>JAZEWU010000029.1:2712968-2737748 GCA_036362915.1 Geotria australis | reverse complement strand
AAAAAAAACCCAAAAAAAAATTGTTGCTGATTTTCCGTGCTCTGTCGTTGTTGCAGCTTTGTGCAGCGCTTTGTGACCCTCGGGTGAAAGGCGCTATATAACTGCTATTATTATTATTATACGAAATAAGTGCAGAAACCAAACTTTGTTTTATTTTGGTTGCTGTGCAGTCGTTTGGTGCAGGACTCACTCAGAAATCCCAACACGTTTCTGGTGTGAGCAGGATGTCAATTCGGGCATTCTCGGACTCCCCACATTTTGCCACCCGCAGATTTCTAAATATTGCAGAGCCAAACCGGGCGATTGTTGATGTGGAGGGAGATGTGATGTGTGCAATGCAGAGTGATTCTATTACAAACATAAGGGCACTGTCACGCACTTGTAATGTGACAACGTTGTCACACGCTTCTGAGAGTTCAATCACAGCTCCTCGCTTAAACCCTAATCCTTACATTCTTCTCTATGTGAGAAGCAGTTTGCGAACGGATGGGGTTTTTTTACGACTACTTTAGAAAAATGCACGTTTTAAAATTTAAATGATGGCTCGACATAAGTCAGTCAAAGTTGACGTGTGTCTCTTCTCAAACGAGTGCGAACTGGTGCCGGTCTGAATCAGTCCGGAGCCAGTGATTGAAATTCCACATTGCTGTTTAGAGGGCTGTGCTCCCAATATTATTACAACGACTGATGTAGGTTTTCACGGCTAGAGTCATGATAATCGCGAGGGAGAGGGGGAGAGCGCTCGACGCGGCTATCCCGAAAGAACAGCTCTGAAGAGCAACCATCAATGATGCTGTCCGTTACTAATGGGGCCCCACTTGCCTCTAAGCGATTCGGGTCCTGTTTACAGAGCGCACTATTCCGGCTCGGGTGCCTTTCTGTGCGGAGTTGCATGTTCTCCTCGTGTTCGCGTGGGTTTTTGCCGGGCACTCCGGTTTCCTCCCACATTCCAAAGACATGCTGCTATATAGGTTAATAGGCCTGCAGACTAAATTGCCCCTGGTGCCCTGTGATGGACACAGGGCGCCTGCCTTGCGCCCTGTGTCTGCCGGGATAGGCTCCGGCTCACCTCGATCCTGTACAGGTTTAAGTGGTTTCTGACAATGGATGGATGGACTATCTTTGCCTAGCAAGTTCTGCTCGGTGAAGAGCCGGACACAAGGTGGCTTTATGGCAGAGAAGGACGCCTGCAAGCAAAACCTGACCGTGCAACCGTCCGCTGCCTTCTGAATGACGTCTGTTGCTTTTGAGACGTTGTTCCCTGGACTTACCCATTAATGGTATCATTGTTGATTAAAATAGCAAAGCAAATGTAGTTGTGTTAGACGCTCTGTGTTCACTTCACTGCACCTGCATACCTGGCAGGCACCAGACGCAAGGACACACAATAGCGACTTCGCTTTGACGTCGCTGGGACTGTCTCGGGATAGTTCGGTGTTATTTTCTTAACAAAACAAATGTATAAAATGGAGCTTCATTCCAACTGTCGGAGGCGTCCACTGTGCCTGTGGGCGCAGCGTTTGTGACAACAGGTCGTGTTTGATCGAATTCGGAATGTGTGGACGCCGACTTACTGTGATGTGTGTGTGTTTGTGATACCCTGTACTAAACATATGTGGACATTTCACAGGTTATACATACGTACTGATGTTAGTTTTCACAGCTCGATTCATGATAGGTGCTCTTCAGAGCTGTTCTTTCGAGATAGCCGTGTCGAGCGATCTCCCTTTCCCGCTCGCGACGTTTCGCCTCTCACGTTGTTCGCATCATGGAAATCGCTCGACACGGCTATCCAAAAAGAACAACTCTGAAGAGCAACCATCAGGTTATACATATACAATTGTGCGTGTGTGTGTATAAGGCAGCTACGTGAGTTAGGTTCCACATAATGGTTAACATTGGTGACAAGACACCCGACCTGATCCTGGACTCCAAAGTTGGGCTAAAAATAGATACGAGCAAAAGTCATATCCAACAATCTCGCGACACAAATATCGATCAACGGTCTGATTGCATTTCGGCCACGTTTGTTTAGAGTCGACTGGCGTCCGATCAGGGGTATAGCCCTGCCTTTCGCCCTGTGTCTGCCGGGATAGGCGCCGGCCCACCGCGACCCTGTATGGGATTAAGCGGTTTCTGACAATGGATGGATGGATGTTGCTGATTGCCGTTCTTTGTCGTTCTCTTCGCAGCCCTGTGCAGCGCTTTGTGACCCTCGGGTGAAAGGCGCTCTATCAATGCTATTATTATTATTATCATCATGTGAGTGACATGGCGTGCGCTGTGCCAGCACGGTGGCATGCATTTATATCCTGTTCCGTCTTTGAAGGAACAGTATTGTGAGCTACATGCCTATTATACATCATCATCATCATTATGAGTACGAGCTTAATCCTGTAGAGGGGCGTAGAGGACCGGATCCTATCCCGGCAGACACAGGATGCAAGGCAAGGAAATAGCCAGGATGGGACGCCGGTTCATCACAAGGCGCCGGGGCCAATTTAGTCAGCAGGACAATTAACCTAGGCAGAATTTCTACCAAACACTTCGAGGCCAGCTGAAAGACAACGATGTCCAGAGGCTGACCATCGTGCTTCGAAGAATCGCAAAAAAGAAGATACTTGGCGATCAAAGTATGATCACAATCGGGCTGCTGAAGGGTCAGTTTGAAACCGGTTCAGATGTCACTCGACACTCACCGGCGGCCACGGTTGTGAATGGAACGCGCGTCCCCGGCTTTCCGGTATGGTGCGCTCACCACGCCGCCTCCACTCAAGCAACGCTTACGTACGCTGACAATAATCACTCGTGCTTGCCTTGTGATGACACAAGCTCTCAGGCTTTCTCTGGTGATGCAATACTATGCATTGCTACTGCGCCTAGATCTACCTGTTATGCGAAGCATTATGATTCCAACGTGGGAGGCGAAACGTCGCGAGGGAGAGAGGGAGATCACTCGACACGGCTATCCCCCCAAAGAACATCTCTGAAGAGCAACCATCAGTATAGTTTGTAACCGGTATATTTTAGCCACCGATCATCGGACGCTTAATCCCAACACACCGAGAAAGCGGTGTCCTTGTAAACACGTGAGCGCAGTGTGTTTACGGGAACTGGTTGGTTTCGTTTTTATGCGCTTGTCCGTTATGCAGTTTCCTTCTTCGTGAAGGGGTTTGGGTTCTGATCGGCTGGGGAGGCTGGGGGAGGTAACAGCAAAGACAAAGATCCCCCGTATAGCCTTAACAGACTGTAGGGTCAAGTGCCGTTAGCGAGCACCTATGAAGGTCGACACGGCACACGAGGGGGTGGGTGACCAGCACGACGCCCGGCCGCCTTTGTCTCCCTAATGGCGATGTTTACACACCCCACTAGGTACTCATTTGAGGCTGAGTCGACCTAGGGGAGGCCCAGGACCGATTCAGAAAATCGTCACTGGTGTTGGCCGTGAGCGGGATTCGAACTCGGGTCGCCAGATTCGTAGCCCAGTGCGCTAACCACTGGGCTACCGCTCCCCACGAGGTAACAACACACACACAGACACACACAGCCACACACTCGCACGCACGTGAACGTGTGGAGAGAGGTGGTGGCAAGTTGACCAGCCCGTGCAGGTCAACTTGAGATTTCTCTTAAGCACATTCTCCCATGAACGCGCAAAGTCAACACGCGCAGCTCGTGACTGCCCAGTGAGCTCAGGCGAAAGGGCTGCCCGGCGTGAAGCGCCACACCGCACCGCTTAGTCCAGGTGGAGGAACCTGCACAATCGAAGGCCCCTGGTTCGAATCCCGGCTCGGGTGCCTTACTTTGCATGTTTGGATGACCTTATTGTTTGGCGGTAGTGGTTGAACATTTTAAAATGTATTGTAAAATCAGGTCGAGACAGGCCGTGCAGAATATTTCATAATTTATTTTTTCGTTGTTGACATGCCACCCTCTTTGCGGCCCTTGTGCAGCGCTTTGTGACCCTCGGGTGAAAGGCGCTATATAAATTGAAATTATTATAATTAATTATTATAATGAGCCGTGATTAATCCGCTGCTGGACCAATGCCTTCATAAGCCATCACCATTTATTATGAACGTGCCAGCAATGATCCACATAGCGCTTGCGCAGGAAGCTGATTTCATCGCTCCATCTCCTCTGCGGAGAAGCTCTCGGTGCATTGCTTGGCTGCCACTCAGTACATTGAGACAAGAAGTACATGGACTGGAGCACGGAACATGACTGTGCAGTGCGTGTCAATATCAGCACTAATCCGTACCAAGTGCGGTACAGATAGGTCCATAGCGTAAGTGCAATGTGTCTAATGTTGTAGATGGGCTGCACAGGGTGCCTTAACAAAACGCTGTGATTGTGCCAACTGGAATATGTGGCCATATAAAACTGCAGCTATGCAGTTTATCTGGGCGTCCCCACCCACGCTTCACTGATTAATAGTGAATTACGATATTTCCATCTGCCACACGCACGCCAACAAGTATGCTTAAACCCACAAGGATTAATACGCGCACAAGATCCCCCGTATAGCCTTAACAGAATAATCTGTTGCCAAGTGCTGTTAGCGAGCACCTAAGAAGGCCAGCACGGCACATAAGGGGGTAGAGGGCCAGCACCACGACCGGTCGCCTTTGTCTCCCTAGTGGAAATGTTCACACACCATACCAGTTACTCATTTGAGGCTGAGTCGACCTAGGGGAGGCCCAGGACCGGTTCAGAAAATCGTCACTGGTGTTGGCCGTGAACTCGGGTCGCCAGGCTTGTAGCCCAACGCGCTAACCGCTGCGCCCCAGTGGTTGACTTGGCTTCAAAACACCGATTGCTAATGACGTTGCGTTTGCATGGTTAGGAATTAAAACGCCGTTCCGCCGGGGTAGGTATCGAGTGTGCCGGCGGTGCAATGGGGCACCGGGGCCCGGTGGGGGTCAAGGTAGAAGCGTTCACGTCGCGATCCCTGTCAGGTAATACTTGGTATTGCCTGCGAATTCTACCAAACACTTCGAGGCCGAGGAGCTGAAAGACAACGATGTCCAGAGGCTGACCATCGTGCTTCGAAGAATCGCAAAGAAGAAGAGGGGCCCAGTCTAGGCACCAGGTAATTAATTCATGGAGGGTCGGGGGGGGGGGGGTGATTTGGGTAGGGGCGGCTGCAGGCCCATTTAATTCCTTGCATCAATTTAAGTTTGTATATTTGTTAACTTCGTTGCACTACCTTCCGATGTTAAACATTGTTTGTGTCGTTTAATTCGCACGTTTTTGCGTCGCAGGAATCCCGCTTCCAGAGCTTGCAAGCTCACAGGGTATTTTCTGCTGTAATAATAAACATCTCTCTATCAGTGTTAGAAATAGGAGGCATTGTGAGAGATAGGAACCAGTCTTCTATGGCAGGAATCCCGCTTCCAGAGCATGCAAGCTCACAGGGTATGTTCTGCTGTAATAATACATGCCTGGCTATCTACGCATCACGCCACCCATGCAACGCGGCTGGCCCAGCCATCAGGATGCCAGCGCGGTGTGCCAACCTTTTAACCACACGGCTGCCCATAGCAGTGCTAGCCTAGGCATCAGTGCACGCTTCCCCGTGGGGATTACCAATTTTTAAAGGGCTAGTACATATAGAAATACCCTTTAGCCCCATTACACATATAAACACGTCGTGCTCAAAGAGCGTGGGGCTCTTAAATCTGTGCCACCTTTCCGCGCTGTTTGCCATCACGCTAAGGTACACCGATGCGGCGATATGCAACACGATTGACGTCAAGCGCCCCGCGAACGTTTGACTTGTGACCCAGGGTGCGTTCCCAGGGTGCGTTACCGATGTGATTTCTGTCGATCGCGTTGAGAAGCGAGAGCCACGGTTGTTACACGGCGTCGATTCAAAGTGTTGGATCGGTCCGTGACCTCGATTCGGGGATCGGACCGTTGCGTGTGAGAAGATATGTCGCTCCGGTGGATGGGGGCTGCGAATAGTCGGCGACGGGGACAGGAGGGACACTCGACACGGCAACCCCGAAAGCTATGGAAAGCGATTCTTATGAATAGTTCTCGTGACCTTGGGTCGACGCCTCTTCCACGGGCTAAGGCTGGACATACTGTATTTCTCAGTCGGCATTAGGTCTGGCAACATTGTGTAGTGTGTCCAGTACGGTAAGAACGTTTAACACAACACCAAGACGCAGTCAGTAGCGCTGCTCTCTTAAAAAAAGAAGGACCCGGGTTTAATCCCTCGCCCTTGTACCATTCTGTTTGAAGTTTGCATGTTCTCCCCGTGTCCACGTGGGTTTTCCCCGGAAACTGCAGTTTCCTCCCACAGTCCAAAGACACGCTGCTCCTGCTGCCTAGGTTAATTGCCCTGCTGAGTAATTTGCCCCCGTGCCCTGCGATGGACTGGCGCCCCATCCTGTCTATACCCCTGCCTTGTGCCCTGTGTCTGCTGGGATAGGCTCTGGTGCTTCGCGACCCTGTACAGGAATAATCGCGTACTGATAATGAATGCGTGAACAATGCCACCCAGGATCCGGTCACAGATGCCGATTCCCAAACAGGGTGGCAATAGTGTCTCATGACTCCTCCGGTTGACTAGAGACGCAATCTACACATGCATCGGGTCATTATTCTTCTTCTTTGCGATTCTTCGAAGCACGATGGTCAGCCTCTGGACGTCGTTGTCTTTCAGCTCGGCCTCGAAGTGTTTGGTAGAATTCGCAGGCAATACCAAGTATTACCTGACAGGGATCGCGCACATATTCATGCAATGTCGAAGGTGTTCATCGACGAGAGAACGATTCAGAGGCGCGAGGAAAGCGCACAGAGGCGGAAGAGGCAGCTAGGCGGTTTGACAGCGCCATATTGCCACACACTGCTTCCTATATATTATGATGTTATCGGCCAAATAATTAATCAGTGTTTTTTTTTTACTATTGATTGTACATCTTCACTGCGGTATTGTGCGGATCAGAGATAGATGTTCTCACATCGTGAGTGAACGGTTAGCTAACTGTGATGGTATCGTTGAGGCTCCAGCCAGCATTATCGCATTTACTATATTTTGCTCGCAATACAATGCGCGTCATTGCTATATTTGTCTAATTTTAAGCTTGCTATAAAAGTCCGCCGGGGTCCGAGCTTCTACTGCAGTCAGGACTAAAGTGCAGTCAGGACTAGAGTGCAGTCAGGACTAGAGTGCAGTCAGGACTAGAGTGCAGTCAGGACTAGAGTGCAGTCAGGACTAAAGTGCAGTCAGGACCAAAGTGCAGCGGGTGTGGAGCCACGTTCGTGTCCCCAAAGCCGAGCGATGGCAATGGCCCCAATGTTACCGATAACGCGTGCACAGCATGTCAGCATCGTTTCTTTTCTGCCAGAACCCACAAACTACTGATGTAGGTTTTCACGGCTCGATTCATGATGGTTGCTCACCAGAGCTGTTTTTTTCGGGATAGCCGTGTCGAGCGCTCCCCCTCTCTCCGTCGCGACGTTCCACCTCCCACGTTGGAGGTCTCTTCAGGCGTCCTGAGTTTCCGAGTGTGTCTGTTTGTGTTATTAATGCAGGGCCCTATTTAAAAATATATCTTGACATTTTGAGACCGTCTCTCCTTGCCTGCGCCGACTCCCCATCACTCGTGGGCTTTCTGGCCGTTCCTCTGGTCTCAGAGAGACGATGTCTCCAATGGCAGTGGTCCTTGGTAGCTCGTGATACCATCCTTCTGACCTTTGAGGCCAGGGTGAGACACAAGGGCAGCGAGGTGTTCAGAAGGAAAAGGCTGCCCTCTACTTTCGAACGTTGGGACAACACGCTGCATACTTCATCGAGACCCGTTTAAAGCACAATACCGCAGTGAAGATGTACAATCAAAAGCAGTACCTTATACTGACATTAGTATGGATGTTGTCAGCACTTGAGTGTGATTTATTTTCAGTTTTTATTTTTTACGTATTGCACCTGCTTTCAAATGTGTACAGTTCATGCCGCTTGGTCATCTGTGCATGGATTGTCCTAGTGTCGGATTAACCGTTTTGTTTTAGTAAAAATAATATTTTGTTTTGGTATAAAATAAAAGAGCAGCACTTCTCATGCACCGACCCGTAAAAACCTTCATCAGTACTTATTGATACTTCGAGGCCGAGGAGCTGAAAGACAACGATGTCCAGAGGCTGACCATCGTGCTTCGAAGCATCACAAAGAAGAAGAATCGGCCGATGACGTAATATATAGGACCCAGTGGTCTCGCGGGTTGGCGCCGGCTGACCGCATGACTGCCTCCCCTCTCGCACTCTCTGCGGTTTCCTGCAGCGCACTGGGACCTGTGGTTGAAAGGCGCTATTTGAATGTGATAAACTGTTATTAAATATGTAGTGGTGATGATTCATCTCTGACCAACGTGATGTTGAACAACCCAATCAATTGCTGCCAAAGTTAATATCACAGTTTTGAAAAGTTAGCCACACTTCTTGTAGCGGAAGCCACATTTTTTTTCATGATCTTTTCTTTCAAAGCGTTGACGTGATGTGAGCAGCTGCATTTCTGGCCAGCTGCGACTCGTACAGAACCGAGCCCGACAAACGAAAACAACCCCATTCGAGTAATGTAAAGCAGATGCCACAAATGTTGTGTGACCATATTAGCGTGCGTCTTATCAGCGGCTCACGCTCAGCTCTGCCAGATGCTTTAGGACAGTTCCTTCCCAACGAAGGAAAGTTCGAGTCCCGTGTCGTGCTGTTCCCGTGCTCACTGTTAGTCTGCGTGTGCCTTAACCCCCCCGTATGCGTATTTTGAATTGAATGTTATGGGAGGATTTGTGTACATTCACTGATGCTGGACACACGTTTTGGGTGCGTGAAACTCTTTCGCTGAGCATTATATTCTCAAGAATACATAACTTTTTTTTAATGAAAACGTCGCTGTTGATGGAGGTATAATGTAACTGACTGATGTCACATTTCCGTCTGCACAGCTTCGTTAAATAATGATATGTATAGATTTTTTAAACCACTCTACTTTGTGTTTCTGTGTGGAGATTGTATGTTTTCTCTGCGTATGCGTGGGTTTTTGCCGGGAACTCGGGTACCCTCCCACAGTCCAAAGACACGCTGCTGCTGCTGACGTCTATGTTGATTGGCCTGCTGACTAAATTGTCATGCGATAAACTGGTGTCCCATCCTCGGTATATCCCTGCCTTGCGCCCTGTCTCCGGCTCATCGCCACCCTCGACAGGATTAAGCGGGTACTTCTTCTTTGCGATTCTTCGAAGCACGATGGTCAGCTGCTGGACATCGTTGTCTTTCAGCTCGGCTTCGAAGTGTTTGGTAGAATTCGCAGGCAACACCAAGTATTACCTGACAGGGATCGCGACGTGAACGCTTCTACCTTGACCCCCAAGCGGGTACTGATAACGAATTAATGAAAATTGTACTTATTATTATTAAATAAAAACATCAGTGAGCGCTCATCCTACGCATACAGGGTGGGCCAGAAATACGTGACACATTTGCGTTTGAAATTGTTCTAAATGTGTCATTTATTTGTAGCCCACCCTTCATATTCTAGCCCAGGGGTTCTCAACCTTTTGCACCCCACGGCCCACGTGGCCCATTCGGGCAACGTGGGCGGCACCCAGTGCCACCGAGTGTCCAACGACCCATAATAAGAGCTATATAAATGCTACTATTATTATTATGGGTCGCGACCCACCGATGGACAATAGCAGTGCTGGCCCCCTCCCTCGAGGAGTGCCGACTTGTTACGACTGGCTCAGGGCCACCGGTGGAGTTGAATGCCACCGTGGTGCTCATTCGCGCGGGGAAGACACTGATGGGGTGAGGGGGGGTTTTGGAAGCCGTCTGTCGTTGTTTAAGGAAGTCTGGGAGTTCAGAGGCTCCTTTTGTGAGTGAAGGAAATCTCTCCCGAGGTGAATGCACGGCGTTTTCAAAGGCGGAACAATACAGGGTGGAGATCATATTGAAAGGTTCCTCCTTGGAATCTCAGCAGGGTTACGCGTCTCATTCCAGAGACGTGTTCCTCACCCCCCATCACCACCCCGAACGCGGAACCTCGGTTCATCGCTTCAGAATCACGAACCGTCGCGTGCGAGTTTCTACACGTCCTGCACGCGCGCACTGTGTACATTCACGATGACCCAAAGTGGTCAAGTATGGTCAACCAACTCCCATTAATGGCAGGAATTTCGGAGGCCTTCTTCCAGCAGTCAATGGATAAGTTGTTAATATTAACTCGAAGGCTTTCATGACCAATGTTGTTCATAGTGAGGTTCTGTTTGTGAGTTTAGGTCATGTGAAAAAAGTGTGTAAGTGTAGTGCACCCGTCGATATACCGGAGCAAACGAAAGAGCACAAATCTCACTTACCTCAAAAGATGGTACCGACTTTTTCGTTCTTTCCCTGATGATGCTGACTGTAATGCCAGCGAAACGTCGGTACCATCTTTGATTCGCTGGGTTGGGAGGCCAGGGCGCTAACCACTGCACCACCGCTCCCCCACCATCACCCGCACGCACCCTAGCGCCATATCTCCCACCAATAGACAGGATGTTTTTGACGGATGGAAAGAGGACATGCAATGTTATTTTTTTTTATCACAGGTCACCACACCCAGCCACCGGTAGGCCTCTAACCCCATGACGCCACAGTCCTGGATCAAACACCCATCCATTGCCAGAAACCGCCAAATCCTGTACAGGGTCGCGGTGAGCCGGAGCCTCTCCCGGCAGATACAGCGCACAAGACAGGGCCATACCCATCGATGGAGAGAACAGACATCACAGATTGAGCCACGAACTTAATCCACTTATTCGCATGATTATGTTTGGCAGATAATTGCGAAATAGTAAAAATAGGGTCATGGTTAATAGGATACAACAATATTAATAATAACTCGAAGGCTTTCATGACCAATGTTATCCATAGTGAAGCTTTGTTTATGAGATTAGGTCATGTGAAAAAAGTGTGTAAGTGTAGTGCACCCGTCGATATGTTGGAGACAACGAGCGAGCACACACAGCACTTACCTTCAAAGATGGTACCGACGTTTCGCTGAGACATCCACTGAGCTTCATCAGGGTTTTGGGAAACCTAAACTCATAAACAGAGCTTCACTATGGATAATATTAATAATAACCACTTATATAGCGAAGCACAGTTCTCGTTTACTCTCGAAGAGAGAGCTGAACGACTCAGAGGTGCGAGGAACCGCAGAGAAGCGTGGGAGGGAGGAGGCAGCAAAGTGGTACGCCAGCGCCAACCATTCTCAGTCACTGCGTCCTCTATTAAGATGTCATGGGCCAAATAGCGAGTGAATTATAATAATAGTATACTTTTGTAACGCGCGCATTTTCTCCGGGCGCGTTGCACCCGTTGATTCGGAGGCGCAGAGTCCTGCTCAGTCGGTTTGTTGTGAGTCAGTGAAGAGGTGACTTTCTAAGCGTTGTTTTAGCAATGAGAGGAAACAGGAGTACCCGGCGAGACCCCACGCGGATATGACACAAACTCCACACAGAAAGCCACCCGAACCGGGAGTTGAACCAAGCCTCTTCTCGCCGTGCGTCGCTCTGCGGCGCGAGTGTTACCACCGCGCCACCCATATGTTGCCGCGTGTAACAGGACCACACTGTACTACTCCAAAAAAAACCCCAAAAAAATTGTTGCTGATTTTCCGTTCTCTGTCGTTGTTGAAATGTCGTTCTCTCCACAGCCTTGTGCAGCGCTTTGTGACCCTCGGGTGAAAGGCGCTATATAAATGCTATTATTATTACTCAAACTACGCGACAGAATAGTTTCTTATCCGATAGGTGAACATCGTCGCGTTGCAGCACCCTTCTCCTCCCGCCCTTCCTGCGAATACTACCAACGCGTAAACATGACCCAGATTCTCCACAGAGGAGCGTGGAGGGGTGGGGGTGACTATAGATCACAGTTTTTAAGGTCAGAATCTGCCCTGTATAATTCCGCCGCTCTGCCTGTCATGTTCGGGGAGCCGTCCCGCAAAATGATGGCCGCGTGCGTGGGGCGGGCGGATTCGCGCCATCTCTCCACTCCCTTGTTTTTGAAGATGGGCTTGAGCGCCGGGAAGCATGATCGCTTGTTTTCATAGACAGACGAATTCGAGCCAAGATGTATAGCCCCGCTGTCCCGTGTGGGGTTTGTATCTCTATTTTCCACCGCGCCCATTGGCCGTCCTTCCCACAGGCCTTAAAACAAAAACTGACGTATTGTTGTTGTGAGTTGTATGCATTGCACGAGTGGGCGCGTAGGCTCTAGTCGGTAGCCGTTCTCCAACAACAGCGGAGGGTAGAGGAGAGATGCTCACAACAACGGGTGGAGCGACAGGCGGATAAAGTGCAGCAAGTGCGCACACATGTAACGGCTCAACCATTACCCTATGCCACCTTAATATATAGAGAATCGCAGAGCTAAATATAAAATACGAAGTTTAAACATCTCAACACCCTTACAGTGTGTTTAAACATCTCAACACTGTGTTCTTATTGCCGGTAAGGGAAAAAACTTCGTATTTTAGACTTTCTTTATAACAACGGCAAAAAGCGTCTTTTAACATCGGAGCTTCTGGGGGGATTTGGCGCCGGCCCGCAGCGCGGCTGCTACGTCCCCTCTCGCCGCTGGTTCCTCGCACCTTTGAGTCGTTTTCTCTCTTTCTCTCTCTTTCTGAGGAGAGCAAATACTGTGCGGCGCGTTAAAAGTAAACTTGTATTATTATTATAATAAGTCACGTTCACACTCGCACACACACTCCAGCCACACATCTGCACTCGCACGCACATTCGTCCCTCGATGAAACCATAGCTCGGCCCTCTGTGAAGTGTCACGTGTCGAGCAGCAGGATTTTTCAAACTTTCTCGAGTTCCCAAAACAAGTTAGTGCCGTAAATCTCCCCAGTTCAGCTGGAACACGTAGGCCAACACGGAAAGAGATTAGACCATAATCTGCCGACCTTCCTCCCTCCTCTGCGCCCCTCCTTGCGTTACTGTGTTGCCAGAGTCCAAGTCAAAGCATCCCCCTGTACTGATGTATGTTTTCACGGCTCGATGTATGAGAATTGCTCTGGAGAACGGCTTTTATTCGGGATTGCCGTCTCGAGCTTCATACGTTGGAGGCATCACCAGGCGTCTTAGGATGCCTCGAAGGTTGGAGGCGAAAAGTCATGAAGGAGATGGGAGGAACGCTCGATACGGCTATCCCGAAAGAGCATCCATCCATCCGTTGTCAGAAACCGCTTAATCCTGTACAGGGTCGCGGTGAGCTGGAGCCTATCGCGGCAGACACAGGGCGCGAGTCAGGGCTAATACCCATGATGGGACGCCAGTCCATCACCGGGCCCCGGGGCAATTTAGTGTGCAGGCCAATTAACCTATGCAGCAGCATGTCTTTGGGCTGTGGGAGGAAACCGGAGTGCCCGGCGAAAACCCCCGCAGACACGGGGAGAACATGCAAACTCCACACAGCAAACGTGCACCTGGATACGCGCGCACACACACGCAAACACACGGAGCGAACTCAGACGACCAGCCAGTTGCAATCCAATCTTCAATAAAGAGAAGACCTTGGGCGAGTGCTTGGAAGCTGATGCTGCACACGCACAGGAATAAATGAGTGCATTACCGGGTAAAGGGCAGCTGTCAGCATGACGGCGGGAACGAGGCAGTGAGAAGCCTCAAGACTATTGGACGCTTTTTGCCGTTGTTACAAACCAAGTATAAAATACGAAGTTCTTACCCTTACCGGCAATAAGAACACAGTATTGAGATGTTTTAACACCACTTGGTGTTTAAACATCTCCTTTTTCCAAAGGTGTTCACTTGGTGTTTAAACATCTCAACACTGTGTTCTTATTGCCGGTAAGGGTAAAAACGTCGTGTTTTATACTTTGAGTGAAAAACACCTGCTGAAGGCAAGTGACATTATCTCGATCACGGCACGACAAGTGTCGTGCACAAGTCGTCAAATAAGTCGTTGTTTCAGCTGATAGGAGATGAATTTTTGCAAATCGATAGGCAAGGGTGGCCTGTCGATAGGCGGGGAGCAACGGTGCGATGGTTAAAGCACCGCACCGTGAACCCTGGAACGCCAGTTCACTTCGCTGCCACTGATACCATCGGCTGTGAGTGATATATGAACCGGCCCTGAGCGCGCACACCCTCTATCAACATTCGGCGACCCGCACTGAGCACCGTGGGGCAGTTGTGTGAACCGAACCTCCACGGCTTGATCCGGCACCGGATGCAGGCCTTCGGTCAGCAGTGGATTGATAGAGGGCTGTAAAGTAACGGCTGATACATTCTGATGTAGGTTTTCACGCCTCGATTCACAATAGTTGATCTTCAGAGCTTCTTCTTCTTTGCGATTCCCCGAAGCACGATGGTCAGCTTCTGGACATCGCTGTCTGTCAGCTCGGCTTCTTCAGAGCTGTTCTGTCGGGATAGCCGTATCACTGAGCGTGCTCTCTCTCTCTCTTGCTTGCGAAGTTTCGCCTCCCACGATGGAAGCATCCTACGCACTCTTTCTCTCTCGAATGCTCGACACGGCTATCCCAAAAGAACGGCTCTGAAGAGCAACCATCAATCGAAATTTAGTCAATGGATGGTGATCGTCGCGTCAAGTGGGCCCGAAGTCACTAAGAACATTTCATCTTACCATGACCGATCACGTTACTTCACCTCTTGCATTGACAAAGCGCATTTCACGCAGAGGTCCCAAGGTGCTGCTGTAAACCGCAGAGAGGTAGGGGCGGGAAGTTACAGACATTCCCGGGATAGATACCTCCAACACAGGACGAGCCAGGAAAAACCAGGACAGGTGGCAACCACAGCAGCAGCAGCTTTCCGCTGAGCGGCGGTTCACACAGGGTTTTGCAAAAGGGGCCTTGTTTACTGGAGCAGGGAGCCCGCGCAAGGGAGCGTGCAGCGAGACGGGTATTCTTTCCTTTTTTATGGATTAGCGCGCTATCACCACACATCGCGCCGAACAGCCCTACTCCCAGCACCGCTGACCCTGTGCGCTGGGGTAAGCACCCAGGAGGGTGGTTCTGCCTATAATCCCACTGCTCGGCAAGCCTCACTTAAAATCCCTTCAGGACATCTGCAACCACTCGGCCGCCTCGCCCCACGCTGCCACATTGACACCTCCCCAGACGCTCGCTCCTGGCGACAACGCCGCACTTGTGTCACGACACACCTGTGTTCCTGTAGGCGTGTGGACTTTCCTAGTTGGTTTTTACTTGATTTCACGAAATCACCGGTTGTGCGGTTTTCGCGTTGCCAGTGTTTGCCAGCCTCTGTGTTCGTTGTGGGGAGCGGTGGTGTCGCGGTTAGCACGCCGCGCTGCGTACCCGGCGCCCGGAGTTTGATTCACGCTCATGGCCACCAACACCAGTGAACATTTTCTGAACCGGTGCTGGGCCCTCCCCTAGCTTTACTCGTCGTTCAATGAGTACATTTGATGTGTAAACATCGTCACTGGGGATACGAAGGCGGCCGGGCGTGGTGCTGGCCACCCACCCACTCGTGTGCTGTGCTGGCCTTCATCGGTGCTCACTAACAACACTTGACCTTATAGTCTGTCGAGGTTTTACGGGGAATCTTTGTCTTTCTTGTTACTTATTTATTTATTCTCCCCAATCTCAGTTTTGCACAGCGCTTGGCAGCCTTTGGGTGAAAGGCGGTTTTGAAAATTGTAAATTATGTATCTCTCGACACGGCCATCCCGAAAGAACAGCTCTGAAGAGCACCCATCATGAATTGAGCCGTGAAAAGCTACATCAAGACATCGTATTGTATAGCTGGCGGTGGAACCCATTAACACGTGGGAGAGTGAGACAGCGGTTTCACTAACGCGTGATATTGATGACATCTTGTGCGTGTCCTAGATGGACGAGCAGAGGTTGTAGCTCACAATCCGAATGCCACGCTTTTAAAGCCCACTTCTTAGTTGACTCAGCCCATCATTCTTATAAATTCAGTAAAACGGGTACCACTTTGTTATGAGTATGGGAGTCGTTGATTTATAAATGAACTACATCCCCAAACAAAGATTTGGAATTTCCGCCACAAGCACAGCGCTGCGCAGTGATGAGGTTTGTCCCTGCTCGTTCAAGCATCGGCGGACTTTGATATTTTAAGAGTGATTGTCATATGGAGTGACTCGGCCTAACATTGGAATGAGGAATTCCCACCACTAGCTCAGGATCAGTGGAAACAGGCACCAAAATCATGGCCTTTTGAACCTGTGTACTGTTTGTATACCAACTCTATACGTGTAAAGTCCATATTAGGACATTGATTTACACAAATCCAGCCGACGCGCGAAACAGCTCTAATGTGCGCCTATACCTTATGATGTTCCACTACAAACACTCAGCACTGCCTTAAAAGAACATCAAATGTAAACGGCGACATTTCACACAATGGCCCTTCTTGAGTCGTGAATGTGATATTTATGTTCTGTGAGGACGGCCATTCAAAGAGACACACACACACACGAGGCAATCACACACCTTGACATCACAGGGTCAGCTTGCACGCAACCCGCTCACTCCTCAAGCAACTTCTTCAGTTCAATCTGAAACCCTTTAATTTAGCGGGGGTTCCAGGCCATTGCGGGGCATTTTCTCTTTTGTGAAGTGGATCTGAGAGATTGTTTAACGCACCACGCCCCCGTCATCATCATCATCAGTGCTGCCTCACAGCAGAAAACGCAACGCGGCATATACAGGAGTAGAGTAAGCGGCTTCCTTTGAGCAGCGCGCTGAAGTGGTGATAAGGTGAGAACACTCGACTTGCAATCGTCATCATGATTATCAGTCCCCGCTTAACCCTGTGTAGCAGTGGTTCCCAAAGTGTGCGCCGCGGGATGTTCCAAATTTTCGATTATATGCCATGTATTTTCTGACTTTGGGCGTCGTGGAAAAAATCCTGATATACTAAGGGTGCCGTGAACCGAGAAAGTTTGGGAACCACTGCTGTATAGGGTAGCAGCCGGCAGAGCCTATCTCGGTAGACACAGGGCGTAAGGCAAGGCTATACCTAGGATGGGACACTAGTCGATCGCAGGGCAATTTAGTCAGCAGGCCATCTGACATAGAGGAAACCGGAGTACCCGGCGAAACCCCGGCGCACACGGGGGGAACCTGCAAACTCGGGAATGTCTTACTGTGAGGCGGCAGCGCTACTCATCTCGTCACTCTGCAGGTCGAGGTGGATCTAGAGCGGTGGTTTGTAACCTGGGCTACATCGTTCGCCCCCTTGGGGTGCGAGATGTCATTACTGGGGGTGCAAGACATGCCAGTGTATTATCCACGTGTTGTATTAGGGGAGCACGGTATTATTCGAACTCGTAACCTTCCGTAGTTGAGTGTAAGCATAGCTCCGTTCTGTCAGCACATACGAAAACATATTTTAATATACCGGCCTATTATTGGCAATCCAGGTCAGTATTTTAAGCAACAGAATTCGTTTTAGTAAACAGACCCTGGACCGGTTTCAGACTTGTGCGTCTCATCAGCAGAGTGAGGCCAATAAGAACAACACAACGTACAAGTGCTTTTATCTTGTAATCTCACACCGAGGCTGCTCGCGGTATGTATGACCTGCGCGCAGCAGTTACAGCACGCGAGGCGTCGTGCCGCCGCGTTGGAAGGTCGGAATGCAGCGATGTCACCTTGATATAGATGACATCATTCACCCGCTGGAATGTTCCATTCAAATGACCTGCGTGTGGCTCCTCGGCTCCTTGCTCGTGTATCTGTTTAACTAGGGGCATATTTCACGCCCGTGTATATTTCTTCGGTATACATTAACATAAATCGAGGACATACCGTCCTCTTCGCGGCCCTTGTGCAACGCTTTGTGACGCTCGGGTGAAAGGCGCTAAATAAAATGATATTATTATTAAATGATATTATTATTCACTGTAATGTCATATTTTATACCACTGCGGGGAGCTTGATAGGCGTTGCTATAATTGGAGAGACTGCCATCCACCCCTCCCCCTAGTCCCGCCATAGGAATGTGGAAATTATACCACTGGCTCTGAGCCACGAACAGCAAGAGGTAAGATATGACTATCGCCAGAGCGTGGAGACCCAGCCCGGATAGACACTGCGACAGCGCTGTCATCCATAAGCTAGGGCAATAGCCTTACATCGCTGCTCTTTCCAGATAGTCGTGTCGAGTGCTCCGTCTCTGCGACCCAGCTATCCAGAAACAGCTATGGAGAGCAATTATCATAGATCGAGCGGGGGTCAAGTTAGAAGCGTTCACGTCGCAATCCCTGTCAGGTAATACTTGGTGTTGCCTGCGAATTCTACCAACCACTTCTAAGCCGAGCTGAAAGACAACGATGTCCAGAAGCTGACCATCGTGCTTTGAAGAATCGCAAAGAAGAAGAAGAAGATAGATCGAGCCGTGAACACCTACATCAGTGCGCGAGCCTTAAAATCAGAGGCATTGAGTTCAATTCCTGGTTCTGGTGTTTTCATAACAATCTATTGACGTAGGTTTGCACGGCTCGATTCATGATAGTTGCTCTTCAGGTGTGTTTTTTCAGCATAGCCGTGTCGAGCGATCTCCATCTCTCTCTAGCGACGTTTCGCCCCCCACGTTGGAGGCGTCATCAGGCGTTAACGCCGACACGACTATCCCGAAAGAACAGCTCTGAAGGGCAACCATCTTAATAACAATCGTCATTTATCTTGGAAAGCCTCATTTAAATGTAAGTATTTTTTTTTAGCTTTAGAAGTTTCGTTTTGAGTGCACTAGCTTTTGCATGTGTTGCGAACCGGAGACTAAACGAAATCCATCCATCCATTGTCAGAAACCGCTTAATCCTGCGAGCCGGAGCCTATCCCGGCAGACGCAAGGCGCAAGGCAGGGCTATACACAGGATGTGGCGCCAGTCCATCACAGGACACCGTGGACAATTCAGTAAGCAGGCCAATTAACGTCTGCAGCAGCAGCATGCGCCCGTCAAACAACCTGCTTGCTGTACTGACATCTGGTGGCCATCGCATATCAGTGGAGGTGAGAGTTTTTGGCCACGTGTTAACGACGCACGAGTCACCGCCGTGACTCTGAAGAGCTGGATTACAGGCGATCCTCCACCCTGTGTGATCATCTATCGCAGGAATATGTTGTGGTGGGTTAAAGTGTGGGTAGTCATGTAGGTTTTCACGGATCGATGCATGAACATTGCTGGAGAGAGTTGCTCTGTCGGAATCCGACCGGTTTGGATCGTCACGAGGGCTGGCTGAGCGCGCTGCGGCTCCCCACTCTGTTTGCGTGGCTCACCGCGGTTTCCCTTCCCGCATATTTGCCCCATATATGGGTCACACTTGTGTGTGCGCCCCTGTTTTTGTAAGGTATTACATTGGGGGAGCGGGGGAGGTGAAGGAGCCGTATTTCTTTACAGTTCGTGACCCGCCGGAGGTTGTGTAGCACTTGGTTTCGGCGTGTGAAACACAGCCACTTATAGCGTGACGGGTGTATTCACACGTGTGTGTGTGTGACACGACCAACTTGTAGCAAGGCAAAGGGCGGTTTCCTTTCTCGAGCGCTTGAAGGGTTTGTTACAACGTTACATCATCAACAGGCACGTCCTAACGTGAGATGCTGTGTTGACAAGTGGGGAGAGCAATGAAGCCCCTGGCTGTGGCTTGCTCGTAAGTTGTAAACGTATTAAGTGTGTAAGTGTAGTGCACCCGTCGATATGTTGGAGAAAACGAGCGAGCACACACAGCACTTACCTTATAAGATGGTACCGACGTTTCGCTGAGACTTACACTCAGCTTCACTTTTCCAAGCCCTGATGAAGCTGAGTGGAAGTCTCAGCGAAACGTCGGTACCATCTTTTAAGGTAAGTGCTGTGTGTGCTCGCTCGTTTTCGCCAACGTATCGACGGGTGCACTTCACTTACACACCTTTTCACATGACCTAAACTCACAAACAGAGCTTCACTATGGATAACATTGGTCATGAAAGCCTACGAGTTAATCCAGCTATGCAATAAAAAAACAACCGCGTGTCCTTTAATCTCCAAGACGTCACCAGTCGTTTAAGGTGTAAACCCACGCGTGCACGATTCCCACTCAGCAAACATCCAGTAAAAATTGTTACGCGGTTATGGAAACTTCACAGCCACATGCTTAACTGAACATAAAATCAATTACCCTCATTTTGACCCCACCAGCCTGGACTGAAATTCCATCGCAGGTCAATAATGCCTCTGGGCTGGCAAGGTCTCCTCTCTGTGTGACTCATTTGAAAAATCACTATTGTTGGGGTGCCTTTCTGTGTGCAGTTTGCATGTTCTACCCGTGTCCACGTGGGTTTTCGCCACGGGGCACACCGGTTTTTTTTCCATAGTCCAAAGACATGCTGCTGCATAGTAGCTTAATTGGCCTGCTGACTAAATCGCCACGGTGTCCTGTGACGGACTGGCGTCCCACACTCGGTATGGCTCTCCCCTGCGCCCTGTGTCTACCGGGATAGGCTCCGGCTCATCGCAACCCAGGACAGGATTAAGCGGCTTCTGACAATGAATGAATGAGTGTGTGGTCTCTCCCTCCTGCGCGGTGTTAATGGACTGCCCGAGGCCACCGCTGAAAGCTTCACCTGGGAGGCAGAGCGACGGATGCATCACAGGACTCAGTCAAAGCCTTTTACAACATCCGCAACCACCCACCTGCCGTAACCCCAAACACCGAGGGTTCCCACCCCGCCTTTGTTTCCCGGCGACCGTTTACCCTCTTCACGTTAAAAGCCGCTCGCGCAGAAGCCCTTTGGGACTTTTTTTGCTTTTAAAGTTTGAACGGAGCGTTTAGGGTGCGAAGTGAATGTGTTCCCAGGACAGGCCTCATGCTGCTCCAGGTGGACCCCCCCCCCCCCCCCCCCCCCCCCCCCCCCGCTGTGCTTATGCATGCACATATGGGGTAAGATTGTTAGTGTTTCTATTCCATCCATCCATTGTCTAAACCACTTGTCCTGGGTGGACCAGGAGAGTGGACCAGACATCGCTTTCCTCAGCAACAGATTCCAGCTCTTCCTGGGGGGGATTCCCAGGCGTTCCCAGGCCAGCCGAAGGATATAATCTCTCCAGCGTGTCCTGGGTCGGCCTCTAGGTCTCCGCCCATTAGGCCGTGCCTGATAGACTTCCCGTGGGAGCCGTGAAAACCTACATCAGTAAATGTGTCTTTTGCTCATGACGTGGTGAGATCCAGCTGCGGGGTTATTGAGCACAGAGGGAATCCGTCACCCCAGGCGTCCTGCGATGGACTGGCGTCCCATCCTTGGTGTTCCCCTGCTTTGCGCCCTGTGTCTGCCGGGATAGGCTCCGGCTCACCGCGACCCTGTATAGGATTAAGCGGTTTCTGAAAATGGATGGATGGGATCCGTCACCCGCGAGGATAGCTGAGGCGAGCCCGTGCGAGACGCGGCTCTGAGGGAGGTCACGCAGACGCGCGTCGTGAGGTCACGGCTAAGCTAGGGAGCCACGCGATGTTGTGGACTTGTCGCAGCTGGGGATGGAGCATTGAACAATGCGTTCACTCTTCGCCCAATTGGCAATCGCACAACGGAGATATGATAGTTAAAATAATAAGCACAGGAAATAAAATAAAATAAACGTACCTTTTCTATACGGATTTTGGGTTTTAAAGTGAGCTTTGGACAGTGGTTAATCTTCACTGCAAACCTGGAGTCACGGTCGGAAATTCTACACTCCTACAATGGGCAACGGGTCTCGCGGTATAACGTCTAAGGTTAACATTTTACAGATCGGTACCCATGTTAGTTACCTATATCGTGATGCTGTGTCCACTTGACACCCGCATAGGCCTTGAACTCGCATCCTTGTGAATGTGAGTCAGGGCAGGCTGTTACAGTATTGAGTGTTTTTTGGTACACATGAACATCTGTATGGAGGAGTGTTTGAGGGGCTGTTTGAGAGGAGAAATATTGATTTAGAAATCTCGGGCCCGAACCAGCCTATTTTGAGAGACACACTGTGGTTTCTTGTAAGCTGCTTGTTTGTGGGGAGCGGTAGGGTAGCGGCTAGTGCGCTGGGCTACAAGCCTGGCGACCCGAGTTCATTTCCGGCTCAAGGCCAACACCAGTGACGATTTTCTGAACCGGTCCTGGGCCTCCCCAAGGTCGACTCAGCCTCAAATGAGTACCTGGTGTGGTGTGTAAATATCGCTACTTGGGAGACAAAGGCGGCCGGGCTTGGTGCAGGCTATCCACCCCCTCGTGTGCTGCGCTGGTCTTCATGGGTGCTACTCGCTAGCAGCACTTGCCCCTACAGTCTGTTAAGGCTAAATGGGGGGGGGGTGTCTTTGTGGTGAAATATTGATTTTGAAATCTATGGCTACAACCAGGCCGTTTTGGGAGACCCACTATGAACTCTTGTAAGCGGCTTGCTTGTGACAAATTTAAAAGCGTGATGTGACATTCCGAGTGGCTTTTGAGAATTTTGTGAATCGCTTTTGCACAAGCAAATTATTGCGTGCCACTTTTGCGATTGAGAACAAAAAGCACCAGACCAGTTTTAACGAAAAATGTGTACAAATTCTTGTACATGTAACAGCTGTCACTTTTTCGGCTTTAAAGTTTCCGTCCAGTAATCATCATCAGGCAACTGTCATTTTCAGTTACATTGGATGTTTTTAAATTAGTGGTCAGGAATCCGTAGTGAGTGAAAACCTTGGGAAGTTCCTTCAAATGTTGAGTACAGTAATAATGATGTAATAATTCCATTGTATAACGAGCACATATTCATTCAATACCGAAGATATTAATTCTAAGATAGAACGACTCAGAGTTGCGAGGAAACCACAGACAGGCGTGGGAGGGGGGAAGGCAGCCAGGCGGTTTGCCGGAGCCAACATTTCGCCACACACTACGTCATATATATTATGATGTTCACGGCCAATAAAATGATTATTTTTTTAGTACAGATTTTGGTTTTATCTTCCAAACTTCGAAAATGAAACTAATATTAAGCATCAACTGCTGTCCACCGACGCATCTTATATAAGTGGAAAGGTGTGACTTATTAAAACTTGTTATAACAGTATGAAGCAGTTTTAAACGAGCAAAAGAGTGAATAGATTTAAGCGAAGTGATGGTGGCAGATTGTGAATTTGACAATTGCTTTTCAAAGCTCCCCCTTCGAGATAACCGTATCACTGAACGCTCTCTCTCTCTCATCTGGGAGGTTCCGCCCGAGGATGCCTCCAACGTGGGAGGTGAAACGTCGCAATGGAGAGAGAGAGAGAGGGAGCGCTCAGAGACACGGCTACCCCGAAAGAACAGCTTTGAAAAGCAGCTATGACGCATCGAGCTGTGAAAACCTTTGAGGGGGAACAAGTGCAACATTTGCAACATTTCAAACGTAAATAAATGTTTGCAGGGCATCCGAGACAGGAATCAAACCTTGTTGGTGTGAGGAGGCAGCGCTACTCACTGCGCCAACGCGCTACTCACTGCGCCACCGCGTTTCCCTGCGAGAGCTATGTGGCCAGGCACAGCGGTTGGCTTTTAAGGAAAGCGATGCCCGCTAATGACGTATGGGATTTCCACCTATGGCTCAAACCCACCTGAAACGTGAGATGCGCCTCTCTGAAAAAAGCAATTCTCAATAAAAATATACAATCGTTAAATAAAAACGCAACCAAAACAGATGTATCACCAATGCTCAGATGTTCGTACAAAAAAAAAACAACAGGAAAACTAACGTAGGCTCCTAATGTAAAAAAACGATTAGTGCTTTTGCATGATGACCGCACGGAAACACAATGTACTCTTGAAATGTTTGAAATCCCACAGTGGTGAGTGCGAAGATATTTTTCAAACAAGTAATTTTTTTCTATTCTGGCACTACTGGGTTTTTTTTTGTCAGGTCGGCACAGCCTTTGCGATAACCATCGCGTGTGACGGTCAGATACACCTTAATGTTTTTGAACTTCACGGCAAGAAAGTCTTTGCCGCTGTCCTTCAGCCACTGTTTGATGACACGAGTCCGTGTGCCTTTCATGGACACGCTCACGTGCCCTGTGAGATGGATAACTTGGCACGCTCAGTTTTTATTTAATTTTGAGAAATGCTTTCAAGAGCTGTTCTTTCAGGATAGCGACGTTTCACCTCCCACGTTGGGCTTCTGAAACGTCGCAACGGAGTGAGGAGGAATGCTCGACGCCGCCATCCCGCTAGACCAGCTCTTGAGAGTAATTCTGAAACATCGAGCTGTGAAAACCAACATCAATATGATAGTAAACCCTCTTCCCTGGCTACTGCAGCACGGTTGATGCATCCATCCCTCCATTGTCAGAAACAGATAAATCCTGTACAGGGTTGCGGTGAGCCGGAGCGTATCCCGGCAGACACAGAGCGAAAGGCAGGGCTATACCTAGGGGGGATGCCAGTCCATCACAGGGCACTAGTTGATTCATGTAAAGGACAATTGATTTGTTGACCAAATGTGACGTTTGTTTTTTCTCCCAACTTGGTTTCCTTGAGGTTTTATGGCCTTGCTCGTTTCACGTTTTGTTGAGAATGATGTACGGGAAAGTCTGTCAAGCGCTGCTCTTTCCCTGTGATTCGCGACGTTTCGCCTGCCACGTTGAAGGCATCTTAGGGCGTTCTGAGATGCCTCCGACGTGGACGCCTCATGATACTTCCAACGTGGGAGGAGAAACGTCGCGAAGGAGAGAGGGGGAGCGCTTGACACGGCTATCCCGAAAGAACAGATTTGGAGAGCAATTCTCAG
>JAZEWU010000029.1:2690489-2703314 GCA_036362915.1 Geotria australis | reverse complement strand
GGGGGGGGGGGGGGGGGGGTGTCAGTCAGCCCTTAAAACGGTCCCCCTGGGGGGGGTGTTCTCTAAATAGACCCCCCAAGAAACGTGTGAGCGGTGTTTATTAAGAGATAAACGTTTCCTATAATAATCATTATTCAACCTTTTCAACAGAGACTCCTGCTGGCATAGCAGCCGGCGTTAAGGTGAATTGATGATGACAGTAATGATGATGATAATTACACATGTTAAACAAAAACGCATTTTAATGAACAGATATATCGCAGGCTAATGTTCTGAGAAATGGACTGGCATCCCATCATGGTTATGGCCTGCCTTGCACCTTGTGTCTGCCGGGATAGGCTCCGCGCCACGTCAGCGCCCAACAGGTTTGAGTGGGTACTGATAATGAAGGAATAAATGCTAAAAACAATACGACGGGGCCTGGTTGTGGCCACAGCATCGTGTGCCGTCATGGCTTACGAGGTGCTCACTCACAGCTCAGTCTGTAAGTGAGCACCTCGACATGGGGAATATTGTTGGTGAGAACGATTGATGAACTTACTGTGGTTAAATTGCTGTGCAGTGTACCAGGAATAAATGTAGTGGAATTCCCATCTCCAGTATGGAAGAGTAGGCCAAATACCAACCTATATCTATAGAGATATTTTCAGTGGATGCCCTCCTGCCAGCAGTGGAACAAGCAAGCGATTGCAGGGCCCTACCTGGCGTTTCACTTCCAACCACAAACACATCAGTTATTCGTGATATCTGAACCAGTACTGAACTACTTTTAGGTCAGCTCAGCCTTAAAACGAGTGCAAAGTATGATGTGTAAACATCAGTACAGCACTGGAAAGACCAATACATTCAGGTCTGATATCTATATAGCTCGCTATTCATCCTTTCGAAAGATGCGGAAACTTTAATGGGGGCCCGGCTACAGCACTCGTCCCCACTTGCATATATACAGCTAAATGGAGAGTCGATCTGCATGTTATGGACTTTCATTTGTCATATCTTACATTCCTGCTGCGGCTGTTATCACTGCTCGTATGTCTTCCAGGGAAGCCGCAGTCTGCTTCGGCCCTTGACTGTCTCGCCATGCGCGATGGTCAAAGTGGATCCACGCAACTGTAATCTCGCAAGAAAACACTGCAGCACGTGTTTGTATTCGCCAATGAGCACGTACTATACTGCACACAGGCGTCATAGTATTATGTTACCGTAACCCCGAGTCTGAGTGAGTTCATTTGTTTATCTGCGATAACAAGTTCGTCGCTTACTTAGGGTACAAGTCGCCCCTTATCTTCCAGTGGTTTACGTAACGTCTTTTGATCCGCAACAAGAATTGTATGATTGTATATTGCCGGCCTCTCCGGTTTCCTCCCACAGTCCAAAGACATGCTGCTGCACTGGTTAAGTGTCCTTCAGACTAAATTGCCCCCAGTGCCTTGTGATTGGCTTGTGTCCTATCCTGGGTATAGCCCTGCCTTTTGCCCTCTGTCTGCCGGGATAGGCTCTGGCTCAGCGCGACCCTGTACGGGATTAAGCGGTTTCTGATAATGGATGGAAGGTACAGATCTTATTGAACTCGGCGTGATACGACGGGTTAGGATAAACCCTGATGAAGGTTCAAACTCCACCGCGACCTTACAGCTGTGCGCGTCAAGTGTTCTGACAAAGTGCCTCGGTGCTGCGAGTGTTGGAGTGATGTTATCCTGGTCTATGTAACGTTTGCCAATGGCTCTGCTGAGATGGAAATTCTAAAAAAAACCGTGTATAAAAAAATAATAATATAATGTCACAGCCTCTTTAGACATGAGCTGATAGGGAATTTCAACTTGGCTTTCCTCTGATCATAGACACTGAGGGAACATATTTTTCCGTGTTAAACGGTGCCAAGATAAAGCGAAAATATTTGACCGAAAAAAAACAGATGAACCCACATGTTAAACTTGTTGGTGAGATTAAGTCTCAGTTAAAACACATTACCTCATTCCGTGTCTGGGAGGTCACAACCGCAGCCCGAGAAAAAAAAAGAGAATTTGTGTCGTTCTTATTTATATATTTCGCTTGTGTTGACTTTCCTTGGGTTTTGTGTCAAGATTGCCAACGGAGATAGGAATGGCTTCAGAAGAGACGCGCTTCTGCCCGTGTTGATGTCGTGTCGGCTTGTTTTGAACCATTCTTTTAGATAGACACACGCGTGTGTCTATGTGTGTGTTCTTGTGCTTCAATGTTGATTGTTTAATTTGGATAGGCGTTGTTTCCCCCTCGTGTCTGTCTCTCCGTCTTCCTGTCTCTGTGTCCTGTGTCTCCCCCTGTCGCTCACCCTCCCTCCCTGTCTCCCTCCGTGTTTGTCTTTAAGGAAGTGAAGGCCATCTTAGAGGACGCTGGCAGATTTTTGCCGCTCTTAAGATTGCCAGTTTCACGACCTTTCAGTATATTCGCAGCAGCTTTAATCAAGTTTTTGTGTTGCTTTGGTTTTTATTGGTTGTTTTTTTTCGTTGTTGACATGCCGTCCTCTTTGCGGCCCTTGTGCAGCGCTTTGTGACCCTCGGGTGAAAGGCGCTATATAAATTGAAATTATTATTATTCGTCGGACAACATAGCCGTCGTGACTTCACAAAGGAGGACATCGTTTGGAAGAACGTATTACCCGAGCCGCCTCTTGGCTCGCAACCAGCTGAGGATCAGTGGGAAGAGAACCTCGCCATGACCATCACACGACGTCGCCAAGGCGCCAGCTGCTTTGAACGTGGAGAAAACATGCTTCACACGAACTTTCCTAGAAGTGGCAGAGTAGCACAGAAGGGTCTTGCCTGACGAGGTTTCGATTCCCACCTCGAGTGGATTATTTTCCAAACTCCAAACCCTGAATAATCTATCGCATCGATGACATGAATCCTCACTAGGCCTCCGTTTCCACCACCCAGCTACTCTGGATTGGAAGCTGCCGTGCATCGGGTGGCGTTAAGCCTTACAACACAAACGCTGAAGGCATTCGTCAATAACACTGGCTCTATAAATCATCATGGTTGCTCTTCACAGCCGTTCTTTCGGGATAATAATAATATAAATTAATATAGCGCCTTTCACCTCGCTCCCTCGCGGCGTTTCGCCTCCCACGTTGGAATCATCCTCAGATGAATCATAGGCGACGTTTTGGGCAATGGCCCTTCTTCATAGCACTTGAATAGCTTCGTGATACGATGTTTTGCTCGACACTGCCCGGTCGCGGCCGGTCTCTAGTGGTCGTGTCATTCAATTCAATTTAACTTTATTTGTCGGTTTTCGTAGCATGTCCAAAAACACGCTGCTGCATAGGTCAATTGGCCTGCGGACTAAATTGCCCCAGGTACCCTGTGATGGATTGGCGTCCCATCCGAGGTATAGCCCGGCCTTGCACCCTGTGTCTGCCATGATAGGCTCCGGCTCACAGTGACCCTGTACCGGATTAATCTGTCTCTGACAATGAACGAATGAATGGCGAGAGTGATGATCCGCATCTGGCGAGGACGTTGTGAGTCAAAAATCTTAGTTGCTTCAGTCCCATCATCCGGGTGTGACCGATAAAGTAGGTACAACTTTGTGGTAGGGCGACAACGGTCATCAGACGAGAAGGTTCTGGAAATAAATGTGATGTTCCCATTGTGGCCGCCGTAAGTCTCTGATGTGGACATTGAAGCTAAATAATACAACAACTAATCAATTGATTCTTGAAACTTCAACTTTTGTTTGTTATTAGAAATTATATACTTTACTTTTCTGGCCAATGTCCAACTGTGACATAACAGTGAAAACACGGCTGTGATTTCCGTTAAAACCACATTTCCTTCCTTAGATTTGAAAGAAGCCACACACGCTCGCGCGAACAAAAGGCAGGCGTGTAGTATTACATGGTTAACGGCTGAGAATTCTGTCTGGCCGTGATGATAGGTCTCAGCCTCTACAGCTGACAGCTGTCCCTCCTCTGTAAACATCTTGTTTCTCAGATGAAATATCCCTGATTGGCAGATTAAATAGTAATTGTTTTTAGATTATGGGCGGCATGGTGGCGTAGTGGGTAGCGCTTCCGCCTCACAGCAAGAAGATCCCGGGTTCGAATCTCGGCTGGGGGTGCCTTTCCGTGTGGAGTTTGCATGTTCTCCCCGTGTCCGCGTGGGTTTTCGCCGGGCACTCCGGTTTCCTCCCACCGTCCAAATACATGCTGCCAGGTTAATTGGTGTACTGACTAAATTTCCCCAGACGCCCTGCGATGGACTGGCGTCCCATCCTTGGTGTTCCCCTGCCTTGCGCCCTGTGTCTGCCGGGATAGGTCTCCGGCTCACCCATTTTGGGTCGCGAGCGCCACCTAGTGATCCGTGGAGACCAGACCCTAGTAGGCCAAGTGGGCCTTGAGGTGCACAAGGTTGAGATACTCTGGCCTAATCCGCCTGGTTCTCTCAGCCCAAGTGTAGCTGTCTGCTGCCATCTGCTGGACCTTCGGCAAGAGCAAGTTTACAAGTACGATAGGGAGACGTTTATTATCCATCCATCCATCGTGCACAGGGTCGCGGTGAGCCGGAGCCTATCCCGGCAGACACGGCGCAAGGCAGGGGAACACCGAGGATAGGACGCCAGTCCATAACGTTTATTATTACAGCAGAAAATACCCAGTGAGCCTTGGATTCGCTTTACAGGATTCCTGCGACACTCAAACATGCGAATTGACAAAAATAAATAAAATATAAAAGTCACACGTTAACATAACGAACCACAAAAACATAAAGTAGACATTTACACACAGCATTGCACAAGACATACGTGTTCATAGTGACGTTCTGTTTATGAGTTTAGGTCATGTGAAAAGGTGTGTAAGTGGAGTGCACCCGTCGATATGCCGGAGCGAACGAGCGGGCACATGCATCACATGACCTACACTCAAAAACAGAATCTCACTATGAATAACATTGGTCATGAAAGCCTTCGAGTTAAGACATAAGTGACCAAAGAAATAATTAAGCAAAGTAGTTAAAACAGTTCAATATTGCGATGGGAAATATTTATAGGTACCTTATTGCACATTAAGAGAGCAAACAAGTGCAATTAACCGGTTCAGATATCACCCGCCCCTCATCCGGGAATCAAACTTAAGATTTTGCAATAATAGGACACTGCACGAACCACTGCACCATGCGATTCCCATTACGTCGAACGTATGCAAATCAATTGCATAATACATTATAATATTTAATAAATCTTCGAATATATGCAAAGCTGTCTCCTCTCCACCACCACCACGCGAAGATGGTGTTCTGAATGAGCATGCCAAATCACGTCGTGTCCTCTCTAATCCTTCATATCCATGGATTCGACTCGATACCAGCGGTGGCCAAACTGCAGTTCACGGACCACATTTGACTCCTGGGCAACCCAAGCGTGGCTGGAGAAAGACACGCAGATAATATTTAACTTTTCAATACAACTTCGTTTGAAGGCGACATGGTGACGCAGCCAGTAGTGCTGCCGTCTCACAGCAAGAAGGACCCGGGTTCGATTCCCGGCTCGGGTGTCTTTGTGTGGAGTTTGCATGTTCTCCCCGTGTCCGCGTGACATGCGGCTGCCTCGGTTAATTGGGCTGCTGACTAAATTGCCCCCAGTGCCCTGCGATGCACTGGCGTCCCATCCTGGGAATGAACTAAGTTTCGGCTAATTTTTCAAAGTTTGTCAATTTGGACTGTAACCGCCACACACAAGGGCCCACTCATTTCAGACAATGTAAGGGGATCTTTAACATGAATTATGAAGTAGACTGTGAACGCTGTCTGATTAATATACAGCTGTAGTATTAACCAGAGCGGCCTGCTGGATTCGAACCAGACACATGTGTAGCGAGCAGTGCACGTGCTGTAACTGGGTCATGTCCCCCCCATGGTTGTGTTTCGAGACTAGCCACTGCAGAGCTATGAAGTGGTCGGCAGATGACAGCACAGTGAGTATACTTTTGACCTATTTCCACAGATTGTTTTTAGCGTTGTACCCTTTGTATATGCGTGGCTTTTCTCCAGGTACTCCGGTTTCCGACCACCTGCAAAAACACTCAACGAAGAAACGGTCAAACACGCAGAGCAGAACACTTCCCAACAAATAGTTAAGACTCATGCGAGGCTGTCCTTGATAATTGAATCAATATTATTGGGCATTAAGTTGTGAGTAACCTTCTAAACACATGTAAAGACACGCTGCCTGTGTTAATTGTCCTGACTAAATTTCCCCCGGTGTCCTGAGATGTTTTAACTTTCTTACCCCTCCCAGCCCGACAACTGTTAGAAAGAGCTACTTAGCTCAACGGTGCCTTCCAGCTTAAATACAAACTGGCTGACTGACGAATACGTCACTAATTTCGATTAGATTGGTACTAGGCTCACAAGTTATGCCCCAGAATCGTGAATGTCCACATCGATTAATAGTTCACATCACTTACCTTACAGGGTGTCCCGACACTTGAGTTATAAACTCTGCGCCTAAGACAACCCGATGATGGAAGTGCTATTAGACTATAATAATAATAGCATTTGATAGAGCGCCTTTTACCCGAGGGTCACAAAGCGCTGCACAACAACAGAAAAAAACAACTAATATAAAACAAAGCAACAAAAATTAAATGATTAAGGCTGCTTCAAATACACTGAAAGGTCGTGAAACTGGCAATCTTAGGAGCGGCAATAATCTGCCAGCGTCCCCTAAGATGGCCGTCACTTCCTTAAAGACAAACACGGAGGGAAGACAGGGAGGGAGGGCGAGCGACAGGGGGAGACGCAGGGACACAGAGACAGGAAGACAGACACGAGTGGGAAACAATGCCAATCCAAATTCAACAATTAACATTGAAGCACAAGAACATATACATAGACACACGCAACAGTAAAGACAAAACGCAGCCATTTATAACAACAACAAAAACACAACTTCCACACGCGACACCCGGGCCACACCACGAGGCGAGTCTAGGCAACGCAGGTCTTACACAATTATTATTGAAGACCGTGTGACAAAACTCAGCGTTTTAGTCAAAATCCAAGAGAGGGAGAGCGCTCGACATGGCTATCCTAAAAGAACAGCTCTGAAGAGCAACCATCATGGATCGAGCCTTGAAAACCTACATCGGTACAATCTTCCAAAACACATGTAGGGTCGTATCACGTCTTAACTGATAGCCCTGAGCAGGTCGGTGAGAATGCCACAATCACACATTAGGGGCCAGTGACTCCTGCAGCTAACCTCACGGTTTGTAAAATGAACTCGAAGGCTTTCATGACCAATGTTATTCATAGTGAGGTTCTGTTTGTGAGTTTAGGTCATGTTAAGAAGGTGTGTAAGTGAAGTTTACTCCGGCATATCGACGGGTGCACTTCACTTACACACATTCACATGACCTAAACTCACAAACAGAACCTCACTATGAACAACCTCACGGTATTCAAACGCGTTCACAGACACCTCAATTACACCATCCCTCATCTTGTTGGAGCAGCTTCTCTTACAAGCCTCGCGTCCACAAATCCCCAAAACGGCCCCTCGCCACCGCCCCAGCTTTTACACCCACGCGGATGTACCCTTTTAATAGCTCGTCATAAACAAAAGGTTCACTCCGGTGCTTGCTTGTGTGTGCGTGCCTCTGTGCCTTCGTGTGTATGTGTGTGTCGGAGCTTGCTTCTGTGTATGTTGTTGACATGCCGTCCTCTTTGCGGCCCTTGTGCAGCGCTTTGTGACCCTCGGGTGAAAGGCGCTATATAAATTGAAATCATTATTATTATGTGCGTGCGTGTGTGTGTGTATGTGAGTGCTTGTTAATTGTATGTGCGTGCTTGTGTATGCATGTGCGTGCACTTGACCCTGCAGCCCGTTTAGGCTATACGGGGGGATCTTTGTCTTTGTGTGTGCGTGTGTGCTTGTGTACGTACGTGCGTGCTCGTGTGTCCAAGCGAGTGTGCAAGCGAGTGAGACGAGCACCTACGTGTGTACATACCGATCTGATTTCATCAGGAGCCTGGAGGTCTTGCTGCACAGCCCTTCCTTCCAAGGCAGGATGGGCTGAGACGTGCCGTCCAGCGCAGATGCTTGTGAGGAAGCCCTCCTGGTTTATCGCTCGGATCGCTGTTAACGACGTGCGCAGACGCGGCGGCCCCCGGGCCTCGCGGACCCGTCGCTGAGTCCCGGCTATGATCAATTGCTTTGCTGTCGTGGTCAGCCTCACCTGCACTAAATCTGGCAGCTGCTGGCGAATGAGAGCGCGGGGAGAGGGGCCGGACCGTATTTCAGCGAGCGGCGTACCGCCAGCAAACGGGGGAGAGAACATTTGTCAGCATTGGACCACAATATATATTCTATGGTTTGCGTGTGTTAATGGAGAAAAAATAACTAGAATCCCGCCGCCCGGTCTTTAAAGTTGCTTGGAGGCCAAATTTATAAGGGTGGGTTGATGGGTGTGGGGGGGGTGTTACGGCTTTGTTCGTGATATGCAGAATTCACCTGGCGATGTGAACATTCGAGACTTTTGAGGCCAGCTGGCAAAGCCGTGAGCATGGGTCGTTAGGATTCGCAAGCGGACTCTTGCAAGGCGGGCTAAATTGTGCACGACGGTCATCGTGTGCCACATGATATAATTGGTAAAGGTACAACAAATACAGAGTGGGCCTTTTTCCAGGCATTCCTCATTGGACTGTGATTTATATTTTAGGAAAAAACACATGGGCTGGAGTGAATACTAGTGCTGGATTTTATGAGCCATACTCAATACGCCACCACCAGAGAGGTGGTGGCGTATTGATGTAGGTTTTCACGGCTCGATGTGTGAGCATTGCTCTTAACAGCTGCTCTTTGGGGATAGCATGAAAGAGTAGCTCTGAAGAGCAGTTCTCAGAAGTTGTACTGGGCTTATGTCATGCGACAAACGGGTGTCTGGAATGGCAGACAAAGATCGTAAGATTGCAATGGAAACTCAGAGACTGTTTACAATGGGGAAACGTGTGCAGAGGATATGTTCAATACAGACAGCCGTTGGACGTCAGCGACCTTCTTAAAAAAAACATGTATAATAGGACGTTTTCTAAACGGACAATAATTGTAAGATCTTAATGTATGAGAATTGCTTTCCAACATGCAAACTTGACACCAAACGGCACCCGGGCCGGGTATCGAACCCGGGGGCTTCTTGCTGCGATGTGCAAGTGCTACTCACTGCGCCACCATGGTGCACAGTTACACACACATGCCCCACTGGTGTAAACAGCGTCTTGAGCAGCGGTTGCGTGTGTCGATGATACATCATAACAGCAATAACTTACTGTCGCCAGGAGCAACCAGTTGACCCCGTAAGCTCGGTCGACCAACGACTACGCGAAAATCCTCAGGCTCTTCAAATTGATGTTTATTTAATGTGAGAAATATTCCTGCTCTGATATTTTAAAAACGATTTGTTTGACTGCCATGGAACTAAAATTTGTTCGTATATCAGGGCATGTGGTGACCCGCCTATCCTCCTGGATAATCTGACCATTGGCTGGCTGTAAATAATTCATTCATTGTCAGAAACCGCTTAATCCTTTACAGGATTGTGGTCAGCCGGAACCTATCCCGGCAGACTCGGGGAGCAAGGCAGGGCTATACCCAGAATGGGACGCCAGTCCATCACAGAGCACTGGGGGCAATTCAGACATCTGCTTGTAATATATATTCCAATAATGTAAAACAAATATGTACACGGACAAAAAAGGTGCTCCGAGGTTTTCCAATAGTTATGTATAAGCACATTTGCTGTTAGCAATACGAATAACAAGACTTGTTTGTATACGAACTTATACTGGTCAAACCTCACACGGGGGCCTCAGTATTGCTTTTCAAGAGTCATGCTTTGTGGCTGTGAGGCCAACTTTTTGTTGAACATTTAGCATGTACTGTGGAAGGAAGTCTGAATAAGACGCGTGCGAGAGGACATCGCTCAAACTCAGGATGGGGACGTCATCAGCCTACTTGCCGCACTGCAGCATGTAAACATTTCATTGGCCCGGCAGGGGGGCAGCTTGCACACATTATCACCCACACCGTTCACTGGGCGCGTACAACGTGACGCGAGTACTCGTGTGTCAAGCGAGTACTCGAGTTGATAGGGTGGGCCCATCGCCTGTAGCCGCTCGCTGCAGCTCTCAGTGATGACTTGTGCATGCCGTCTCCTGCGTCGGCCCAGCCCATTTCCCAACCAACCGGGTCCCAGGCGACACTTCGCCAGCCAACGGCAGCACTCGCACCACCTCCAGCATCTGTTTATGTGATGTGCTGCCGCTCTGACCCCCCCTGCAGCAGTATACACACTCCCACCTGCCTATACGATAATAATCCGTTTCATGTTGATCCAGAGCTCGCCGCCTTGTCTCTGCATTGCAGAGCGACGCGTAACTTATTTCGCACTCGCTCCGTCCCGCGAAGAGAACTGGCCGCGGCCACGGTGGTGCCGAAGTTCCGAAACTGGCTCCAGCGACCGTCAGAGACGGACTAAAAAAAAAATATGACATGCAAAACTGGTTATACTGATCCCCGTCCGTAAAAATGTGGAATGTCCTTCCTTTGTACTGATGTAGGTTTTTCACGTCGCGATTCATGATGGTTGCTCTTCAGAGCTGTTATTTCGGGATAGCCGTGTCCAGCGATCTCCCTATCTCCCTCGCGACGTTTCGCCTTCCATGCTTCCAATGTGGCAGGCGAAACGTGGCGAGGGATATCGCTCGACACGGCTATTACCAAATAACAGCTCTGAAGAGCAACCATCGTGAGCTTACTTTGTCTGAGGACCGCTGATTGAGTTGAGCAGACTGCCCCTTGTTACCGTGAGCGGGGGCACACTCTGACGCTGGATGTTTACTTACAAACGGATGGGACTGTGTGTAACTTTGGAAGTCTTGTTGTGATGAGGATGTATGCGTTCGTGTGTATAGGTGTAAACCGCAGTGGAGGGCAGAGGAACGACGCTCACAACAACGAGCAGAATGCCGGGCGGATAAAACCTAGCAGATTGGAACAGTAGGGAGTGCATCTGCCATTCATCTCAGTCAGGCAACCCATGACACCTGGGTCTGTCTTGTGACCACCTGCCAGGGAGCCTTTGACACTTCATGTGGCCTAAAATTGCATAGGGCCTGGCACACATGCTGTGGTGACGTCACCGCCACATCGCGGGGAATGGCGGTTGTTGTTGATGTTAAACTGTAATGTAGAGTCACGGGCACTGAGAAAGAGCCTTTTTCCAACTGCATAACAGAGCCGTGCTAGGACTGTATTGAGGCAGCCTGGCGCGGCTCAGGAAGAACCAGGGTTGTTTTTCCACTGCAGTGGCCAAGCCGTGCCACTGATGTCACACGCGAGTCTGGATGCATGTAGCCGACACCTTGGACGCTGTGTTTAGTTGTGTACTGACTGACGTCACCATGAGGTAATGAGTGCCGTCCGTGCGGCCCTGCTTGGCCAACATATCAGAGTTCGGTGCTGGCTCAGCGCAGCAAATAGCCAGTGGAAAACCACCCGTATCGCGAGGGGCCCGCCCCGTGCTGGCACGAGTCAGGCGCACGAGTGGAAAAAGGGACTCCATCGCAGTGTGGTGCCTTTTCACAATGTGTGTGCCAGTTTATAAACGCTTCCCCGGTGGGAGTTTGACAATCCCGCAAACAAGATGCAACGTCTTTACCAGAACTGTCCAACAGCCATACGTGCTGGATTAATTTAATTTCTATTTGTTAAGCACATGCCAGCGTTTTGATGATACCTGCTCTAAATGGAGGTCAGCAAACTCGCAAGTGCAACCGTTTGCACGGAGTCTATAGTTAATACAGTGGATGACCTGCTCCTCGCCATGGGAATGTAGAATGTCCACGGCTGGCTCAGGCCTGCTGGCAGAGGTTATCACTACCCAACAATTGCTTGAAAACAGAGAAAATTTGAATCTCATGGTTTTAAGCAGTAGTATCCGACTATGAGCATATTTTTGGCAGTGTACAGATAATGTAAAAAAATATACAAGATTTAACCTTTTCTGGCAATGAGACAGGTGTTAAGATCTTAAAAGACCAAATGGACACCTTTTTGCAAAGGGTCCAGTTTGCAAGAAGTCACACATGCTTGTGGCAATAACATGCAAGCAAAATGCTATAATATATGCATTGTCCTTGAAACTGATTGGCCCACACCAGAGACAGCTCTCTCTATAGCCTAGTCTCAGTGTGAGCCAAGTGTTGCTGATGGCACGCGTGACACCTTCAATTACCATTTGAAATGTACGCTTGTTGCTTAGACTGCACACTTCAGAGGCTTAAAAAAAGAAAAACACAGAGAAAACGTTTGTAAAAAAATGCGTTTTTATAACCAGTTACATGCACGGTTGCGTTTGATGATAATAATAATGGAATTTTATAGAGCGACTTTCACCCGAGGGTCACAAAGCGCTGCACAAGGGCCGCGGAGAGAACGGCATGTCAACAACGACAGAAAAAAAACCAACTAACAAACAGCTGCAACACTCTCAGCACATGTTAACTATCCGCCGACTAGTTGGTTTTGGTCCAGATAATAAACAGAAAAGCAGATATTGGTACACAGTGTGGCTGTGCACAGCCTTGCACATTCAGCTACAAGGAACCACAATGTGGATTTTCATGCCATTTAAAGCACGTGCACAGCATATCAAGATACTGTAAACAGCCAGCATCATCAGCCATGGTCTATCCACTGCTGGAGCAAGGCCTCTGTGAGCCTTCACCATCACTCACGCTTTCACGACGCAACAATCGGATCATTCTAGCTCCTGCGCAGGAGCTG
>JAZEWU010000029.1:2669870-2690446 GCA_036362915.1 Geotria australis | reverse complement strand
CATTGGGTGACCGTTCCCTTCAAATAATTCTCTAAAGGTCTCACGACCTGGTGAGGCTCCATCCATTATCAGAAACCGCTTCTTCTTCTTTGCGATTCTTCGAAGCGCGATGGTTAAACTACAGTTTCCCATTTCTTTATACAGTTATTTGCATTTTTATTGAACTCTGCAAGGTATTTTGAGCTGCAGAGGTTGGGTAGTAGAGCGCGGACAAAGCAGTGTTCCATAGTACGGTTTCTCCACATTCACAGGTGGTTGGGCTGGTCTTGTAGCCCCATCTGACCAAAGCATCTTTTGATCGTCCCGTTCTAGTTCCCAGGCGGTTGAGTGTGGGGAGCAAGGTAGAGGCGTTCACGTCGCGATCCCTGTCAGGTAATACTTGGAATTACCTGCGAATTCTACCAAACACTTCGAAGCCTAGCTGGAAGAAACCGCTTAATCACATACAGAGCCTATCCCGGCAGACACAGGGCGAAAGGCAGGGTTATATCCCCCCGATGGGACGCCAGTCCATCACAGGGCACCGGGGGAAATTTAGTCCGCTCCGCAGATCAATTAACCGATGCCGCGGCATGTACTTGGACTGTGGGAGGAAACCAGAGTGCCCGGCGAAAACCAACGGGGACACGGGGAGAACACAGAAAGGCACCCGAGCCGCGATTCGAACCCGGAGAATTCTTGGTGTGAGGCGGCGGCGCTACTCACCGCGCTCCAGTGCTGGTGACGCTCTTCCGAGTAAAATATGTCATCGTCCTCAGGCGTGACACATCCACTGCTACCTTCCCATAGTGAGTCAGACGGTCTCAACCACACAGTCTTACCCGGTCACATTGGTACAAATACCAATGAACCGTAATTGCCATTGGAAGGTTTTTGGGACAATAACATTTAATTGAATAACCGGTTAGTTTAAATAATGACAGGGTTTTTTTGCTGTCATTGAGATGAAAAAGGAATACCCCACGAGGGTTAAAGCAAACCCTATTATTATTTAAAATTAACCTGTTATTCATTGTCTGCGTTCATTGAACCAGTAACTCATATAAGCAATACAATTACATTGACTTGGCCAAATTAAAAGTTGAGATTAAACACGTACGGCAGTAGATTCAGTACAAAATAAATTATGACAGATATATTTTCCACCTTTATTGTGGGTTTTTTATTGTTTCGCTTCAATTGTTCAATGAACTTGAGAAATAGACAACACATGCTCTTTGTGAACGGTGGGAAATGAATTATTTAGTCGTCTACATTGGCGAAAGTTTTCCACTTTCTCAAGTGAAAGCTGTGCTGGGTCTCAAGATATTTTGGAGTATCCTGTTTAGGACGATTGACCGTTGAATCCAAATGAGTGTGTGTACATACTCTACATACAGATACGTAGACCTGAAGACTCAATCACTCACCGTCGTGCAGACTCAAATACTTATGTAGATGTGACGTATTTTATGTATGGTAAGTGTTCAATCACATAGCCCTTAACAGTATGTGATTGAACACTTACTTAGCTATGAAGGCCGGCGCTTACGGCACACGAGGGGGTGGATGACCAGCACCACGTCCGGCCGACTTTGTTCCCCTAGTGGCAATGTTTACACAGCAGGTAATGTACCTATTTAAGGCTGAGTCGACCTCGGGCAGGCCCAGGATCGGTTCAGATAGTCGTCAGCGATGCCGGCCGTGAATGAGAATCGACCTCGGTTCGCCGGGTTCGTTGCATCGAGATGCTTGCACGTTGACAAATACGCAGTATCTAAATGGTCTCTGGGCTATATCTAAATGTAATTACAAATGACAAATATTCCCCCACAGAGCCTGATCGCCTGCAGGGGAGAGGGCGAGTCAGCGAGCGCCTATTCCCGCAGGGCGAGCACGACACAGGGGCTGGGGATGGAACCGAGAGATTCATTCAGCTGGCTCTGTTTCTGGTATTTGACCCAGAAATTGTTTTCAGCCGGCACATCACATCCAGTATACCTCTTTATAGGGCTGTGACCGGTCGGTCCGTTCTTGCTTCACACGTTCTTACGAGTGGACCTTTAACGTGTTCGGTGATAAGTTAAGTTGTGATGTTGCCATGGGTGTGATGTTTAAACATTCATTCGTTAATTTTCGGAAGGGCATCCGGACATATCATCATCATTGTCAGAAACCGCTTAATCTTGTACAAGGTTGTGGTGAACCGGAGCCTATCCTGGCAGACACAGGGCGCCCGGCAGGGCTATTCCCAGGATCGGATGCCAGTCCATCATAGAGCTCCGGGGGCAATTTAGTCTCCAGGCCAATTAACCTGAGCAGCAGCATGTCTTTGGACTGTCGGAGGAAATCGGAGTGCCCGGCGAAAACCAACGCGGACACGGGGAGAACATTCAAGCTCCACATAGAAAGGCACCCGAGCCGAGATTGGAATCCGGGGTCTTAACATCGCCCCAAACATTCACTGAGGCCGAGTGAACCTAGCGGACACCCAGGACACGTTTCAAGTCACGGCTAATGTTAGCGGTGCAGACGGAGAACCACTAAGTGGCGGTGACTTCACCACAGCGCCTGTGCCAGGCTACGTGCGTCTTGAGGCGATCGCGTCAAGTCTCGAAGGCTCGCTGCTTGACATGACATCGCGGGACAGACCAAGGCGCTGACATGGGTTGACTGACAGATGTGACTGGCAGACGCACCACCTGTGGCTCCTCACAAACGACCAGGACTTGCGCAGCCTGAGTACAGTGGATGTTCTCCTGACACGAGCACATGTTAGTAAGCACCTATTGTGCTACTGTATTAAGGCTAGCATGACTTAGGAGGCGCTGGGCCAGTGGAGCCAACAATGCGCACGCCCAGCCGCCTTTGTCTCCCCCGTGCATTCGACTTGTTGCGGTTATAACGCACAGCCCCGACCATGTGTGTGCTTTGTGCTTTTTAAATGTTTCCACCGGCCGTTCTTGGCAGGTTTTACATGACGGCGCTCAGACCAGAAATCAGTCGTGGGCCCTCTTTCTTTCCCTGTCCTTCTCTCTTAAGATTTGAAGTCGTTTCGGGGCAATTTGTGGTCACTATGAAATCCTGAACGGTCAAATTCACAATTCTTAAAAAGTCAACGCGCGGCCAACTAATGAAATTGTGCGGCTGCAGCATCAGTAAAATGCACTGGTGCTCACTCATTACGATACTTTGGAGGTTACTCCGTTAGGTAGACAGTGCTACTCGCCACTTAAGGTCATGTTTACGTTTATTTAATCACAAATGCTGCTGAGCTATGGACCAATACGCCAAGCAGCAGGCAACAAACAACGCAATTTGAAGTTGTGCTGTCATGCATAAGAGGGGTTAAATGCATCTTGCTCGAATTGGGCAAGGCGACTTGGGACGCGAGACGATGGAAGGTGGATTGGGCAAGTGACAAGAAAGGGTGGACTATCCAACATCGCACAGGGCGTGGAGGGAGGAAGATGAATTGGTTGACAGTAGCGACAACGTGGGATGATGTTAGCCGGACACAAAGGACACGCGGGCGTGGAGAGGTGACAATCGAGATATCAGTGGTGCTTCCACGAAACATTGGGCAGAGAGACGATGATGGTTGCGCTTCAGAGCCACGTGAACACAGGGATACATATTTAACTCCGGTCAATGTACAGACATACACAGGCTCGAGGGTGCGTCTAATGTGGGAGGCGAAACGTCGCTCGGCACGGTTATCCAGAAACAACATCTTTGAAGGGCAACCATCAGTGGTAATAGCTTCTGAAATAAATTCCATTCGCAATTTCTGTGTGAAACGCTTTACGATTAACGGAGTCATAAACTGCGATCTCACGGTCTAAAGCACGGTTATGTGAAGGATAAATATTACTGTGGAACAATGTTTTATTAAAGTAATATTTCTGCGACAGCTGTGTTTTAGCACGTGGGCTCACGAGTTACGTAAAACTGATTTGAGATTTTGGAATCGCGCTGTTCATTGGGAAGACCCAAAGCTCCGAGGCGAACTGCGGAACCAATCCATCCACACTATAAGAGTGGGAGAGGAAACATCCATATCGGTCTTATTCTTTCGTAGTCTGGACCCTGAAATCGCTTCAAGTTAACATTATCATAACAATAATATTATCATTTGGGTTTGAATAGCACAAGATTAAGCGGTTTGTGACAATGGATGGATGAATGGATGGAATTGTTTTCATTCAGCCCTTTGTCAAGCCACTGCTGGATGAAAGCCCAGGCCGTGTCAGCCCCGGGAGTTGTTTGACCATACTTCGCCACGCTGGTCAGTGAAGGCTGGTGAAGGCCGAGCCCATATAATAATAATAGTAATATCAATTTATATAGCGCCTTTCACCCGAAGGTCACAAAGCGCTGCACAAGGGCCGCAGAGAGGACGGCATGTCAACAACGAAAAAAAACCCCAATAAAAACCAAAGCAACAGAACATAATTGATTAAGGCTGCTTCGAATATACTTGAAGGTCGTGAAACTGTCAATCTTAAGAGCGGCAAAAATCTGCCAGCGTCCCCTAAGATGGCCGTCACTTCCTTAAAGACAAACACGGAGGGAGACAGGGAGGGAGGTTGAGCGACAGGGGGAGACATAGGGACACAGAGACAGCAAGACAGAGAGACCGACACGAGGGGGAAACAACGACTACGCTGCTGACCGGTTACAATAGCCCCGGTCGCGAGCCGCACCGAGTTGGTGAGGTACCGAGTGCCACCGCTCCTCCGCCCCGTGTGTGCGTCGCCACGTACAGAACGCTCGCAACGTGCGCGCGCAGACACGCGTTTCGAAAGCACAAACTACAATCTGCGCTGAATTAAGGAGGGGGAAAAAAACATAAGTAAATAAATACTGTATTTTAAAGCAATTTTGGCCCCACGAAAAATCTCCCGGGATCGTCCATGCGTGGACTTCACACATGTAGACTATGCGGAGGGCCGAACCTCGAGTGTGTGTGGTTGGAGGAGTCGCGGGGGGGGGAGAAACGATAAAAGGGGCCCTTTGGGAAACTTTGTGCGCGCACACACACCGCCAACCCATCTGCTCTCTTGAATTTAGAATAAAAATAAAATAAGCAAAGAGGGTTTGGGATTTGGAAGGGGTGGGTTATGGGAGGAGGTGGGTAGGATGGAGAGAGAGTTGTTTGGAGGGAAAGAGGATTGACTAAGGTGTGTGTTCTTACTAATGTGTTATTGTATACTGATGGTTGCTATTCAGAGCGGTTCTTTCGGGATAGCTGTGTTGAGCGATCTCCCTCTCTTCCTGGCGACGTTTTGCCTCCCACGTTGGAGGGATCATCAGGCCAAACGTCGCGAGGGAGAGATGGAGATCGCTCTGAAGAGCAACCATCATGAATCGAGCTGTGAAAACGAAATCAAAACACTGCGCGTATATTTTAAAATGTCATTAACACAAATAGAACAGTAGGCTATACCTGATACACACGTGCCAATTGAAAGCCCAGATCAACCACAGATAACTGGATTCGGAGATAGGCATCTCAACACCACCCCGGATTGGCAGAGTTCTCCTGTATCCTCACTCACTAATTGGTTACCCGCAGCTGGCTATACGGTTATTGTCCTTGGTTCTTAAGAGACCTTTCTGTCTGAGTCTCTGACATTAACCGTGAACCCAGGAAATTAAATATGACATCAACTATGAGTTATTGGAATTAACATTGAGTCCTAAAACGTCTTAATATGGCTGGTTTAGCCTCGGATGATATCTATCAGCCATAGAAATCCTGCAAGTGCTTTTAGTGTGTTATTTATGAGCTCCAAGTTTTAAACAATGAGCCTCAAGAATGTTTAGGTATCCTTCTACTATTCAGCAAAAAACTGCAATCGTTACACAGTGACAGCGTGCATTCTGATCTCACAATGCTTACAGGTTCAGCGCTTGCACTGCAGAGCTGTGTTGCAATTCGAATTCGATTCGAGATATAATAGTCAGTGCTGGCCTTAAAGGCGGGCGGGCATTGGCCTCTCTTCTTGCTCCAGACTGATGGGCTTCTGGTATCTGTTGAGCTTATGGACATCGTTGTATTTCAGCTCCTCGCCTTCGAAGTGTTTGGTAGAATTGGCAGGTAATAACAAGTATAACTTGACAGGGATCGCGACGTGAACGCTTCTACCTTGATCCCCTGTGTTGCAATTTACTGGATGTTATTGCTCCATCTGGGCGGCACGGTGGCTCGGTGAGTAGCCCTGCCGCCTCACAGCAAGGAGGTCCCGGGTTCGAAACCCGGCTCGGGTGCCTTTCTGTGTGGTGTTTGCATGTTCTCCCCGTGTTTGCGGGGGTGTGGCAATATGGCGCCGGCAAACCGCCTGGCTGCCTCCTCTGCCTCTGCGCTTTTCCCGCGCCTCTGAGTCGTTCTCTCGTCGAATTAATACCTTTGACATTGAATGAATATGTGCGCGTTATAAATGTACAATTATTATTATTCACAAATCAAGTTAAAACAAACCGATTAAAAATAATGTTATTATTGCTGCAATAATGTTTTTATTATTCCAGACAGAAGAGAACAGATTTTCACTGAACGTGAATCCAGAAGTGAGGTAGGGTTTCGGTTATGATGATGAAATTTCCATTTTATGGACAAGAATATTCGGGTATAATGGATTTAGCGGACACACACACACTGGTCCACACGTGCAGACATCATTTTCCTTTCTGAATACACAAAGGATATGTGTATATACACATTGTGAAGATGAACACAGGCTCACAGATTACTTTCACGAGACGCTATCCTTATATTAACGTAACAAAAACAACACAAACACGATCAAAGTGTGTCCCTCTACCCGAGTGGGTGTTAGCTCGTGGTCATCAGTCAATCAGTGGTCCTGCGATAGTGGTGGAAATTCCACGTTACTATGCTGGGGGCAATCTGACGAGGATGATAACTATCAAGATATTTCCCAAGTCAGATTAGAAGCAAATACACTGTCCATCCATCCGTTATCAGAAACCACTTAATTCTGTACAGGGTCGCGGTGAGCTGGAGCCTTTCCAGAAAGACACAGGGCGCATTGTCTCCCTCCTCAAATACGTATCAGGTGGTGCTCGTCTCTTGGTGGTAATGCTAGACCAGCAGTGGAAAGTCCACATTTCTATAGCGTGGAACAGCCTCTCCTTATGTCGTTCATTGTCGACTTACAAATAGTGGTGCTAATGATATTGACCCCTTAGGGATAATAGAAAAATATATACGTTTATTACAGCAGATAAAAACCAGTGAGCTTACAAGCTCTGGAAACGGGATTCCTGCGACACAACAAATGATGGAATTGAGTCGACTACCGAGCAGCATTTGAACTTAAGACATTCTGATTGTGAGACGAATAACGTCACCCTCGGATCGCTCAGCCAGATTTCCACCCGGAAGCGAAGGCAGCAGACCCGAGCGGAGATTGAGGGATGAGATCTGCACGCATTCGCAGATGTGAGATGTATTGTATCAAGGCAAGGCCGTGAGGGATGGTGATGTTGGGATGCCTTGGTCCAGCATGTGAAGGCAACAAAACGCTGCCCTTGTAATAATAATAATTTTACATTTATAACGCGCACATATTAATTCAATGTCGAAGGTATTTTTCAACGAGGGAACGACTCAGAGGCGCGAGGAAAGCGCAGAGAGGCGGAGGAGGCAGCCAGGCGGTTTTGCCGGCGCCATATTGCCACACACTGCTTCCTATATATTATGATGTTATCGGCCAATTAATTAATGAGTGTTTTTTTTTACTTTTTTTTTACTTGTGGGAGGAAACCGGAGAACCCGGAGGAAACCCACGCAGAACAGGGGGAGAACACACAAACTCCACACAGAAAGGCGCCCGGGCCGAGATTCGAACCCGGGGCATTCTTGCTGTGAGGCGCAGATGTTACCACTGCGCCACCCTGCCGCAGCGCTTTGTGACCCTCGGGTGAAAGGCGCTGTATAAAATGCTATTATTGTTATTATTAACATGATCATATATTGACATCTATATGAAGTGGAAGGCGGGGGCGGCACGGTGGCGCGGTGAGTAGCGCTGCCGCCTCACAGCACGAAACCCCCGGTTCGAATCCTGGCTCGGGTGCCTTTCTGTGTGGAGTTTGCATGTTCTCCCAGTGTACGTGTGGGTTTTCGCCGGGCACTCCGGTTGCCTCCCACAGTCCAAAGACATACTGCTGCATAGGTTAACTGGCCTGCGAACTAAATTGCCCCCGGTGCCCTGTGGTGGACTGGCGTGGGTGTAGCCTTGCCTTGCGCTGTGTGTCGGCCGGGATAGGCTCCGGCTCAAGGTAACCCTGTAAAGTATTAAGCGGTTTCTGACAATGAATGAATTAAGTGGAAAGCTAAAATGATTTTGAAATTGCGTCATGGGAGTGGAATGTCTTGACATGTGGCAGTTTGGCCCAGACGGATGCCTTGGGAGCAGGTTGTAGGGAAAAAATAATCGTTGTATCGCATGGGAAATGTTAAAGGACATGAGCGGCCACGTTCTATCCGCTGCTGGACGAAGGCCTGCCCACGTGGTCACTACTCCCACGGCCTTGCGAGGCACTGGGTGAAACTGGCCTCTTTCGTGCCAGCATGTCGGTGCGTTGTTGTCTTTGATGATTACTTTCAGATGATAGTTGCTTTTCAAAGCTGTTCTTTCGGGATAGCCGTGTCGAGCACTCCCCCTCTCTCCTTCGCTACGTTTCGCCTCCCACGATGGAGGCATCATCAGGCGTCCGAAGATCGAAAGTTAGTTTCAATGCTCCAAAAAGCACTCCGACCTCTCCTCTCACTTCTCTCTTCGTTTTCCTGAATGGGAATGGCTCAACTTCTAAACAGGTTTGTTTGTTCATTGGTGTGTTCCGAGGTGTCCCTCCAGCAATTATTTTATCACGTCAGTCAGGTCATCTCACGTGACTTGTTATCTTGCTCGTTATTGTCTTTAGCCCAACTCCGCAGCCTTTTCAAAGTGTAAGTTCTTACATGCTTTCCTGTGGTAATTGTCATTGGCTGTTATAATGACTGTCGTGCCTTCATTTCTCCAAGCCCATGTTAAGACTTTATCTTCTAGCCATTCTGAATATCCATCCCATCTATTGTCAGAAATCGCTTAATCCTGTACAGGGTCACTGTGAGCCGGAGCCTAACCCGCTAGACACAGAGCGCAAGGCAGGGCTATACACAGGATGGGATGCCATATTTTGACGCATCGTGTAACTTTCCTGCGTTAGGCATGAGGCATATGTTCTGTGACTTCTTAGATGACTATCATCTTACTGAATCGAATGCTTTTCCATAGTATATAAACGCCAGTTATAGCGGTGATTATATAAACCTTCTTAATAACATTTTAAGAAATGTTTGTTTTGTATCATGACTATATGTGTCGCTAAGAATCACCATAATATTATATGCAATACCTGCAGTGCCATCTTTAATAAGTTACATACCGACAATAACCGGTCGTAATATTTATATACCGAACGGCATGCACGCCAAAACACAATTGCAGCAAACACAAGCATTGAAAAAGAAATCTGTATTTTTTTTGTACTTCATATATTTTAATAATACAGCACAAAAATATCTTGGGATTACAACAATAAATATTTACGATACATAGTTAATTTTTGCGTTCGAGTTTATTTCCCGTTGCAAACATTTTATATATATACTATCTATTTACATCAGGGTTTGGTTTTGCCGATGCTATAAGTAACTTGATGCGATGTGTTACGGCCCATATAAATATATATTTTTCTCTCCAAAAATATAGCTTGTTATATATTCTTTTGCAATAACGTGATGCTTGTGTATTCATATATTGATAGGCATGACAATATAAGACCACATGTGAATTCATAATAATGAAACAAACCAACAATAATAACAATAATAATTCCACTGGCCCATTTATAAAATCGTACAAAGATCTATGCTGTTATATATATACTGTACTTTACTGAATTCCTAATCCAGCGGATCACCAGTTCGATTCGATCTTCCGGCGCGGCAGTACACACGTGTTTACCACACTGACTCGATCGGTGGGGTAAAGTGTGGGTACTCCCACCGCTTTCAAGGCACCGTGTGAAAGATTCGGCCTAATGTCCTCCAGTAGGGCTCTAGCTCTCTCTCGAGTGGAGGGCATTCCGCCAGCAGAGGTGTAAGCAAGCAATTGCAGGGCTGCACCTTTATCTGTATTTCTAAAGGCAGAGGAAGCTTTTGCTCATAAGTGTCCACGTGAAATGTTGTACAGCTAACAATTCACGTTTGGTAGCACAGTCAATTGGACCCACTCTTAAAGCGAGGCAGAGTGTTCGTGGCGTGATGACAGCTGAGACGTCAACTCATTCAATAGATACAGAGCCTTAACATCATATTCGGGTGTCATTTTACAATACTACGGAACACGTAATATTTCTCGACACTGGATAGATTAGATTATTATATTGAATGCAAACAACTCAATTGCCTAATATGGCCCTGAGATAAACTGCATATTCCCTCTTATCCAGCAGTCTGACGTTAATCATTAAGACGTTTACCAATATTTACCTGGGCTGGTCTACGTGATGCGCTCCAAGTGCCGGGAGTGGAACGTCTGACACACCGTGCCGAACAGCAAGCGGCAGAACGTCAAAACAAATCGCGGAGCAGCGCGGAACAACCATGAAAACCTCCATCCATCCATTGTCAGAAACCGCTTAATCCTGAAGAGGGTGGCGGTGAGCCAGAACCTATCCCGGCAGACACAGGGCGCAAGGCAGGGCTATACCCATGATAGGACGCCAGTCCATCGCAGGGCACCAGGGGCAATTTAGTCAGCTGGCCAATTAACCTATGCAGCCGCATGGACTGTGGGAGGAAACCGGAGTGCCCAGCGAAAACCCACGCAGACAGGGGGAGAACATTCAAACTCCACACAGAAAGGCCCCCGAACCGGGATTCGAACCTGGGACCTTCTAGCTGTGAGGCGGAAGCGCTACTCACCGCGCCACTGCCCCCCACCATAAGAATTGTGGGATCCTGTCTCTCGGCTCAGGGCCAGTCGAGATGAGCACCGCTCAACACCCATAGACGAATGGAAACGCTTTGAATTTGACCAACTTTGAGTTTTCAATGTATATGGGATATACATTCAAGAATACATTACTGCAGCTATTGATCATGGAGAGGGTCAGTTAATATGTGAGCAGCCTGTGCATATGTAGAACTCTGCCTTTGTTATTTTCTGCAAGCACTTGTGGATATTCATTTTCATTGCTAATAAAAACGTAGTGTGGATTGACGAGCTACTCTTCAAATAAAAGGATACGTTTTCAAAGATGTTTTGTTTTATATTTGAGCTCCCCTATACGACACATAGTCTAGACTCTATCCTGTTCCTGCATGGCCCGTCATCGCACGAGAAGAACCGGCTATTGTTGCATTGTTGGCAAAGACCGAGAGGGTTTCGTGCGCCACTTTGACAGGGCTCCAGCCAGGTGGCGCTCTAACATCGCTCCTCACTCGTTATTGGAAGGGCGCCAGTTCAGTCGCAGTTTGGGGTTGACTCAGCCAGACCATCATCCCCACGGTGTGGGCTAAACGAAAGCCTCCCCGCCAGCAGCTGTTGTCGTTTGGAGAGGCTGCTGAGGTTAATTGTCGTGGCTAAATTGTCCCCCGGTGCCCTGAGATGTTGTAACCCGCTTATCCCTCCCCGCTGGACAACTGTTCCTTCCAGCTTAAGTAATAAACGTACTGACTGGCTGAATGAGTGATGCTTCCAACGTGGAAGGCGAAACGTCGTGAGGGAGAGCGCTCAGTGACTCGCCAATCCCGAAAGAACAACTTTGAAGAGCAACCATCATGAATCGAGCCGTGAAAACCTACATCAGTACAATTCATCTGATAGTTCGGAGTTAAACTTCAATGCGTCTCCTTTCTCAAGCGATTGTTGGGCAGCACTCATCTCCATTGGCAGGCCCCGTGAGTCGGTGGCTAGTATACAAATTCCACATTTCGTTGACAGTGACTGACACCTCTCGAGGATCATCATTGGCGCCTTCCCGCAGAGCAGTACTTATTTTATTGACCCTGGAGAGAGAGTTGGCTGAGTTGACCCCTCATCGTGAGTCGAGTGCTCTGCCACAGCACCGCCACGCCTCCATACACGCCAGAGTGGCAGCCCCTATTATCCGTGCCTCGATTCTTCCTATTATCCGTGGTTTCCCACAGGGTCACACGTCCTGCACTGCGGAACGCGGACAGCATCGCCGATCCTACTATCCGTGGTATCCGTTCCCAACACCGCTGCTTAACGAGGGTAATTCTACAACATTAGTGCGTTCCCGTAATATATCGAGTTTGCAACATTGTAACGACGCACTTCCCCCGAGTACCGCTTTCCCACAGATGCGCTCGTCTGCTCACAAGGCACACGCGACCCGCAGAGGCACGCTCACGTAACGAGGGCTGTCAGCAGCCGAGGAGGTTACGGGTGGTTAGAGCCATTTGAAATGCGCTCTCATTGGTCCACGTATGGAGCGGTTTCCGCTCGCGCACACACGGTGAACGCGAACGGCACAAGGCACCGCTTTTATGTCCGTGTGCCAGTCTTGTAAAAGTGATATCCTCCGTATAGAATCTGGTGGCTTATAAACTATTCGTAGAGTATCGAGGCAGCGTGCGGCTCGCCGGAGCTCATGTCGTCAACGTGTCGGAGCATCGCGCCAGAGCTTCAGAGCTGCCGAGGCCGCGGGTTCTGATTGCTGGGTTCCCTCTGGAGACGAGAAGCAGGTTTATACGTGGAGCGAGTATTTCGGAACTCGGGCACCGGCGACCGCGTGGTACAAACCGTCGTGAAAAATGTTGGTTTTCTGCGGTTCGCCGGGTCGTGCCCCCAAACGCGGCGGGTATTGGCCGACCTGCGCAGAGGTGAGCGGCCGACCTGCCGCTCACCTCTGCGCACCTCGAGCAGGAATCGCAAACGCGGAGGTTGTGTGTAACGCGTTACTTGTGTAGCAGATGAGTTTGTGTAATCAGGCACCACCGCTGCCGCAGTGGCTTATGAACGCACTCGGGTTTCGCAATCACGTGAAGCCTGCCAGCAGGCATGTACCTGGTTGATTACTGATTCGGGGCGCAATTAAACCGGGGCGGGGGGGGGGAATAATTGTGTCAGCAGCTTGGGCTAATGCAATACATGTTATCCCCTTTTCTTCAAAGCCGACGGTAATTGCACGGTGATGTTACGCATGAGAGGTTAAATCGACCGAATCTACGCGGATGCTAAGGGAGTAATCGTAACGTTAATTTCGTTATACGTTATTTGCTTCTTCTTCTTTGCGATTCTTCGAAGCACGATGGCTAGCTTCTGGACATCGTCGTCTTTCAGCTTGGCTTCGAAGTGTTTGGTAGAATTCGCAGGCAATACCAAGTACTACCTGACAGGGATCGCGACGTGAACGCTTCTACCTTGACCCCCCGTTATTTGCTGATGCGGCATTGGTTAGCGGTGCACAGAAACGCACAAAGGTCATCGCCCCAAGTTAATCCACATTTCGATATGCATATTGTTTTAAGACAAGTGTTTCCGTTGTTTTGTTAATTTGGTTGGGCGATTTTACAGACCCTTAATACAGGAAAACTTCATGTAACTTATCAAGCTTTGGTAGAAAGCAATCAGAGACAAGTCAGTGCCATGCCGGCACTGACCAAGATAGACCATCGAAGGATCCCAAGTGCTTGGGTGTTGTGTCCCTGAAACGTCTCAGTAATGCTTAGCACTCCTCCTTAATGCTAACAGACTGAGTGGGATGCAAGTACTAAAGTATGACAATCAGTGGTACCTTAATCCCAGTAAACATTAACTGAGATGCGTTTGATTAACACGAGCCCCTTTTGACAAAAAGAGACATATTATATGAACGTCTTTAAGGATGCAGACATGTAGTCACACGTGAATATCCCGCCTGTGTGTTCCATTCGTCAAACGCTGCTTTCGACAACGCAGTGAGGGTTGTATCGCAGGCTGGCTGCCTGAGCCTGGGGCACGTTGGCGTCACGATAGCGACGTTCCTCTCGATACGCTCCGCTGTGCCGTATCGCGTGCGTGTAACCATTCACGTCTCCGCCCGGGTGATTCTACGAACCGTCGAGGTTCAAGGGTCGTGATTCGACCCGTAGGTTGCTGTTCGGTGTTTTTTTTTTAACACTGCGGTAAATGTAGCTGCCTCTAGTGGCTGGAGGGGTCACGTCATAGCCATCAGGTACAATGTATACGACTCCGAGAATTATCGATTTGTTAACAAAGAAAATTAGATGCGTGGATTGTAAGCTTAAGGGCGGCACGGTGGCAAAAAGGCCCCGGGTTCGAATCCCGGCTCGGGTGCCTTTCTGTGTGGCGTTTGCATGGTCCCCCCGTGTCCGCGTGGGTTTTCGCCGGGCACTCCGGTTTCCTCCTACAGTCCAAAGACATGCTGCTGCATAGGTTAATCGGCCTGTGGACTAAATTACCCCAGGTAGCCTGTGATGGACTGGCGTTCCATTCTGGGTATAGCCCTGCCTTGCGCCCTGTGTCTGCCGGGATAGGCTCCGGCTCACCGCAACCCTGTACAGGATCAAGCGGTTTCTGACAATGATGATGATGATTGTCAGCTTAAATAATGGGTATTATTTGGCGACTTAATCCATCGTTACACCCACAACGTATATGCACAGACGTACATACCCTACACGTGTTTGGTTGACAATATTAATGGCTAAGGCGTGTACTTAAACTTGGCTGCTCTCAGCGTAATTATTCAACCGGGCCCTGGCCAAATGACCTGTAAGATACCTGTGTCGATTTACAAAGAGCAAGAGACTGCTGTATGCAATGTCAAAACACGGCGCCTGGAAATCCTGTATTTGTAGGTGGTTTCCACTCAGAATAATAATATTAATAATAACGGTCATTCATTCACTAAAGCACACGTCACTGACTCAAGACCTTTTAGCAAGAAGCTTATTTTTGGGGACGATGGCGAATTCGTGTTTGAAAGTATTTTGCGTGTGGCAGGAAACCATAGCACCGAGACTATACATACGTATGTAGGGAGGTAACGGGCAAAAACCCGCGTGCACTGTTGTCCCTGTGTGAGCCACCAGCTCCCCCCCTGGTCTAAAGCACTCAGCACTGCACCAACTTGATGGAAAAACGGCTGTGAGTCGGATTGATAAGTTCTCCCAACAAAGGCACTGAAATCTTAGCAAATCGCTTTCATGTGAAGATCATCCGTGTGTATTTTCAGCTTCATACGTAAACTAATTTTTTTTTACACAGAATAAATTTGAATTGCGCCGTACGTGTTATACCGCGAGACCAAAACAAAAACACAAGTTTCCCGTTTGCAACGCCCGCAGCGAGCGGCGTGATCGCTTGTAACGGTCCTGCAAGTTGACGTCACGGAACTACTTCCGAGGTCGCCGCCTGCGCCACCCCTCGTGGGGCACGCAGGCGTCGGCAACGTCGAGCGTTCCCGGCGTCAGAACACGCGGGCATTACGCGAAGCGCTCGATTCTCATCGATTCAACGATTTGGATTGCTTTCGGAAGTCACCGGCGACCGGGCCCCGACACCCACCACTCACCGTGCCTGAGAAACCGCTTCGGCCGCGGCGGGTGGCAGCTAAACCCGCGCTCGGAGAGCGCGAGCGGCGCCGGCTCGGCCGACGAGGGCCCGCGCACCCACCGCGCCGTCACCGTCCGGGTGCCCGCATCCGCCCGACCGAGGCGCGAACGGCCGACGCGGCAGGGTCAGCGGCAGCCGCAGCCCTCCACCACCATGTCCTGGTAGTTCTTGAGCACCACCTTCTCGTACTCGTCCATGTAGAGCATGGAGATGGGGCTGAGCTCGGTGGGCACGCAGCAGGCGCGCGGGACGCTCGCGTTCACCGAGTTGACGAGCGTCTGCACGATGGCGTGGTTCGTCGAGTTGAGGTGGTCGGCCAGCGGGAAGGGGCACTCGCCCTGGCAGAAGTACGCGTTGTAGCCGGGCGGCGCCACTATCCAGTCGTCCCAGCCCACCTCGCGGAAGTCCACGTAGAGCGGCTGGCGCTGGCACAGCACGCGGGGCCTGCGCCCGCCCGCGTGCCGCCCCGCCGCCCGCCGGGCCCTCGCCTCGCCCAGCGTCCGGCCGGCCCTGCCGTCGTGGCCGTACGTGACGAGCAGCGGCCTGAGCCGGGCCCACGAGGCCGGCGCCTCGCGGCTCACGCGCACGTGGCTCCGGCCGCCGTCGTCGCCCGCGTCCTCAGGGGCGAGCGGCAGCAGCTCGACCGCGAGGCCCAGGAGGCCGGAGGCCGGCCGGCCCGGCGGGGCCCGCCGCTCCAGCGCGGCGCTCACGTCGAAGGCCTCCCAGCGCGTGGCGTTGTCGTGCAGGAGCCGCGAGTCGAGCAGCGTCGGCGCCGCGGGCGGGGAGGCCTCGTACACGCTGACGCGGAGGGGCCGGCCCGGCCGCCGCGAGGGCCGCAGGCGGGCCCGGTGGAGACGCAGCTCGGCGGCGTGCACGCGCTCGTCGGCCGGCAGGCTGGACAGGTCGAACACCAGGTGGTGGGCCGGCCGCGACGGGTGGGCGCCGCGCGGCCGCTCCTCGCGCGAATCTGCTCGCGCGGGGGCGGGAACGGGGGTCAGCGGGTCGCTCGGTGTCGTCGCGATAATGTCAGAGGCGAGAGTCGCGTAGATTCGTTGCCGGAGCGATCGTACCGCGAGCCGCGCGCCCGTCGCCGCTGAACTGAATGCTGCCGCCACTTTCTCACCGATGTGTTGCGCCGGACCGTAACCGGCTTTCTGTCACCTGTGGATAAGGCCCTGTGGCCAGGAAATACTTGAAACCGTAAGTGAAACTGGAACAAAAGGTGGAAAGAATGTGATGGCAATGGAGATTTTTAGTTCATACATGGGGGTCAAGGTAAAAGCGTTCACGTCGCGATCCCTGTCAGGTAATACATGGTATTGCCTGCGAATTCTACCAAACACTTCGAGGCCAAGCTAAAAGACAACGATGTCCAGAAGCTGACCATCGTGCGTCGAACAATCGCAAAGAAGAAGAAGTTCATACATTTGTTGTATCGCAGGAATCCCGCTTCCAGAGCTTGCAAGCTCACTGGGTATTTCCTGCTGTAATAATAAACATATATCTATTTACCCAGTGGTGGCCAAGTTTAGATAACAACTGCCACTGCTGTTCGTCAGGGGCATCATAAGGCCCTGATATTTACAGATTTGTTTTAATCGACATATACAAATAAATATCGCTTGTACTACATACACAGAGGTGTGGATGTGCACACACAAAAACAAAAGCCAAGTCAAACCATGGCCTGGAATCAAACTTAAGTATTCCCGTTCTTAGCTCAGATTGCAATACATCGATCCGTTTCACCCTCTGCTAGACACCGGGCTGTACAACAAGTTTCGGAGATTCACAAATCCATGTGATCCACCAATCAAAGACAATGATGCCTCCAACTTGGGAGGCTAAACGTCGCAATGGAGAAGGGGAGCGCTTGACACGGCTATCCCGAAAGAACAGCTTTGGAGAGCAATTCTCATGCTTCGAGCCGTGAAAACCTACATCAGCCCAATTATGACATGCATTTAGAGAACACGTGTATATATATCAGAGAACAACGCAGAAATTTTGTTATACTGTGCTTCTATGCTCCCACATCTATGCCGCCCACGCCTTCACTAACCTGCTGTGACCATCGTGGAGAAGTATGGTCAAAAACCTCCACGACCCACACAATGTGGAGGGGGGTGCCTCATCCAGCAGTGGATTGATAAACGGGCTATACATACACGGGCTCACTGCTGTGCGTACGGAAAGGACATATATTATGCAGACACTACATTGTATCTGTGTGTACAGACGCTCGCGCTGTACACACAGCTCACCGCGCACAGCCTCAGCCTCGAACATGTTTTTAAAATGACCAACTTCTTTTTTTGTTGGACACGTCAATGGACAATAACTGTGAATGCACGTCTTTCAACGGGTTTTAATATGCATTGGACAGGGGCTGCTCACACAGGCCCGGCTATTTACTCAACACAACTCAAGCGCGGATCAACGCGTTCGCTTCATTATAGATATGTATTGCATAGTCCTGGGTCAGCCGCCTTTTAAAAGGTCCATTCATTAGGCTTGACAGTACACGGCCGTTACTGTGGCTGGATAATGGGACGTGGGCAAATGTTGGGTTTAAATAGACTCCTCGCCTGCTGTGTGTTCTAACCATGCCTTCCACGTGTTTAATAGAGGCCGGTGAAAACAGCGTCGCCTTGCGGACAGACAATAGGATGCAATGTTATTCCATGCAGCAATTAATAATAATAGCGTTTTATATAGCGCCTTTCACCCGAGGGTCACAAAGCGCTGCACAAGGGCCGCGAACAGAAACATTCTTTCTTTAAACATTCTTTAAACATTATTTTGATACGTCCATCCATTGTCAGAAACCGCTTAATCCTGTACAGGGTCGCGGTGAGCCGGAGCCTATCCCGGCAGACACAGGGCGCAAGGCAGGGCTATACCCAGGACGGGACGCCAGTCCATCACAGGGGGGCCCTAAGCAGACACATGTTTTGGGCCCCCAGGCATGTTCTTGTGAAAAATAAATAGTAATATAAAGCGAAGGTGGGTGGGGGGGTGTCTTGAGCTGCTTGGGTCCCTAAGCATTTGCTTAATCTGCCTGCGTCGATCGCCGGCAATCCCTCCCACCTACTCAACCCAGCACACCCTGGGTGTGTGGAAATATTTTCCAGAGCTCAGTCCCGGACAGCTCCGGCTGAAATGAATCGCGGTCACAGCCCCGTGGCGGTTCGCCTCCCAGAGGGGATTCCGACAGCTGGTCGGACAGGCTGCCCCGAGCGCGGTGCGCGGATTCGCTCATCGGCACATGCAACACGCACGTTTGCCTGGTGCGGTCAACACTCGCACCACTGGCAACAGCATCAGCAGCATCATCTCTTTACTTCCATGCAACAACAAAAAACAGACTTTGTGTATGCATATTTTTGTAAGCAGATAACGATGATAACAGCCGGACGAATGCCCTTAACGACCACTGTCCCCGCCGATCTGCGACACTCGCGAACGAGCGCCACGCGATACCGCCCGTCGTGTCATCGCATCGCGCACGGCCGCGCTTTCGTGGTCGCGCCGCGCGAGAGAGCGAGAGAGGGGGGGTGGTGGGAAGCGCCGTCACCTCGTCGCGCCGCGCGCCGCGTTACGCACGCCGTGCCCCTCACCTTCGTGGTGGAAGCCCCTCACCGTGTTGGCCCGCGTCGACGCCCTCTCCGCGAAACCGAAATCCTCCTCGGACTCCGAGTCCGAGCGGGCCCCCGCGGCCGCCGAGGCCCCGGGCCCCGCGGCGCCCGCGGCCTGCAGCCGACGGTACATGTCCACGAGGTACTGTGACACCGCCGCGCCGGGCCGGGGCCGCGGCCGCCGCTTCAGGCCAAACACCTCCAGCAGCCGCGTCTCGAGCTCCTTTTGCAGGAGTCTCTGGCTCTCGGAGGGAGCGGACGGAGCGGCGGAAGACGACGACGACGAATATTTTTGGCGGGCGCCGGCGGCGGCGGACGAAAACGCCGAGAGGACCCGCGCGCCGCGTTCCTCCTCGACGGCGTCGAGCCGCGCGAACGTCGATAGATCCATCGCCGCGCACGGAGGCGGCGTCGACGGCGCCGACGTCATCAGCAGCAGCAGAGGCAGCAGCAGGGGCGGCAGCAGCAGCAGCACAGAGCCGTGCCGAGACTCGCTCATCTTGAGCCCTGGCCGTGCGAGAGGCTGTGGGGCTCTCTCAGCGTAGCGAGGAACATGATTGCGCGCCCACGGGGGCACGCTCTTCGCCGCGACGGCGACGATGACGACCACGGCGGAGATGGCGGTGACGGCGAGGAGAAGGTGGAGGATGTGGAGGAATGGACTCAAAACGACGGCCGGCGGAGATGACGCAAGGACGGCAGTCCCTGGATGGTCATCTTCTCCAGAGGCCAAGTTTGGGTTCGACGAACGAGCTCCGTGTCAACACGTCGCGTTCAAACCTGTGACGTTTCACGCACAGCGCGACGAAGAGATGGCGCTCAGTCATAAGTTAAATGAACACTGATATTAGCACGGCGTTCACAGTAGGGGCATCAGAGTGATCTACACAAACCTAATCCTGTTCATTTATCCTGAAGAGCCATATCCAGTCTGAATATTTTTTTGTTTTTATAATTCACGAATGCCCTGCATTGGGCATGTCTAACCAAATCCATTATAGGAATATGTTTTATGTATGGCAGTTGCTGGAGCCTATCCCGGCAGACACGGGGCACATGGCAGGGCTATAGCCAGGATGGGACGCCAGTCCCTAACAAGGCACTGGGGGCAATTTAGTCCGCAGGCCAATTAACCTATGGACTGTGGGAGAAACCGGAGTACCCGGCGAAAAACCCATACGGACACGGGGAGAACATGCAAACACCACACAGAAAGTCACCCGAGCTGGGATTTGAACCCAGGCCATGTCCCCAAACTCCGTTCCCCTTTAGCGCCACGGAGGTGCCATGCCAT
>JAZEWU010000029.1:2651155-2665564 GCA_036362915.1 Geotria australis | reverse complement strand
AAGTGAAAACTTCCAAGCATGGATCGAACTTCAGAAGGAGACATCACAGCACTACTTCCAAAATCTATTCAAGGAACCACTTGTCCCACCTACCGTGATATAGATTTTTAAAAATGTTTGATGCTTGACAGTGAAAGCAATATATTTTAAAAATTCTCAAAACAGGAAATTAACCAAATAGATTGAAAACCGAATAGTTATGTCATAGGTTGGCTGTGTGTGCGGACAGCCATTGGTGACCGGGGCTAAGACAATCAACTCACCACACTTGAGCACTCGCATTCATAATAATAATAATAATAACATTTTATATAGCGCCTTTCACCCGAGGGTCACAAAGCGCTGCACAAGGGCCGCGAAGCGAACGGCATGTCAACAACGAAAGAAAAAACAACCAATAAAAACCAAAGCAACAAAAAATAAATGAAAAGACACATTCATAACAAGAGATTACATATTTTGCAGTAGCACCATCATCAGCCATGATCGATCTACTGCTGGATGAGGTCCTCCCCAGGCTGTCACCATCTGTCACGGAGCTGTAACAATCCACCTAGCACCTCCAAGCGAGCTCATTTCATTGCTCTATCTCTGCGGTGGTCGTCCCTCTGGCGCGTTCCCTTTGCTCCAACTCCGACGTTAGTCTAGAGCAGTGGTTCTTAACCCGGGAGCGAGATGCCCTTGCTGGGGGTGCGACACGTGCCAGCTTTTTGTATTTATTGCATTATACATGCATTGTATTATTTATGTATTGTATAATAATAATATCAATGTATATAGCGCCTTTCACCCGAGGGTCACAAAGCGCTGCACAAGGGCCGCGAAGAGGACGGCATGTCAACAACGAAAAAAAACAACCAATAAAAACCAAATGATTAAGGCTGCTTCGAATATACTGAAAGGTCGTGAAACTGGCAATCTTAAGAGCGGAAAAAATCTGCCAGCGTCCCCTAAGATGGTCGTCACTTCCTTAAAGACAAACACGGATGGAGACTGGAAGGGAGGGTGAGCGGCCAACTAATTAATTAATGAGGTTTTTTTTCCTTTTAGTTTTTTTACTCACTATTATACATGTATTACATATGCATTTTTTAAACAAGGGGTGCGTGAACATACGTTAAGAACTGCAGTGAAGGTTAAGAACCACTGACATAGAGCATCAGCCACCACACCCTCTCGCTACGTGTTCTTTTTTAGCCGGTCTCAATAATATATGTTTAACCTGTGTGCGTCCTCCAATCCATGTGGTCCTTTGTCTGTCTCTCTCGATCTAAATCAATTTATGCAAGGGCCTAATTAAATACGGAAATATAAAATATGTTGCAATTAAAAAGTAGCAACAGGTATGATAATTTATATTAATAGCTGCTATGTCGGGATAGCCGTGTCAACACGCGACACACTGCTTTTTTTGATCTTTGATGATTCCTCCAACGCGGTGATCTTAAAATCTGCTTTTTGGGATAGCTGTCAGAAGCCTGATGATGCTTTCAACGTGAGAGACGAAACGTCGCGAAAGGGAGAGGAGGAACGCTCGACACGGATACCCCGAAAGAACAGCTCTTAAGAGCATTCATTCATAAATTCAGCCGTAAACACGTACATCAGTAACAGACCCAGGGTCGCCGTTTCGATCTCCCGCCGCGGGAGGAAGAACTATGCGCCACGTGTTTTTGAATTCACTTCTCTGTCCTCCCAGCGTATCGGTAGGTTGCGTGTGGTGGGGTAAAGTGTGGGTATTACCACCTCCCCCTAGAGGTTTGGCCAGAATACCTCCTGAGGGTCTCTGCAGAGCTCCCTCTAGTGGTGGCGTAGTGTGGTCTGCATCTTCAAATGTTACAGAAGATAACTTTTTTTTAATCAATGACCAGACTCCGATCCTAATCTTTCAAGGCATTACGGGAGAAGTGTAGAAGTTTCGCTGTTACATGGACTCATCAACGGCACACTATCCATTTTAGCCTAGGCCAAACAAGCCTCTCAAAAATCCAGTTTGAACTATGTCCCTTCCGTGACCTCAATGTCCCTCAAATAATCCCCGCACAAACGCACAACCAGCCACTCACTCACCCACCCATCCACACCCACCACCATCCTCCTCAAAGCCCAACCTCCATCCCAAACCCCCCTGACCATCCCTCCCTCCCTCCCTCCCTCCCCCAACCCGTGACTCCATCCTCCCTCATCGCCCATCTCACGCGAGCCACCGACTGCTGGGCCATTACCTTAAGCCAATGTTGATGAGAGAGCCCTATCAGATCCCCTAATCGCCCGCTCGGAAGTTTCTCAAGGAAACAAGACAATTGTTTGTGTACACGGAACGCCAAATTGGTTTACACACAGTGGCAATGCGCACGCACGCACTCACACGCATGAGAGACAGTTGCAGAGCACGGAAGCTCTCTTCGGAGACGCACCGAAGGGCTCTTCATCTTCTCAAAAGTTAGGGGGTAGCTTGGGTGATGGCTGATGTGTTGTTGACTTGCCTTCCGCCCTGTGTTTGCCGGGATAGGCTCCGGCTCACGGCGACCCTGTTCAGGATTAAGCGGTTTCTGACAATGGACGGATGAACGGTATGAATTGAAAAGTTGTTGTGAATCGGACAAATCAAGGCCAGCGCGACCGTCTCGTCCGTCAAACGAGGGCTGGGGACGGTGCGCATCTTGCTAGGTGGCCGTGAGGCAGCGGTGAAAATGTAATGTTCCCATGGCGAGGAATAGTGGGTACATCTATTGGATAGACACTGTTGACTCGTCAACAGACTGGGAGCCAACCACTCATTACTGGAATTGTCCAAACATCCTATTGCCGGGAGACCCTCCTGGACCCTCCTAGAATAGTCTGGAGACTTGGTGGGGTTTTTCGTGGGTAAATACTTGGCATAGTGTTGAGATTCAATCGACCCCTGTGGTATGAGAAAGCTGACTCATCCTCGACCGGGATTTGAACTTAGTTCCCTTAGACGGTGAGTTGAGCTCTGAGGACATACACGGACGTGTTATTGATGGTTGTAATCTTGGGATAGCTCTAACATTCGCAGCTGTACCGCAGATACTTAAGTACGCTATGCACATTGTGAGTGCTGTTTGCGAGAAACTATTAAGGCCGGAACCACACGTAAGTTCCAGCTGTGGTCGGGAGTATTTGTGAGTAACGCTAGCGCCAGGCGACCTTTGTCTTCCTTGTTTTGACGTTGATAGACGGCACTACCTTAGGCTATACAATTTAGACTGAGCCGACCTAGAGGTGGCTCAAACCGGTTTGAAGCACAGACTTTCGACCTTTAGTCGCTGGTTTCCATAGGTGTGTGAAGTGCATCGCATCGCGTGGGTAAAAACACTCATCAATTATTTGATACTTCTGAAAATTACATGAAAACGATATGCAGACGAATTGTGGAAACTACAAAGGAAACAATGGAACGAAAAACAAAATAAACGTGACTGCCAAAAACGGGACGAAAACTCATCAATGTATATTTTTGTACGGAATCAGGTCTCTGGGTCACAACAATGAATCAAATCGCCGGGGTTCTATGTATCACCGAGTCACAACAAACCGACTGAGCAGGGTGTCTCCGCGCCTGCGAATCAACGGGTGAAACGCGCCCGGAGAAAATGCGCCACGCGTTACTAAAGTAGATTATTATTATAATACCTGGGTTTTCGCTGAGCACTACAGTTTCCTCCCAGAGTCCAAAGACATGCTGCTGCAGAGGTTAATTGGCCTGCGAACTAAATTTCCCCCGGTGCCCTGTGATGGACTTGCGTCCCATCCTGGGTATAGCCCGGCCTTTCGCCCTGTGTATGCCGGGATCGGATCCGGCTCACCGCGACCGTGTAAAGGATTAAGCGGTTTCTGACAATGGATGGGTGGATGGACTAACGCTAAACACGAAGATAAACCCCAACGTATCCTTGTATTCGAGGATGCACTTCAGCAGAGTCCGTCCATGGTCGGCGATCCGGAAAATATTTCCGCACCCACTCCCCCCCCAGCACACCACATCCGGCACACCTCTCGCTCGGGCTGCGGCTACTCGCCACTCGGCTACTCGCCACTCGGCTACTCGCCACGGGCCTACTCCAGTCTACCAGCAGAGCCGGCAAATATTCAGTGAGAAATGTAAGCCCCGCTTGTATTATCAGAAGCCAACGAATGTCAGCGGGCACCTGTTGATGTTGCACAGGGGCAAAAGGTTACGGCGGCCATGATCAGCCATCAGCACCTTGGATTTCACACTGTGTAAGCTGTCATACCGTAACGGGTCACTTTTAATGCCCTTATTGAAACGTCCCAGTTTCAGGTCGCTTTTAATTGATAACTGGTGCGATGCCCTCGCTCTACTCGCGCAGTTTTAATCTCAATGTTGAGAATTGCTTTCCATAGCTCTTCTTTCGGGATAGCCGTGTCGAGCGAATGAGAGAGAGGGAACGCTCGACACGGATTTCCCGGAAGAACAGCTATGGAGAGCAATTCCTACCACACATCGAGCTGTGACAAACCTACATCAGTTGTCTTACTATATCCTCATTCCGCTGATTATTTGACCCTGCTGATGCGATGATATTTTTTTGTACAGCGCCTAGAATACTTCGTTTTCTTCTTTGCGATTCTTTGAAGCACGATGGTTAGCTTCTGGACATCGTTGTCTTTCAGCTCGGCTTCGAAGTGTTTGGTAGAATTCGCAGGCAATACCAAGTATTACCTGACAGGGATCGCGACGTGAAGAAGAAGATCTCCATCCATCCATTTTCAGAAACCGCTTAATCCCGTACAGGGTTGCGGTGAGCCGGAGCCTATCCCGCAGACACAGGTCGCAAGGCAGGGGAACACCGAGGATGGGACGCCAGTCGGTTCCTATCTCTTATCCGACGAAACTCCACGCGGACACGGGGAGAAGACGCAAACTCCACACAGAAAGGCGGCACCCGAGCCCGTGATTCGAACCGGGTGGCTTCCTGCTGTGAGGCGGCAGTGCTACTCACCGCCACGCCACCGTGCCGCCTCTCAAACACATCGCACTACGGGGACACTCTCGGCGGGACAGGACCACCAGGCGGATGTTTAGGGGAGGCGACCTTCCTTGGGTCCTCGGGCACTGACAAACGGGAATGCCTCGTCACGCAACGGCCACTCGGGACGCCCAGAGTCCGTGCGGGGGTGGCATGGGAAGGCGCATCGTGGTGTTGGGTGGGATGGGGGAAGGAGGAGGGCGGTGGGGGGCGGCAGCCGCATCACTCTCATCCCGCTCCGGCACCACCGCAGGAATTATTAAATGGGAGGGGTGGTAATTGGTAATTGCACAGCAGGCCAGGGTTTAATCAGCAGCTTAACCCTTTGCTTTGCCTAAATATCCGCCGATGGGCATTGAGTCATTCCATTGGTTTTTGCTCGGGTAAGTTGCAAGTGTATTCCGCATTCCGATGACTGTTAAGTGGTGAGGAATGCGCGGTCTTTTGGAAATGTCACATTCCTATGGCGAGAGCAACGGTTTGGTACCTCTCTTACAGAAAGCTAGGTCTCTTAACTTTTCAGTAAACCGAAAAGCATAATTATTTCATGGACCCCGGTGCGATGATGGGACCGAGTCGAGTTGTCGACTACAGCATCTCCCGCCCTCCATCCATCCATCCCTTGTCAGCAGTGGATGCACATTTCATGCCGAGCCCACGCAGGGGAAGACGCAGTCCTATCTTTACAGCCGTGCGGAACCTTCATGGTGTGCATTGCGGAACCTTCAGGGTGTGCATTGCGGAACCTTCATGGTGTGCATTGGGCGCTGAGCTGATCTGGTGCGTGGCTGGAGACGAGTCAACGTGAAGATGCTCCACAGAGCGATCAGTTATCGGATGTTTGGCACGATACGAGGCTGGAAGTTTAACAAGACAGCATGTTGCAGCGCAGTATTTCCTCTCCGTTATAGACTACACCACCCCTATCCATGTTTTTGTTATTAATGGTAAGGTTCCAAATCGGCCTGTTGTTAACTCATATTTGCTGATCAGACCGGACAATATAATATTTTTTTTCCAAACGTCACGAGGCACCGTGTTTCCCCGGTTTAAACCCACGTGGGTGATGCGCAGCTCAGTCGTAGGTGCTGAGCAAGTTGCGGAAAGTCCACGTGTCTATGATAAAAGCCACTCAATTCATAGGACAGCCAACGGTAATGCCCCACATAAAAAGGTACTTATTTTAGTGGCCGAAAGATGATGATGGGCTGTGAATGAATCGAGTGAGTTAGACAGTTTACATCAGTTGGTGGAGCAGTCTGTAATGCCATCACGTCAATCATCGTGATCATTTCTCCAGCGTCAGATACAAGGAATATCATCTGGTGAGGCCACAGTACTTGAACCGGGCCCTGTCCTGAGAATGTGAAAATTCCACCATAGACTCAGCAACCTACCTACAACTTATATTAAGCTAATCCGTTAGAAAGCAAGCACAACTCAAGAACACTGTATACAAGGCATGAACATTGCCTTATAACTAATGATAATAATAATTGTAGTAATTTTTATAATAATTTTACATTTATAACGCGCACATATTCGTTCACTGTAGAAGGTACTCATTAGACGAGAAAACGACTCAGAGGCGCGAGAAAAGCACAGAGAGGCGGAGGAGGCAGCCAGGCGATTTGCCGGCGCCATATTGCCACACACTGCTTCCTATATATTAGGATGTTATCGGTCAATTCATTAATGAGTTTTTTTAAGTTGTGGGAGGAAACCAGAGAGCCCGGATGAAACCCACGCAGAACAGGGGGAGAACACGCAAACTCCACAAAGAAAGGCGCCCAAGGCGGGGATCGAACCTGCTCGGGCAAGACCATTCTTGCTGTCAGGCGCAGATGTTACCACTGCCCCACTCTGGTATGGTCGTTTCACGACCCCCCTTCCCTCCTGTACTGTGCTGAATGGTTTGGTCACTTTCTTAAAGGTACACCGTACCGGACAGAACCGGCTCACTTTCACCACTGCTTATGAGAGAAACAAGACGTAAAAGGCTGACCGCTTGGGCAATGGCCCTTCTTCCGCGTAAAGAGAGTGCGCAGAAATACAATACCGATTAAACTTTGTGAGACTTTAAAAACAACCCACCGTGACATTTTAAGAATATTAATGGTTGCTTTTCAAAGCTGTTCTGAAGATGCCTTCAATGTGGGAGGCAAAACGTCGAAACGTCGCGAAGGAGAGCGCTCGACACGGCTATCCCGAAAGAACATCTTGGAAAAGCAGCCATCATACATGGAGCCGTGAAAACATACATCTGTATACTTTAAGAATATTTGCAATTTATAGGTTCGTATTAGCCAACCGTTATTTATAATAAAACACACACCTGTGGCATCACACCTAACGCCTCCACAAGGCGCTCTATAAAACGCTATTATAATTATAACAACAACGGCCGTTCGCGACTAAGTGGCGGGGACGTCACCACGGCGCCTGTGCCAGGTCAGGTGCACCTCGATGCGACCGACACTGGGGAGTCTATTGCACCCATTAATTCTCCAATTTCCAATCTCAACCCCGTTCCAGGGGCGGCACGGTGGCGCGGTGCGTAGCGCTGCCGTAACAAGGTCCCAGATTCGTATCCCGGCTCGAGAGCCTTTCTGTGTGGATTTTGCAAGTTCTCCCCGTGCCCGCGTGGGTTTTCGCTCGGCACTCCAGTTTCTTCCCACAGTCCAAAGGCATGCTGCTGCATAGTTTCACCGCGACCGCTGTACAGGATTAAGCGGTTTCAGACAATGCGTAGATGCATGAACCCCGTTCAAGTAGTAGGCCCCCTTTGAGCGCCATGGATATCATCGGGCTCGCCAAGGCGAAAGCAAGCGACGGAAACAACGCGTCTTGATGGTGGATCCAGACGAGTTCAAATGCCGTCATCAACGGCATCATTTGGTCAGCGGCCAATTCTTTCAAGGTACCGAACCACACAGACACTTGCGTCTTAAGTGTTTTTATTCGCCCACCCTGCTCCCAATGCTGTCAAACTCACCCGACTCCCTCGCGATTCCCTCTCTCCCAGTTCCCCCCTTTAAGACCCCCCCCCTCACCACCCACCAAAAAAATCTGTCCTCTCCATTGCGAGTCGCCTCCCCCCCTCCGCACATGCAACATCTGCCACACTCATATGCACCGTGCAGTAGAAATCCGCGGAAGCCCCTGGATGGGGCGCACGACACGTTGGTATGTTTAATTTAGATTGATCGCCCGATAATCGAGCAGCCTAATGGACCTGATGCTTATCTCGGCCGTGGCGTCACATATCTGCCCAGTTTCATGAGTAAAGGTGGCTTTGTGGTTTCAGTTTTTTTTTTATCCAACGCGTTGTTGCATTTCCAGATATGTTTGACGAAAAATGCATTTCGACAAAACGGAAATCAGGCTTCACCGTTTGATGGACGGCAGAGCAACGCGGCTTCTCAAACAGGTCCTGGTAACCCGCCTCCTCCCCTCGTCCGTCTACTCTTCATCTGATCGTGTTTAGCAGTGTCTCATGGAATATAACTTGGGTCGTGATCCATCACACGCGCAAACACGCGTTACTCCCAAAGTGGCCTCATCCTCACAGAATGTTCAGTGATGCTTATCAGTGGGTCTGATGGTTGTTCATCAGCCGTGATGCTTCCAACGTGGGAGGCGAAATGTCGCGAGGAAGAGAGGGAGATCGCTCAGTGACACGGCTATCCCGAAAGAACGGTTCTGAAGAGCAACCATCATGAATCGAGCTGTGAAAACCTCCATCAGTGCAATCCTTCTTCACGTTCAGAATTTCCACCGATTTCCAGTCGAGAGCTTGCGACTGTTCAAATCACCCAGCACATATCGCTTAACAAAAAAAGAGAGCTGGCGAGCTCAACAGCAAACCTTTTTCTCGGATTAACACAACATTTACTTAATCCTAACTTTATTATTTCCAGCAAACGATCGAAGCAACTGTTGCACTCGTTGAAAATATGAGCTTATTCCCACTTCTCTATTGTTTGTCTCGCTCTCTCCCTGCTGTTCCGTGCAAGCCCCAGGGTTTGTTTGTTTTGCGGGTTGCGTGTATCCACTTAGTTTCTCGCTGTGTCATCATCGCGGCCGTATCCTTTTGCAATTCGGATCCGTTTGCGAGCTCACCCCCACTGGACCCAGCCACCGCGCTTGTACGTGTTCTGTTAATGAAATCTTAACTCTGCCATTGGTGTTCAGGGTCCATGATTTAATAATGATAATAGTGTTTTATTATTTTCTTTAGCGCTTTTCACATGCAGTGCAATGCCCCCAAAGCGCTGTACATTTAAACATCAGTTGGATATGGTTCGAAGGCTTTCATGACCGATAATATCCATAGTGTTTTAAGGGGTTAGGTGGGGGTCAAGGTAGAAGCGTTCACGTCGCGATCCCTGTCAGGTAGTACTTGGTATTGCCTGCGAATTCTACCAAACACTTCGAAGCCAAGCTGAAAGACAACGATGTCCAGAAGCTAGCCATCGTGCTTCGAAGAATCGCAAAGAAGAGGGGTTAGGTCGCGTGAAAAGGTTATGCAAGTGCGCCGAGTGCGCCTTTCTGTGTGGAGTTTGTGTGTTGCTCCCCCTGTTCTGCGTGAGTTACCACCTCCGGATTATCCGGTTTCCTCCAACAACGAAAAACACTCATTAATTACTGATGTAGGTTTGCTTCATGATGGTTGATCTTCAGAGCTGTTATTTCTGGACAGCCGTGTCGACAGTTCGCCCTCCCTCGCGACGTCACTCATTCATTAATTGGCCGATCACATCATAATTCAGGGGAAGCAGTGTCTGACGGGTTGGCGTCCCCGGCTGAGCGCAAGGCTGCGCGAGTTATACATTGTATTATTAGTACTGACTGTATGCGAGTTTCTGATAGTAAATAATCGTGTGCTTATTATCTCTGCACATTCTATAGAAAAGCCTGCTACATTTTATACAAACCCGGCTGAATCGACCTCACCATTACAACAAAGACAAAGCATGATATGTACACGTTCAGTAAACCACAGTAATCTGCTTTCCTTCAGCGCCGAGGACGAACAGCGACACGACATGAACTCTCTGTCCCAGATGCCCCTCGTCACGCTGTCAAACCTCAGCATTGGCATACAGCTGCTGAGCATATTGCCATGTGCAACAACAGAATACGATTTTACAGAAAGCCGTTTGTGCTGATGTCGGTTTTCACGGCTCGACGCATGATGGATGCTTTTCAACGCGTTCTATCGTGATAGTCGTGTCGATACTCAGGACGCCTGAAGACGCCTCCAACGTGGGAGGCGAAACGTCGAGGGAGCTCTCGACACGGCTATCCCGAAAGAACAACTTTGAAACGCAACCATCATAAAGCCGTTTTCCAATCCGCTGTTGGATGAAGGTTTCCCTATTCAGTGACAATCTTGGCGCATTGGGGTATTGGGGGGGGTGTGTGTTGTTTGACCATACTTCACCACGCTGGTCAATCGCACGCAGGTCGCCCTGTGACGTCACCTCCTTCTGAATAGCTGCAGGCGCAGCAAACACAACAAAGAGCCACGGAATTGCACTGTAAACCGTTGGGGAGATGCTGCTGCTATCGAGTACCTGTTGGTGTTGGAATGGTACACGTGGGGGTGATGTGGCCAGTACGTTCCGTGCATTTAAGGCTAAGCCAACCTAGGGGTGGGCCAGGGCTGGTTCAGTCACCACATGCTACGTCGTCAATATGTAAATGAAGGTTGCCAGGATTACTCCGCGCCCCCCTCCCACCATTACAGTCAGACAGGCTGTGGGCTACACCCAAAACCGGTTCAGGCATTTACAGTGATGCTAGCCGTGAGCAGGAATCAAACTCGGGTCACTGGGTTTACAGTGCTGTACGATAACCACTGCACACCTATGACAACATTCATTCCCACTACAGCCTTGAACATGCTTTGGGGAAAGTGTTGTCAGCGTGTCGCATCTATGAAGGCCGGCACTGCACACGAGGGGGTGGGTAACCAGCGCCATCGGCGGCTGGCTTTCTCTCCCTTGTGGAAATGTTTGCACACCGCACCAGGTACTCATTTGAGGCAGAATCGACCTCACCACTAGAACAAAGAATCCCCGTCGAGCCTTAACAGACAGTAGGGTCCAAGTGTAGTTAGCAAGCGCGTGTAAAGGCGAACACAGCAAACGAGAGGGGTGGGTGACCAGCACAAGGCCCGGCCGCCTTCGTCTCTTTACTGGTGAGGATAACCACTACACCACCGCTCCAAACACACACACACAGAACATGTTCGCATCGCTTATTGTGAAGGTTTTCATCCAGCATCGGGCATCGACAACCACGCGTTATTGGAAACACAATCTGATCGCCGGTTATTTAACTGCGCGCGCCGTTGACACGACACACGAATTCTTTTGACAAGCAGAACTCTGAATGCGAAGTTATGAATGGGCAACTATTAGCACACCGCTTTAGAATTGCGCACATTTTAACATTCGACGTTGGGCTTGTATCCCGGGAACAAATGAGCCCTATTCCGAAGTTACGCCACACTGTTTGATGTCCGCTAAACAGTAGCTGGCACTCTTTGGTAACTTTTCGAGAAGTGAACTGGCGGCTTCCGAGGGAATCAAAACTATTTAAAGTGATCCGACAAGGGACAAGCTGACCGCAACGCCACCTACTCTGTATTGTGCGCGCTTTTGCGTGTTTGGGGAGCGGTGGCTCAGTGGGTAGCGCGCTGGGCTACAAACCCGGCGAGCCGAGCTCGAATCCCGCTCACGGCCACCAAAACCAGTGAGGTTTTTCTGAACCGGTCCTGGTCCTCCCCTAGGTCGACTCAGCGTCAAATGAGTACTTAGTGCGCTGCGTAAAAGTGTCACTAGGGAGACGAAGGCAGCCCGGCGTGGTGCTGGTCACCCACCCCACGTGTACCGTGTCGACCTTAAATAGATGCTACGGCTCACAGCACTTGACCCTACAGTCTTTTAAGGCTATACAGGGGATATTCGTCTTAGTGTGAGGCGAGCGGTGGCTTAGTGTGTAAATAAACATCGCCTCTTGGGAAACAAAGGCGGCTGAGCGTGGTGCTAGCCACCCACCCCCTTGTTTGACGTTCTGGTTTTAATAGGTGCTTGCTAACAGCACTTGCCCCAATGGTTGGTTAAGGCCTTTCAAGTGGTGTGGTATTACCCACCCCAACCGTGTGCCCTGCCGGCCTCAATCGGCACTCACCAAGACGACACGGTGAATCTTTGTCTGTGTGTATGTACGTGGTTGAGAGCGTGTGGTACCATTGATTAAAGCCGTGGTTTTAATAGCTTACATGAACGTGAAAGCGACTAATATTCTTGGGACGACGTTCATTTGTTGAAATGCAATTCGCTGGGAGCGCACGCATGCAAGTAGTACTCACAAGCTCTCGGCAGAAATCTGCAGAAGCTAAAACTAAAATAATGGTTGCTCTTCAGAGCTGTTCTTCAGAGCTGTCGAGCGATCTCCCTCTCTCCATCGCGACGTTTCGCCTCCGAACGTTGGAAGCGTAATGCCTGATGATGCAGAACTAAAATAATGAAATCAAGTACCCCTCCTTACATCCTGGTTCTCCCATTAGAGGTTATCTTTGCTAACAAGGTTCTGCGTAAAAAACTAGACTGGGTCACGAGTCCGCCAGCAAGGCCTTTCAAGCCGCTCCAACGGGTTCCCGAAGCATCGGCGATAATTAGCTTCAAAGGATTTGAAAATCATTTTGTCCAATAGCTCCGTGAGAATTACAGACTTCCTGGCGTTTTATGTTTCGGATATTATTATTATGAAATGTAAACATGCGGTAAGGGAAGAGCGGATTTGGGCGTGGATTGCAATCGAGATATTAATGATTAAATGTCTCCAGCTGCCCTGTGGGAACGAGGATCTTGATGGGAAAAGTAGCGAATCGCCACCGTCATCGTGAGACACTTCTTCAGAATGCTTTGGGTCTCAGGTGTTAAAAGTCTTAAGCAGGGTGGCAGGGTGGCCCTGTGAGTAAACCTGGGTTCAGCTCCCGGCTCCGATGCCTTTGTGTGTGGAGTTTGCTTGTTCTCCCCGTGGGTTTTTGCCGGGTCCTCCGGTTTACTCCCACAGTCCAAAGACATGCTGCCTAGGTTAATTGTCCTGAATAAATTGCCCCCCGGTGCTCTGAGATGTTGTGACTTGCTTATCCCTCCCCGCCGGACAACTGTTGAAAAGAGCAACATCGTTCAATGGTGCTTTCCGGCTTGAATACGAAAAATGACAGACTGGTTAGCGTTCCTTGAACAGAACTGAAAAGTTCAATACAATATTGTTTTAAAGTAAGCTCAATACACGCGGGTGTACAAGGATGAGTTCAAGGCAAATGTTGAAATGTAAACAGAACCCACTGCTTGACCGTTATAACGTGACCAAGATATTTCCCAATATTAAACAGTAGAACTCGCGACATTATACATTTACCGTAGGACATGAACTGACATTAACCAGAAATAATTCAATGTAATTAAAATTAAGAGTTCGCGTTAAGAGCTCACAGTGAACTGGCACGGATGAATCCTGGGTTGGAGCCCAGGTGTCAGATACCCGTGATTAAACCAGGCTGCCACGTGTAAGTGAGTTGATAGTATGGATACACTGTTAGTAACACGGCCAGTAAGGCAAGCACACACAAAAGATCAGATTCAATTAGATTGTTTTTATTAAATTCCAGCTCTGACAATGAAATAACGTTGGTTGGACTGCCAGGCACATTTCTCCGTGGCAGGGTGTGTTTTCACCGGGCACTCCGGTTTCCTCCCAAAGTCCAAAGACATGCTGCTGCATAGGTTAATTGGCTTGCGGATTAAATTATATTCTCCCCGTGCCCTGTGATGGACTGGCGTCCCGTCCTGGGTGCGGCCCTGCCTTTTGCCCTGTTTCTGCCGGGATAGGCTCCAGATGTAACCCTGTACAGGATTAAGCGGTTTCTGACAATGGATGGATGGATGGGATAAGGACATGTTATTCGAAGAAGAGTCTCAGTTAATATTTTGAGACCTAAAAAAATATGTTAAACATCCATCCATCAATTATCAGAAACCGCTCAATCCTGTACAGGGTCGCGGTTAGCTGGAGCCCATCTCGGCAGACACAGGGCGCAAGGCAGGGCTATACCCACGATCGGACGCCAGTTCATCACAGGGCACACTTCAACAAATCACTGCTGGTATTATGCTCATCTCATTGGTTCAAACACCAGTCAACAGCCCATCATCCACCCTGGGGCCGCTAAAACGGACACCACCGCGTCAATCTTCAACAAAGCATGTCTTTTGGAGCAAATAATAATATTAATAGCATTTATAGAGCGCCTTTCACCCGAGGGTCACAAAGCACTGCACAGGGCTGCGGAGAGAATGGCATGTCAACAATGACA
>JAZEWU010000029.1:2617287-2639197 GCA_036362915.1 Geotria australis | reverse complement strand
GGCTGCCGTACCGACACAGCGAATATAACCGGCGTCCTCCGTGTTGCAAGTCCAGTGTGCTGAGCAATACAGAAGAGCAGCGCTCTAATTTTCTAGTATTTCATTTGTAATAATAACGGTTGTATATTTACCCTGCAAAGCCTCACTGAAGCGTAAGACCCTTTCACAGGATGGTCCTGCGTAGGCTGCGCTCCTTAGCATTGGAATAAATTGGAGTGTCTGGGAAAAACACCACCACGCGTCCACGAGGGGAGTGCTCCAAAAGCCGCACGGGTGGGGTTGTACTGCCTCCCACAGGACGTTCTGTGGCCCAGTTAGGGTCAAGAGGTCATCACGGCCTATGCGGACATTCTGTGCAGCTGTTGTACAGTCGATACCTGACCTAATAATAACAATAATTGCAATATATAACGCTGCGTGGCACATATTCATTCAATGTCGAAGGTATTAATTCGAAAATAGAACGGCTCAGAGGCGCGAGAAAAGTGCAGAGAGGTGGAGGGGGCAGCCAGGCGGTTAGCCGGCGCCAACATATTGTCACACACTGCGTCCTACATATTTTGATGTTATCGGCCAATTAATAAATGAGTGGTTTTTTTTTAAGTTGTGGGAGGAAACCGGAGAACACAGAGGAAATCCAGGGGGAGAACACACAAACTCCACACAGAAAGGCGCCCAAGGCGGGAATCAAACCGCCTCGGACAAGACCATTCATTCTGTGAAGCGCAGATGTTACCACTGCGCCACCCTGCCGCCCGATCAGACTTACAAGGTGTGATCCCACAGAATCGCGTGAGCACCAGATATCTATCTTTCCCTCGGTCTACTTGTGTGTTAGAGAGCGGCACGCCAGCGTGTTAGAGAGCAGCACGGCGGTCTGTCAGGAAACAAACCCCACGGCATTTACATTCCTGCTTGCTGCGCATTAAGTCAGCGGTCATCTGTTTACAGCCGCGAGACAGCGGTGAATATTCCTCATCCCTATGGCAGGGGCGAGTCTGTCCGTGACACGACAATTTTACATTTCACACGCTGCCCTCTGCTGACAGCCCAAGCCCCTGAAGCAGCCTATAACACCTATGTGTTTCTGCAAGGTTGGCCGCGCGTCCAAAACACTATGGAGGGAGGCAAGTGACGCGGTCGCCAAGGAGAGACGCGAGGCTGGAGGAGACGCGGAGGAGTCTCGACGACGACATCGAGCAGCAGCGGCAGATGAAGTAAGTCCGCGGCGGCCCGAGGGTCGCGATACATCGTTGGTGTACGGGGGGGGGGACCGATTCGGTCGGACTCAAACAATTCAAGCAATGAACGGTGAAAAGTAAACAGCTACACGATTCCTATACCTGAATATATCGAATATATCGAATACTGTGTGGGTTTCAAGCAGCCAGTGATCAGGTGGCAGGTGTTGTTCAATGCCGGGTCAAGTTTCTTGGCATGCGTTGACCTCTCCCAGACAGGACATGCATACTCCGCAGAGGAATAGCACAAGGCCAGAGCAGTAGATCTTAATGTGTGTGCTGTGGCTCCCCATTTGGAGTTGACCAGTTTTCGTAGGATGTTGTTTCGGGAACCGACTTTCAATTTGGTGTTTTTGACGTGCTCCTTAAAGGAAAGAGTGCGGTCCAGGGTTACTCCAAGGTAGACAGGGTGCTTACGGTGCTCAAGTGGTGTTCCAGACCATTTGATGTTAAGAGGTCGGTTGGCTTCACGATTCCTGAGATGGAAAGAGCAGACTTGAGTCTTCGCTGGGTTGGCATGTAGGTGGTTGCGCTCATAGTAGAGGCGCAGCTCATCTAGGGCTGAGGTGAGATTTGCTTCCACTGCTTCAAACGTACTCTCTTGGGATGTTACACAGAGGTCGTCGGCATAGATGAACCGTTCAGTATTCTGGTCCATTGGCTGGTCGTTAGTGTAGATGTTATATAGTAGGGGAGCTAACACACTACCTTGGGGTAGGCCATTCCGTTGTCGTCGCCAGCGACTTTGCTTGTTGTTCAAGACAACAAAGAAGCACCTATCTTTTAGGAGGGCCCCAATGAGGTCTGTAAGCGCCAGGTCTTTTGTCAAATCCAAGATCTTTTTCAGGAGGAGGCGGTGGTTCACACTGTCATATGCGGCAGACAGATCAACAAAGACGGCTCCTGTTATCAGTCCTTTCTGAATCCCATCCTCAGTGTGCTGAGTGAGATTTAGAAGTTGGCTTGTTGTAGATTTGCCGGGTCGGAATCCGGCTTGTTGGGGGATGATGGCTGGTTCAGCAACAGGGGCAAGCCTGTTTAGGATCAGGCGCTCAAACAGCTTATATGGGTGACATAGCAGGGAGATCGGGCGAAAGTTCTTTGCATACGCTGGGTCTTTGCCCGGTTTGAGAAGAGCAATAATCTTGGTTTTTCTCCAGATCTTTGGGATGTTTTTTTGTCAGCATGCACTTGCTCATCAACTCAAGGATCCATTTCCGCGTTAGAGGTCCAAAGTGCTTGATCTCTTCCGTGAAGATGTTATCCAGTCCGATGGCTTTACCGTTCTTAAGGGTGTTGATGCCGATATTGAGCGGGATTCGAACTCGGGTCGCCAGATTTGTAGTCCAGTGCGCTAACCACTGGGCTGCCGCTCCCGCACCTACCTACTCACCCATCCGCTCGCCTCCACTCACCCATCCACTCACCCATCCACCCATCCACGCGGCCCTTGTGCAGCGCTTTGTGACCCTCGGGTAAAAGGCGCTATATAAATTGATATTATTATTATCCACTCAACCCCGAGTCGCGCTTGACCTCCCAGGTCATTCCGGGTGATGCGATGGTTTGCTTGTTGGCCGTCAACGTGACTTGGACTGAACCTGACAGCTGTGATATTAGTTGACGTTACTCGGTCTCAAACATCAAAGCGCACTCGCGGCTTAAGTGAGGATTGTAGCCGTGCGCCTCTCTCTTGGCGGCCGGGAGCAGAGATGGAAATTGTAACATTCTTATGGTTAAGATCATTACCCCCCATAGAGTGAACGCTCTTGACTTTCCCTCAGTGCAGCACTCTATTCATCTACTCATTGTTTTTGACACACGAGGAATGATAGGCCGAGTCGACACCCACCACGATAGCCTCCCTTCCCCCCTCGCCCCAATGGGAATTGAACTCACAACTTTCCAACTGTGAGTCAAGCTCTAACCTCGGCACCACGGCCAGGCCGGATATTGTTCGCTGTAAAGAATTGAGTAATTTTGAAAAATCTATTTTTTATTCGTGGTAATGTGGTTAGCAGCAGCAAGGTTTACTGTAAACAGTGGTCCTGTTAAGTTTCACGTAACAGTCAAGTCTGAGTGTCTTTCTAGTCTACGGCTCAGTGATGTTGCTCCCTATTTATGGCCCTGGGCCAGTGATGGAAATTCCACATTCCAATGACGGGAGCCGTACATTCTTCCCGGACTTGGTATTTAATCTCATAACCCAGATTTACCCCAGAGTTTCCCAATCATCATAATTGGTGACTGACCACAACATACGTTCCTGATGGTGGTTCTTCAGAGATGTTCTTTCGGGATAGCCGTGTCGAGCGCTCTCCCTCATTCCCTCGCGACGTTTAGCCTCCTACGTTTGGAAGCATCATCAGGCCTTATAGTGGCGAAACGTCGCGAGGGAGAGAGGGAGAGCGCCCAGTGACACTGCTATCCCAAAAGAACAGCACTGAAGAGCAACCACCATGAATCGAGCCGTGAAAACCTTCATCAGTATAGATTATCTGTAGATACTGCGTTGGCAGGTGCCGTGTGTGACGCCTCAGAGCGGAGTCAAACCGGCCGATCACGAGGAACGTTTCATTTGTGCAGCGCTTTGTGACCCTCGGGTGAAAGGCGCTATATAAAACGCTATTATTATTATTATTATTTCTGCCCAGTCCATCCGGAACGGCGACCCGTCAAATATCCTGGCACCCAGCACACCACATCTTGTGCACCTGTCGATACAGCTCCGGGTCACCCGTGGCTACGGGTCACGTGCCTGCATCCAGTCCACCGGCACCCCCGGGAAATATTCGGTTCAGCTGTCGTTTAGGGAAATGCTGCCATAACATCCGCACGCACATGATGCATCGTTGCCCCAGCCACTCGCGCTCGCTCAAACGAGCGTTATTTAATAGGGGCCCTCTGCTTTAGATTAAGTGTGATTTACCGGGAAACGGGCTGTTTCATAGCGACAACATTGCAGATGACGGCTTAGAGGAAAGGGCTTCAAATACTGGGAAATGTGGGCAGCACGTGGGGAAATATGTTTTTTTGGGGGGGCGGTGAGGGGCAATCCCATAGGACGCAACCCCGAGCTCACGTTGCCCACGCAGAGGAGCAGCCGGCAGGTGTTTGCCGTTGCGTTCAGCCACCGCCACTGCCGTGTATCGCTGTGTCCACCTGTTTAATGGAGTGCATAGGCACCACCTTCTGCGCACCTGCTCACGAACGGGGCCACGTGCAACGATTCTTAAATCCACGACACCGGTCTCTGTGCCACGTCGTTTGCCACTGAGAATCTATGTATCATGAAGCAAGTGTTTTTACGTGTGTGTCTGTGTGTCCACGCCGAGGGCACCGGGTTCGAATCCTTCATCGGTATGTAAGTTAGATATAGAGAGCAAGTGTTTGTGTAGTTATGTGTACACACCGAGTGCGGTGTGTAAACATTGCCACTCGGGAGACAAAGGCGGCCGGGCGTGGTGCTGGTCACCCACCTCCTCGTGCGCCGTGTCGACCTTCACAGGTGCTTGCTAACGGCACTTGACCCTACAGTCTTTTAACGCTATGCGGGGGATCTCTGTATTTGCACTGAGGGTACCGGGTTCGAATCCTTCATAAGTGTCAATTGTACGTACACGATACCAAGGCAACTGTGTCTTAGTTCAGCTTCACTTTCAAATTATTGATTACTCTTCTGAGACTGCAGAGAGCCAGCAGCAATAGTCCCGAAAGGACATCGGGAAGAAATCCAGGTCAAAGCAGTCATGTCAGCAAACAAGTCATCAACAAAAGACATCAGAAGTACGTGTTACACGCTTGGAACAAGCTCGCCCGTAGGGTGGGTACTCTGCTAATTTAACACGAAGGCTTTCGTGACCAATGATATTCATAGTCTAGCCCTTTTTATGAGTCAGGTCACGTAAAAAATGTATGAGTGTCGTAAACCCGATCCTTGCTCCTGATGAAGCTGACTGCAACTATCAGCGAAACGTCGTACCTTCATTATAAATGTTGTGGGCTCGCTCTGCAAGATACCGCTGTGCTGAAGTAGTAACGAATTGGCACGTTTTCGTTCACGTGACAACCCTTTACTGATTGGCTGTGTCGGGTGGAGGTGGGTTTATGACACTTATACATTTTTTACATGACCTAACTCCTAAAAAGAGTTAGACTATGGATACTCTGCTAATGTAATGCAATAATGCAAGACTGCTGTTGGCCAATAAGCTTGAACGACAATGCATTGCGACTCGTTAATTTTGCATGGTTCTGCCACGAGTATGTGTGGCTACCTGCACGCGTTGGAGCCTTCGTAAAAAGGTGTTCACTTGGTGTTTAAACATCTCAACACTGTGTTCTTGTTGCCGGTAAGGGTAACAACTTCGTATTTTATACTTTAAGACTGCTGTTGTTGATGGTTTCGTCCCGTTCCAAATACGCGTAGTTGCAGACTCCGCTATCGTCGTGCAATGATGCTGCACCACCTCGCCATCGCTTCCTTCCATGTGCCGGATCCAGCAACTGTTGCAAAGTTTACCTCTCACCCCCCGCACAGGGACACTCTTTCGCGAGGCCACCACGTGGCTCTAGGTCTAGGTACTCATTTGAGGCTGAGTCGACCTAGGGGGAGGCGAAGGACCTGTTCAGAAAATTGTCACTGGTGTTGGCCGTGAGCGGGATTCTAACTCGGGTCGCCAGCTCTGTAGCCCAGCACCCTAACCACTAAGCTACCGCTCTCCATACGTATGCACACACACATCAACACAAGAGCGTGCTTTACGGCGGTGGTCTCCAATCTGTTTAAACAGAACATCAGTTCTGGAACGGGAGCAAAGAATATCACTGCCATGTGTCTTATGTGTATCTGATCAATTGACTTGACTTAAACGCTACACGAGATCTACCTATAAACAAATCTACTTAACTAACCCCCCCCAAAAAAACGTACGCTGTGCATAACACTCACATGTTGTTAGTGTGACACCTGTGCTTGGTGCACACTATCAGTAAGTGCTGCACAATGTCTGTCAGTGCTTGCACACTATCTCCAGCAGCTTGCATTTGCAATCTATGACCGCCAGTTTTAAAGTACAACCACCGTACACAATCTCGGCTTTTCTCACTCTCTCTATTTTTAAAAATGTACATGTGCTGACGTCGGTTTTCACCGCTCACGGCTGGAGAGGGGGAGCGCTCGACGCGGCCAGCCCAGAGTGCCTTGTCACTCTGGGATCCACCTGTCGATCACTACCGACTGGTTGGAGACCCCTGCCTTACAGGTTTTGAGAGACAGCGAGCGATTTTTTCTGGAACGGAATCTGCCCTGCTTGCTGCCTTGGAGAGTGACAAGGCAGCAGGCAGGGCCAGTTGCAGAGCAGAGAACCTTGCTAAGAATAAATTGCAAGAATGGCTTGGCTCTGTGCGCAATAGAATGCACACATGGCGAATGTGGGCATGGCACCGCCTCGCTAATCACATGTGTAAATGATAATTCAATTGAGAAGCTCACTTGGGACATGCTCTCCGCCCGCCTGTGCGCACGATATTTTGTAATTTTTCTAAAGTATGTGTTTTGAGCCGCTTTCAAAAATAAAGAAGAGGAGCTCACGACGGCCAGATTTGCTGCGGGGCGGTGATGTTCCAAGGGGCATTGCAGTTCAGCGCGAAGCGCCACACTGTGACATGCATGTGGTCAAACAGATTTGCTCTCTCCTCTCGCGCGGCACGGCGGCACGGCGGTGAGTAGCGCTGCCGCCTCACAGCAAGAAGGCCCGGGTTCGAATCACGGCTCAGGTGTCTTTCTGTGTGTAGTTTGCATGTTCTCCCCGTGTCCGCGTGGATTTTCGCCGGGCACTCCGGTTTCCTCTCACAGTCCAAATATATGTTGCTGCATAGGTTCGTTGGCCTGCTGACTAAATTGCCCCCGTTGCCCTGTGGTGGACTGGCATCCTATCATTGGTGTGGCCCTGCCTTGCACCCTGTGTCTGCCGGGATAGGCTCCGGCTCACCGCGACCCTGTATAGGATTAAGCGGTTTCTGATAATGGATAATAATAATAATAGCATTTATATAGCGCCTTTCACCCGATGGTCACAAAGCGATGGATGGAATGGTTAAAGACTACCTCTATGTCAGTCTTGGAGGGTTTTTGACCATACTTTACCATGTTGGTCATTGTTGGTTGGTTAAGGGGTGGGCAGAACCAGTTCTGAAATCATGTACCACTAATCTAGTTGTGATTGGGAATAGAACTCAGGTCATCGGGTTTATAAACTGCTGTTTCTTTGCTGCACGCAAACTACATTATATGTAATGGTATTAGGCAGTCGTGATTGAGACAGATTTGCTGTTATTACTTCATAGTACGGAAATGTATTACCGCACTATTTTATTTCATAAAAAGACGAATATATGTAGAAGCATTCGCATAGATTTGAACATAACAGTGGTTGTCAGACAGCAAAGCTGGTCCCCATTATTGGAATAGGATTTTTATTTTTTAACAAAGCAAAACCCGTGAAAACAAATCTGTCGCATGCAACGCAACGCCGTTTTATTTTTCATTTCAAAACGTTTTGTTTATCCATCACCACTTAAAGATTAATTTCGCATTCGTCCACGTTCGTACGGAAATCCGATTCGAGACGAGGCACAGAATAAGAACAATTAATTGGCTAATCGATCACACATCGGCGTTGACATTAATTCTTAATTTCCTTAGAGCAAATCACTCTCTCGGTTTAATTTACCCTCAAACCCCAGCATCCCGTGCTTATTCCGCTCTTAAGATTGCCAGTTTCACGACCTTTCAGTATATTCGAAGTAGCCTTAATCATTTATTTTCTGTTGCTTTGGTTTTTATTGGTTTTTTTTCTTTCGTTGTTGACATGCCGTCCTCTTCGCTGCCCTTGTGCAGCGCTTTGTGACCCTCGGGTGAAAGGCGCTATATAAATTGAAATTATTATTCACTTAAACTCACGTCATCGTCGCCGTTAATCCGTCGCCTCGGCCGCGGTGAATCCTGCAACGTGACGTTTCGCATTCACCTCCGCTAGCAGGGGCAGCCTACCCCCGAATCGCTCTCGGCACTGCGTATTGTTAGTCGTTACGTTGGCTCCGACATCAACGCGCCATGGCCTCCTCTGGGGAGCTACGTTCTGGGAATTAGCATCTGCAAGCAAAGACGACCGGCGAACTTTTTTTTTGACTCCAAGCCCACGAAGCATTATCAGGAGAGGGGGTTTAGGCGTGTGGAGGAGGGGGAGTGGGGTGGCTTGGGGGGCCCTTCTAAGGGGAGTATAGGGGGGCTCAGACCAGCAAACATCAGATTCGGAGCAAAGTGTACTGGATCGCTCCAGCAAAACCAAACAGCCTTAATTCCCCAGCACGCTCCTAAATAAGTGCTTACAGGCCTTGAATCGTTGGGACAACACTTACTCTGCAGCGAAACCCACATGACGGGGCGCTGGGGCTCGGCTGGCCACATCATTCCCCCAAGTGACGCGCGCACGCAAATTAACTCGCGGTCTCGTACGCAAGTGTGTTGTTTGTTTTCTAAGAGACGTTCGGCTTGCGTATTAATCACGTAAGGCCGCCACGCACGCCCATCTGCTGTCGGGATAGATTGGCACCTGCTGTAAGAATTTGCGACTTACACCGCCTGTCCGTGAGCCACAGACGGAGTTAAGGCCACCCCGGCTGAGCGGGGAGATGTTTCACTTTGTCACAGAATGTCCGGGGTTCGTAGCCGGCTGTAGGTTTCGTAACAGGCTGTAGGGTCAAGTGCCGTTAGAGAGTAGCACCTGTGAAGGCTGACACGGCACACACATGGTGCTGTGTGCTCGCTCGTTTTCTCCAACATTTCAACGGGTGCACTACACTTACACACTTTGTCACATGACCTAAACTCATAAACAGAGCTTCACCATGGATAACATTGGTCATGAAAGCCTTCGAGTTAATTTAACACACACATGATTGGAGAAGATGTCACTGCTGCTGCTGAACGCGAGTGGAGCCACGGGGTGACATCACAGATTCGTGCTGCCCCGGGCACAAAATGCCGCTAAAGTCTGCCCTGTTTGTGTCGTTTACGTTGACGCGGCCCTCCGCTCCGAGCCAAGCGCGCCGGCTTTGTGCCAACATCGGCGCCCGCGCGCGTATAAAGTTGTCAATAGAGATGTACAGCGATGGCAGTGCCGTTGGCGGCGCGTCAACAACGGCCTCCGATACCACATGGCAGTGGGAGCAGCAGCGAGGGGGCTGACGCGCGTGTAACGCTGTGGCTGTCCGTAACGGTGCCCCATGCTGTGCTTCCGACGCTTGGCTCCTGGTGGTGGGCTCCCCTTCCTTCCTCGAGTCGGAGCCTATCCCGGCAGACGCAGGGCGCTAGGCAAGGCTGTATCCAGGATGGGACGCCAGTGTTTATAAATGACAGCAAAAAGGCCCACTCCCGGTCGGTGGCAGACGTTGGGACGACGGTGAGACGTTCGTTAAAGCTATAATCAGGGCACCAGGGCCAGTTTAATCAGCAGGTCAATCAACCCTAGACAGCATGGCTTTGGACTGTGGGAGGAAATCGGAGTACCTGGCGAAAACCCGATTCCCGGCACGTGAGCCATCAACCTACTTGCTGCTTGTGAGTCTCGCGCCAATGGCAGTCAGTGTGTGATCCACAAACCCTGCCTTCGTGTCACCGCATCAGGTGTCTAAACATCGCTGCTAGGGAGACAACGGCGGCCTGGTGTGTTGCTGGCCACCCACTCTCTCATGTGCTGTTTTGGCCTTAATCGGTGCTCACTAACAGCACTAGACCCTACAGTGTGTTAAGGCTATACGGGGGATCTTTGTCTTTAATCCACCGAACACGCATTCGTGTCGCCGCATCAAGCCCCACGCTATCCACCGGGCAAACACGCGTATAGCCCTGTCTTGCACCCTGTGTCGGCCAGGTTAGGCTCCGGGTCACCGCGATGCCTGTACAGGATTAAGAGGTTTCGGACAATGAATGATGAACAACCAACAATTTATTTTCTCAGAATAGTACACATTTGGGGGGGTTACCCCATGTGTCCATAAGACCATGCATATATGAAAGGTTCACACGGGCCTGCCAGCGCGTCATCGCCTTGTTTACAGCGCGTACACAACGCGCTACAGAGCACTTATTGCATTAAGCGCCTTCATTTAGCACAGTGAGATGAGTGAGGTGAGACGGGGGCTGCTGGTGGGGGGGCGGTCGCTTTCAAAGCACGCGTGACGTTATAGAGGCGGTTGTGCGAATCTATGCAGCTTCCCTTTCTCAAGTTAACGTCGGCTTGCCCCATAACGCATCGCCGGTGGCGTGTAAACGCGGGGGGAGGTGTAATTCAGCGTGTAATTTACGTGCGGCCCTCTTTCAAATTACAAAGGGTCAAACGTGTCGCGCGCTTCGGCGTCATTAGCGGCCGATAAAATACAGGCCACCTAGCGTAGCAGCGTGCTCTCTCATTATAACACTTAGCGTTAAATGCCCCCTGTGCTCGCTCACACACCGTGTGTTCGCTATCTCTCTCTGTGCTCCGCATTCCACTGAAAAAATAACCGATATCCGTCCATCACTGTCACGTTCCATTCCATCTCCCGATGACTCCCAGTTCCTCCCGATGTTCTGACACCCGCATGCACACGTTCCGATACCCTCAGCTATCCCCCCCGTATCGCCTTTAACAGACTGTTGGGGCAAAGTGCTGCTCGCGAGCACCTATTATGTGTCGGCACGGCACACGACGGGGTCGTTAGCCGCCGATACGCTCGGCCGCCTTTGTCTCTCCAATGCTGATGCTTACACAGTGTACCAGATACTCGTGATAGGTTGAGTTGAGGCTCCGGCCTGGTACAGATATTCGTTACCGATAGTATTATTTGTGAGCGGGAGTTGAACTCGGGTGGCCGGGTTCGTAGGGCAGTGCGCTCATCACTACGCCCGTGTTACGCGTACACGATACACATATATATACTTGCACAACACTGACCAGCTGTGGCCACTAAGTGGCAGTGACGTCTCCACGGCGCCTGTGCCAGGCCAGGTGCACTTTGAGGCCACGCGAACTGTCGAAGGCTCACGGACAGGTCACGGGATACACCCAGGTGCCATGGGCTGCCTGACCGGCAGATGTACCACACATAAGGATCCCCAGTACGGCACAAAAAAACTATAGGGTCTAAGTGCTATTAGCGAGCACTTATAAAGGCCAGCACGGCACACGAGGGGGTGGGTTGCCAGCACCACGCCCGGCAATGTTAACCCACCTAGGGGAGGCCCAGGACCGGTTCAAAAAATCGTCACTAGTGTTGGTCGTGAGCGGGAACCGAACTAAGGCTGCCGGGTTTCGTAGCCCCCAGCTCGTGAACCGCTACACATACACAAACAGGGAGGGTGATTTGCTATTTACATTGAGTAGACATGAAGGCTACCAAGACACCACACCATAACGCCTTTGTCTCCCAAGTGCCGATAATCACAACTCACACCCGGTGCCTATTTGAGGTTGAGTCAACCACGGTGGAGGCCCAAGACAGCCTCGCGTTACCACGTGTCACTGATGATGTGTTTGGCCGCGAAGCGTCCGGCCCCAGGTCGCTGTGATCGCAGCAATACTTACGCACACAGTACACTACACACACACACGCACAGACATACACACTCACAGGAGACAGATTCTGCTGTCTGGCAAAATTGTTAGCAGCTGCCCGTTGCGCCCTTTAAAAAAAAGCTTTAAAAATATATATATGTGTTTAGTGTGTGAACTCATTGAAATTAACGTACGTGTCCTGGTGTGCGCGAAGAATTGCACAGATTTCAGCAAAACTATTTCCAGCGGAGCTATACCGCTGATTCAAGTTAACCGTTACTCTAGCGATTATCGGTTTGATCATTCGACCAATCAGACATGATTATAGTTAACTCGAAGGCTTTCATGACCAATGTTGTTCATAGTGAGGTTCCGTTTGTGAGTTTAGGTCATGTGAAGGTGTGTAAGTGAAGTGCACCCGTCGATATGCTCCGAGCAAACGAAAGAGCAGTTCCCATACCTAGGCAGCGTGCTTACGGCTGGCTCCGGTTCAGCAGCGGAGGTCTCACTCCGAATCAGTCGAGCGGCGTTATCATTCCATCGGCTGCGTAACGCTGTGTGGAAGCTGCCCAGCCTGTCGCTCCGCACGAAGCTCCGGGTCTTCTCAGCCGTGGTCATGCCGTCTCTTCTCTATGCCAGCGAAACGTGAACCCCTCAGGCGGAACATCTACGCCGATTGGAAACTTTCTGGCTCACCTGCCTACAGTCCATCCTGGGTTTAACCAGGCTGGATTGTGTGAGGAGCTCACAAATATTAGAAAGATCTGGACAAAGTCCCATTTGTGAGCTCCTCCGGCAGGCGAGGCTGAGGTGGTTGGGCCATGTAGCCCGCATGCCCAGCCATCCCATGCCCAAGCAACTACTGTTTGGCCGGATAGAGGGGGCTAAACGGGCGCGGCACGGGCTAGAGAAAAGATGGACTGATGCGGCACAGGAGGATCTGGAGCTGGGTGGACTTGCTGAAAACCGGTACCAGCGGTGTCAAGATCGACCTCTGTGGAGGAGGTTCGTGAAGGACGCTACTGGGTAGTTGGAGGTAGTCGCTCTCCAGCAACAACGGAGGGCGGAGGAGCGACGTTCACAAAAGTGAGCCGAGCGGCCAAAGCACAGCAAGTTGGAACGGTAGGGAGCTCAGGTGGTGCATCTGCCAGTCATCTGGGTCAGGCAGCCCGTGACACCTGGGTCTGTCCTGTGACCTCCTGTCGACGAGCCTTCGACATGTCACGTGGCCTCAAGGTGCATATGGCCTGGCACAGGCGCCGTGGTGATGTCACCGCCACTTAGTGGCGAATGGCGGTTGTTGTTGTACACACCATCACAACAACCAACCCTGGTGTGTGTGCGTGTACACATCAGCGGAGAGACACATAACACTGTGACGTGACGGCCAAGAAGGTGTGTAGTTTGTGCTTTAACTCTCCCACGCAATTACCGCATGCCAGCACACAAGGTGTGGCATGTGTCTGCCCTGGGATGGGTAAGATCGTTTGTGTGCGTGTGTGTGATCAGCACGGTGGAGGTAATTTAGATTGTAAAGATCCCTCTCATCATCACACCTGTGATCTAAAATGATGGAGTGTCTGCCCTTCCTTCTGAAGCAGAGTTGCTCATTATCACAAGGGCTTGTTCTTAGCACGGATAATTGCTGTGCCGCCTCCCCTCCCTTCTCAGATTCTCTCTCTCTCTTGCATCGTTCTCGAGCTCCCAGTCTCCACCAATCTCCAGCTTAATAATTCATTCATGCATTAATTGGTAGAAATCGCTTAATCCTCTACAGGGTTGCGGTGAGCCGGAGCCTATCCCGGAAGACACAGGGCGCAAGGCAGGGCTATACTCAGGATGGGACGCCAATCCAACAAAGGGCACCAGGGGCAATTTAGTCAGCAGGCTAATTAAACTATGCAGCAGCATGTCTTTGCATTGTGGGAGGAAACCGGAGTGCCCGGCGAAAATATACACATATCTTCCCAAAGAAAAATACTTACCTGTTATACGATTTTCTAACATGGCTCTTACAACGCTGTTGTAAATGACAGAGCAAATAAGCAGCACAAGTTCCTACATTAAGCCAACGTGACTGAATTCTCGGAACAACGGCCAAAGTCCTTTGCAATGTTTATCCCAGTACTGATCTAGGTTTTCACGGCTCGATGTATGATGGTTGCTTTTCAGGATAAATAGAACAACACATTCAACTTCACCCACACATTTGTTACTCGGGACGCCTGAGGATGCCTCCAACGTGGGAGGTGAAGTGTCGCTAAGGAGAGAGGGAGTGCTTTGAAAAGCAACCATAAATATTTTTCCCGTTCGAATAAACGACATATTGTGATCTTACAAAGGACACCTCGATCTATCGGCTCGTTCAAATATCGCTTCAAGACTAGTCACCTGTTCATAAAAGCGTTTTGGGACTTTCTTAGTTGGGGTTTTATCCCATCCATCCATTTTCTAAACCGCTTGTCCTGGTGAGGGTCTCCTCGATAGCTTTTTAAGCAGGGTGGACCAGACACCCCTTTCCTCAGCAACAGATTCCAGCTCTTCCTGGGGGATTCCCAGGCGTTCCCAGGCCAGCCGAAGGATATAATCCCTCCAGCGTGTCCTGGGTCGGCCTCTAGGTCTCCGCCCAGTGGGCCGTGCCTGGTAGACTTCCCGGGGGAGCCCGAACCATCTTAACTGGCTTCTCTCAATCCGAAGGAGCAGCAAGTCTACTTCGGGGTTCTCCCGTATTTCTGTGCATGTAATCTATAGTTATGGGGTGTTATCGTTTGTGGTGTTTACCAGCCTGCGTGCTGGTTTGTTTCTCTCTCCAAAGTCTAAGTTTGTGCGCCAGCGCGTCGCGACCTTGGGGGGAAAGGCACGTTACAAGTTAAACCCATTATTTTCTAATTATTTTTGAAATCGTTGAAGCGCTCTAGCCAAACTTAAAGCTGGTGCGTACTTTGTACCTATTGGTTGCGCCCCAATGTCCGAGCTCAGCTGATGCGAGTAACAGACCTCTCATTTTTCTTGCACACGTTCGCTCGCCCCATCCGCCTGTGTTCTGTTGCCCGCGAGGTGCATGGTTAGGCCATCAGAGCCTCCCAAACGGAACGCGTTTTAATTCATCATCTAAAACGCCACGCACCTGCTAACGTCGTTTCGGCTCTGAGCATTGGCCAAGCGAGTGTCCATTCCTTTAATTTATATTAAGAAACGACGCAAGCCCCCTTTCTTGCTGAGATGAGAGAGGGGTGAAACTGGGGTAAGAGTTGTATTTTTTTGGGCCGAGGTTCCAGCTGGGCAGCGCTGTAATCAGATAGCTGTTGACTCGCAATTGGACAAAGTTGTGAGTTTAAGACCCCGTTGGAAGTCCGCGCAGCCCATCATTTATCCAAGTGTTGATATTGTGATGAGTGGGTCGCTGCAGGTAGTTCCACTCAGTCAATCTTTCATCCGAGGAATGTTTTGTCTGAGATACAGGGCCCTTTCGTATGAAATGTGAAATTTCCACCACTGGGTCACGGCAACTGACAGATGTCACAATGATTGTTGCTCTTCAGAGCTGTTCTCTCCCCGTGTCCGCGTGGATTTTCACTGGGCACTCCTGTTTTTATTTTCCCACAGTCCAAAGACACGCTGCTGCATAGGTCAATTAGCCTGCGGACTAAATTACCTCCGATACCCTGTAATGGACTGGTGTCCTATCAAGGGTATAGCCCTGTCTTGTGCCCTGTGTTTGCCGGGATAGGCTCCGGTTCACCGCGACCCTGTACAGGATTAAGCGGTTTCTGGCAATGGATGGATGGTGTACATTGCTGTGCGACACGTGGCGACACGGCAGCGCCACCTAGCGTGGGGTTAAACACGCCGATTGAAGTGATTTTCCGAATCGCATCTCCTAAGAGCCGTGAACATCTACATCGAAGTATTTACTTATTTACGCGATTGCTGCCTAGCGCCGAGCGGCACCGTGTATACAACGCTGCATTCAGTGATTCACAAAGCGGCGAACTAATGATCTGCAATACGCATTGAGAAACGGCGTCTCGGGTTAAACGAGAGAGACGGGGGTTGGGGGGGGGGTGCACTGCCACAGGAGAGAGTCTGGAGGGGGGCTCGGACAGCGAGCTAACGGTTCCCACCGCTTGCTAGAGGAGTACAGATGCGCGCGCACGCAAAGACAAAAATCCCCCGTTTAGCCTTAACAGACTGTAGGGTCAAGTGCTGTTAGCGAGCAGCACCTATGAAGGTCGACACGGCACACGAGGGGGTGGATGACCAGCACCACCCCCGGCCACCTTTGTCTCCTTAGTGGCAACGTTTAAACACCGCACTATGTACTTATTTGAAGCAGAGTTGACCTAAGGGGAAGGCCCAGGACCGGTTCAGAAAATCGTCAAGAGCGTTGGCACGTGAGCGGGATTCGAACTCGGGTCGCGAGGTTTCTAGCCCGGCGGCGCTAACCACTGAGCTACCGCAGGCCAGCGACACGCACAGTGGCGGTGCCCTTGAGGAAGAGCAGCGGTGTGGCCGGGACGTCGGAGGCCACGGGGCCGGCGGAGCTGGGCCGGTGTGACCCGCGACCCGGGCGCACGTGTCTAATAATAAATTTAGCGGCGCAGGTGCGTCTCTGACAGGCGTTTGGATGGCCCTGCTGCGGCGCGATCCCGCGTGGTTAGCGGTTCTGTTTAGCTGCTGCCGCGGAGGAGCACACGTGGCGCTCACACACGCACAAACACGAGACATACATGCATACATCTGTGTGTGTTGTTCACTGGATTAAAAGCTACAAGTGGGGAGATGACGGAGCCATCCAGCCATCCATTATCAGAAACCGCTTGACCCCTGTACAGGGTTGCGGTGAGCCGGAGCTTATCTAGGTAGACACAGGGCGCGAGGCAGGGATATGCCCAGGATGGGACGCCAGTCCATCACAGGGCACCGGGGGCACTTTAGTCCGCAGAGAAAGGCACCTGAGGAGCCAGGATTCCAACCTGGGTACTTCTTGCTGTGAGGCGGCAACGCTACTCACCGCGCCACCGTGTCGCCCTCTGCACCTCATAGAAAGAAAGTCCTGCTTGAGGCAGTTTTATTCCCGCCTCGGTCGCACTTCTTTTGGGAGTTTGTGTGTTCTCCCCCGTTCTACGTGGTTTAATCCGGGTTCTTCGGTTTCTTTCCACAATTAGAAAAACAACTCTATTAATTTGAAGCTGACATGATAATATATTGACGCAGTTTCTGGCAAATGTTGGCGCCGGCTGGCTCCGTGGCTGCCTTCCCCCCGCCTCTCTGCAGTTTCCTCGCGCCTCAGTATCCGTGTCTCGTCCCATGAAACAGGAATGTATGCAAACGATTGCGTCAGTTTCCAGGTCGTGTGGACGTTTGGTCACAACAATGGCATTTGTGTGAACAAAACAAGACCATTTGTACAGACACGATGATTTCTCCAAGTAGCACTGATTGTGAGTCAGCCGTGAGCCTTCTCATAACTACACACACACACAAGTCGTTCTGTGTGACAATTCCTTTGTTAATCCAGAAACAAAGACCAGAGTCTCCAGCCTGTTTTGCAGGAGGACGCTGCTTGTGAGATCCATCCATCCATTGTCAGAAACCGCTTAATCCTCTACAGGGTCGCGTTAAGCCGGAGGCTATCTCGGCAAACACAGGGTTCAAGGCAGGGCTATACCCAGGATGAGACGCCAGTCCATCACAGGACACCAGCGGCGATTTAGTCCGCAGGAAGAGATGCTTGTGAGATGTTTGTCCAACTTAAATTTGACTATATTTCTACGTGAGAGAAACTGACAATCTCAAGGACACACAACGACCAAACAATCCCTCCAAATTCAGAGGGCTAAACGGTCGACTTTCTCTCGTGCCAAGTCCGGTCAAATCTCTCCTCTGTGGAAATGAACGACCAAGACCTCGCTGCCATCTGCGAGTTACACAGCGATCGAAGTTGAGTGAGCACTCGAGATTGCACAACAGCACTCGCTTGGACACGGCAATGAGAGAATGCGAATTGCACGTCGTTCATCAACCATCTATTGCTGCGGCTGGGAGACATCTGGAGGAGCAGTTGCTGTAGCTGTCGAGTGTGCAGGCGATGCAACTGCACCGGGGCCCGTTGGCCGGATGAGCCCTGGAGCCAAGCTATGGCAATATATAGATAGATGTGTATTATTACAGCAGAAAATGACGCAGTGAGCTTGCAAGCTCTGAACGGGGTTCCGGCGACATAACAAACACGGGAAGAGGAGGGCAGCTTGTCCTGGGGGCCCTGATTGTTTCCGAGCACCAGGGTGCATGCCAACAACAATGCGCGCGAGTGAGATGGTGTCAAGTGCATCAGCACCAGGGTGCATGCCGACAACAATGCGCGCGAGTGAGATGGTGTCAAGTGCATCAGCGACGCCAGGTTGTTTGGACGAGAAAACAGAAAGAACAGCTTTGTTGTGTCGCAGGAATCTCGCGGCCAGAGCTTGCAAGCGCACTGCGTGTGTTTTATGCTGTAATAATACACATCTTTATATAATAATAATATATGTCGTACTGATGTAGCTTTTCACGGCTAGATTCATGATGGTTGCTCTTCAGAGCTGTTGTTTCCGAATAGCCGTGTCGAACGCTCCCCGTCTCTCTCGCGAAGTTTTGCCTACCACGTTGGAAGCAGTTGTACACAAAAACGCGGGAGGCAAAACGTCGCAGTGGCTTGACCATGATAATTAAATTATTGTGTCCCTTACATAACTGTTTCATTCCGATGATATATCAACAAATGTCCAAAGATTACCATGACCTCCCAAGATAGACTTTGTATTCTCATTTTTTAAATTTAATTTCTTGGCTATTTTTACAGGGTAATGCTGTTCGCATACCACCCTTTCACCCTCAAAACCCAGCGAAAACATGCTTCACAAAACAAAAAAAGTCCACGTCTTTCCGCTAAAGAAAAGCACGTGTTTACAATCTTGTTTTTTGTACTGATGTCGATTTTCACGGCTCGATTTATTCTTACGGGATAGCCGCGACGTTTCGCCTCCGACTTTGGAAGCATCATCATGCTTCCAACGTGGGAAGCGAAACGTCTGGAGGGAGAGATGAAGATCGCTCGACACGGCTATCCTGAAAGAACAGCTCTGAAGAGCAACCATCAATCTTGTTCTTTTTTTGTGAAAAAAAATTACTCTTAACAGCCAAACTACATTTTTTTTCTTTATGAGCCTAATGTGCCAAGCGTAAACCATTATTTGATGGGGTGGTTTTTTCTCTTCCTTTCTCCACATGCCCTTTTCTGACCTCACGTCGCGCATTCTGCCAGATGTGTTATGAGCAATCGCGTGCAATTGTGCGAAAGTTGATGCAGTTTGTTGAAAATTACCGGTTGAGCTCCTTCAACCCCCGACAATCCTCACCCGCCCACACTGCCACACAACCACCGGCACATTTCACAGATAGGTTAAGTGAGGCTGGAGGGAACGGTTAACACTTGATGGTTGAGATGTAATGACCCGGTTTGGTCATTACAGCACGTGTGATATGCCGATGAAAATAACTACGCTGGGTAAAAAAACTCTAAAACTACTGCGTGTTTTTTTTTGCTGTTTTGGTCTGTGGCTCTGTGATGTGTTTTTCGGGATTGTACCACGTGTTGTTCGGCACGATGTCCGACGTTTCATTCCCAGTGCTTCTTCAGGAACCTCTTCAGAAGCTTGCAACATGAGAAGTAAAATCCATCCACCGCTTAATCTTATAATAATAATTTTACATTTATTACGCGTGGCACATATTCATTCAATGTCGAAGGTATTCATCGACGAGAGAACGACTCAGAGGCATAGCGAGGAAAGCGCAGAGAGGCGGAGGAGGCAGCTAAGGCGGTTTGCCAACGCCATATTGCCACACACTGCTTCCTATATATGATGATGTTATCGGACAAATAATTAATGAGTGTTTCCCTTTTTACTATACGGGGTCGCGATCAGCGGGAGCCTAACCCTACAGGCATCGGGCGCAAGACAGGGCTATACCCATGATGGGACGCCAGCCCATCACAGACGAGTGAAATGTAAGTTATAAATTCTAACTGAAGAGCGTCCTCACCCGCAATGCAATGTCTGTGGCACCTATCTCAATCACTGGCTATGATCTAACGGTGGAAATTCCACAGGCTGCGAGTTCAAATCCTGGCTGGGGTCATCTTAGTCTATCGTCCCTCCAGGGCTGGTGAAATCAGTCCCACTTAGTGGGACATCGACACGTGGACGACACATTGGTTGTGTGGCCGTACGGTAACAATACACTTGGTGAATTTCTTAATCATCTTAACTCACAACACCCGTCCATACAGTTCACCATGGAGGTGGAAGTAGAAAAAACACTGCCATTCCTTGATGTCTTGCTGACACGTGGTCCAAACAATAAAATAGCACATAGCACCTGTAGAATAAAGACACACACAGATGCGTACTTAAATGCGGACTCACACCATCACCCCGCACAAAAATCCGCTCTCATGACAACTTTAATACGTCGGGCGAAACAGGCTTCTGATGATACAAGTTTGAGAGGGGAAATTCAACATGTCAAACAAGCGCTAAAATTAAACGGTTACAATAACTTGCAAATTAACAGAGCCCTTCTTCTTCTTTGCGATTCTTCGAAGCGCGATGGTTAAATTACAGTTTCCTATTTCTTTACAAAGTTATTTGTATGTTTATTGAACTGTGCAAGGTCGTTTGAGCTGCAGAAGTTGGGTAGTAGAGTGCAGACAAGGCAGTGTTCCATAGTATGGTCTGCTTCTCCACATTCACAGATGGTTGGGCCGGTCTTGTAGCTCCATCTGACCAAAGCATCTTTTGATCGTCCCGTTCTAGTTCTCAGGCGGTTGAGTGTCTTCCACTGAATCCACGGTGCTTCTGAGCCAGGAGGGGGGATTCCCATGCCAGTTGGAGGAGGGTCACTCTCAAGCTTTTCCGTCCAGAGCTGGAGTCTGGTTTCTTCTCGAGATATTGTTAAGGGCTGCAAATGGCTGAGGAAGCTTCTTCTTGACTTCAGTCGTTGGGCCGGGGGTTGATGTCCATGAAGGAGGTGGCGTTCATCGCGAGTAGCCTTTGTCATCTCGACTGGCCACTTCCCGTCTGATATCAGCAGGGGGAATGCCAGCGAGGATGTACAGGTTGTTTGTGTGTGTGGGTTTCAATCAGCCAGTGATCAGGTGGCAAGTGTTGTTCAATGCCGGGTCAAGTTTCTTGGCATGGGTTGATCTCTCCCAGACAGGACATGCATACTCCGCAGAGGAATAGCACAAGGCCAGAGCAGTAGATCTTAATGTGTGTGCTGTGGCTCCCCATTTGGAGTTGACCAGTTTTCGTAGGATGTTGTTTCGGGAACCGACATTCAATGTGGTGTTTTTGACGTGCTCCTTAAAGGAGAGAGTGCGGTCCAGGGTTACTCCAAGGTAGACAGGCTGGGTACGGTGCTCAAGTGGTGTTCCAGACCATTTGATGTTAAGAGATCGGTTGGCTTCACGGTTCCTGAGATGGAAAGAGCAGACTTGAGTCTTCGCTGGGTTGGCATGTAGGTGGTTGCGCTCGTAGTAGAGGAGTAGCTCATCTAGGGCTGAGGTGAGATTTGCTTCTACTGCTTCAAACGTACTCTCTTGGGATGTTACACAGAGGTCGTCGGCATAGATTAACCGTCCAGTATTCTGGTCTATTGGCTGGTCGTTAGTGTAGATGTTTTCCAATGACAGACTGGTCCTGCCCATCGGGATGTGGAATTTCCACCGCTGGTTCAGGCCCGCCAATGGAGAGGATAACCATCGCAGGACGTTTTCAAACACTGTATTGTGTAAACTTGTGCTCAGTATGTATATTGGCGTCTACACAGATCGTGCTTTCCACGGTGGCCTGACCACCACAGCTGAGAAGACAGTTTGCTTTGGCGTTGTCGCTCGAGTGAGGTGATGCCCTTACTAAATTAGCACTTGCCTCAATATTTTAAGAACTTCCTATGCCCCCGAACCGATGACAATTTGTTTTCCAAAGCTGTTCTTTTGGGATAGCCGTGTCGAGCACTCTCCCT
>JAZEWU010000029.1:2588605-2603902 GCA_036362915.1 Geotria australis | reverse complement strand
GGGCTGTGTAAGAAAATGGGAAACTGTAATTTGACCATCGCGCTTCGAAGAATCGCAAAGAAGAAGAGTTGTGAGCCTGTCTCTCTTGAGTTGGAGTGTTGGAGTGTTATCCCCTCCTGAGGTGACGCTTTTCTCCATGCATTTTAGTTCATTTCCACCTAAAAAAAATCATCTCAGGGAGGATGGACCATCCTATTTGAGTATTGTGTGAATATATCACTGTTGCAGAGAACGACACTATATTAAATAATGAAAGAGCAATAAACTTTGTTAACGATAGAGTCCGATAATTCTTCACTCGTGCCATGTAAATGTAAGTGCGAGGTCTAAAATCTGAATTTCCAAACGGAAACCAATCTAAATATAATATGGGTTTCCAGGATACGCCCACTCCAGGGACAGCTTCTCTGCAGGTAGTTCCAGCTTTGTGCCGATCTTGTATCCCTCCACCGCGTCCTGCGGCATGAACATGGTGATGGGTCTCCCACGCAGGTACATGCGCACATATCCATCATCTGCAAGAAATTAGTGCAAATGTTTAAATAGAGTCCAGCGCAAAAAAATGTCACCACATTTAACAAAATGACACGACTACGTGGAACCCAACCGGTATAACTTTATGCGTAGTTTCATTATTATTATTTTTTTTACTCACGTTTGCTCATTGTGTCCACTGTCAAGTGAATGACACTCATTTATTTTTTAGCACAATTCAATATCCTCCCAGTGTGTGCATTATTCACGTCCTTTAAGCATTTCAATGGGCACTTCACAAACTGTTTTTGTGCCAAGGTATACAGTGGATGTGATGAACAAACTGACTAGGTCAGATTTCAGTGATGACAAAAGGCTTCAGGGCTGCGTTTATTCTATACGCATTACATCACCACGTAGCTAAGGCCTTTAGCCTGTCCACAATACACGCGGAGCACTCACTCGCAATTACTAAACCAACTTATCACAGATGGGAGGGTACAGTTACTGTACAGTGTTTAGAGATTAATAACGGGTATTTTTACCTTTGTTGAACGTAGGCTCTTTGGCTTTGCTGTAACGAGGCAGAAAAATATAAACGTTAAAATGATAATGTACAGCTCTTTATCAATCCAAATAAAAATGACCAATAATAAATGTTACATCAGTATATGTGTGTATAATATATAGTAGGAAATTATGACAAGGTGATTGGCTAACATTTGCACTGTAGAAATGGGTGAGAGTCGTGTTCTTGGGTTCAGACCCTGGCTATGCACAGACAATTTCTATATGGACTGGGCCTCCCAGCATATGCCTCATGTTATATCTAGAAATGTTAATCCGGACAAGGCATTTTTAATTTGCAATATATTTCAGAATTAATAAAACCCCTACAAATGTTGTGATTTTTAGTAATTAATCTGCTTCTCAAGAACGTTATTTAAACAGACGAACAGAATTTGTTAAGCAAATCATATGGTTTGGGGAATTTATATTAGCGAACACCTATCACGACCAGCATTGCACACAAGTGATTTTAGAGGCTAGAACCAGACACAAAAATGCAAGAATATGCTTACCCAGTAAGAGTAGAGTACATGCATACCTCTTTCAACTAAGCCTCAGCCAACAAATTTTCGTTTAACGGACACGAACAACATATTAATTAATAATATTCTATAATAGCAAGGACAGCACTTACACTGCACAGGCTCCTGTCAACCATACATTTGTCTATAAACATGCTTAGGGTGTTATTTTTACTATTACACTGGATCAGTGACCTACCTCTCTTAACAGATTTATCGCTTAGCGGACAAACCTCAAGAACGAATCCTATCCTTTAAACGAGGTATGTCTGTATTGACCACACCAGACCGAGTCCACGTAGGGGTGGGGCTGAAGCCATGTGCGGATACCAAGGAAGCTGGAATTATATCGCAGTGCGCTAAACTCTGAGACGCTGCTCCCCACACGTACGAAATCACACGCATACAGTGTGTGCTGCATTGCTGCTTTTTGCCAGTACGTTATAAACACGGGGGCACAAGAGCCCTCTCCTACGTTCCACTCAAATTCAACCCACTGCCGTATACGCCCGTAAGCTCACACCCTAACCCACGGGAACAGGCTGCGCGCCGCACTGCAGCACTTGACCGCCACGTCAATTTTCGTTTGGTCCATTAGCGCAAAGTAAGGATTCCCGCAGAAGTGACCTCATCCTTTAAAGTTACATCACTCGATAGCGAAGAGACAGGGTTTGTGCACACACAGCAGGTCTAGCGTCAGCGAAGATTGCTTAATACACAATGTAGCAAAACGAGATGCATTAAGGGCACTGCAACAATATCAAATAGGAACATGAACATACTTTTATTGCTTTATCAATAACTCCCAACCATCGATAGCGTTAATGTGTTTATAGCCAACAGAAAGTCTCGGTGATTTGTAGGCTCAGGGCTTTACAAAGGCACTCAATGCATTCTAAAATAATAACTTACACTTGCACCTCTAATAAAGCTGTATTGTTGGCACAAATAGTTAAACAATTACAAGATTGACAAAAATATAGTAATCAAATTGATGGTTGGGACAGTGTTATCTTGTCCTCTGTGTGGGTTATGATGACAGCACATTGGCGCAATGTTTTTCAAAAATATAAAGTTAAAATATTTTCACAAATGGCCTGTGTCAGCGTGGGTTACCAGGAGACCCCTGAAGTTACAACACACTTACGGTTCTTAGATTTCAGTCAAAACACCCGAGGCGCCAAGAGTCAAACGAAGGCAATGTTGTCAAGTATTTTAAGTAGAGTACCATACAACAACAGGAGTAATGTCTCAATCTGACCAAAAAAACTCATGGGCTATGCAGTAGGGCCATTGCCTAAAACGTCGCCTATTATATACATTTTTCCTTTAAAGGCATTTATTGACAGATGTGTGGAGTGAACTGATTAGTTTTTCACGGCTCGATTCATGATGGTTGCTCTTAAAAGCTGTTCTTTCAGGATAGCCATGTCGAGCACTCTCCCACGTTGAAAGTGCCTGGGGATGCTTCCATCGTGGGAGGCGAAAAGTCGTGAGGGAGAGAAGGAGTGGGCTCGACACGGCTATCCCGAAAGAACAGCTTTGAAGAGCAACCATCAGATGTGTGGAGTTTAAACCGAACAAGGGTAGTATTTGCAGAGATCGTGAAACACGCTGTAAAATTATACACACTCGGTAAATTCTAAATATAATATCTTCTTCTCTCCCCTACGTTGTTTTGCCTGGAAACAGACGAAAATAAATAACTAGATATAGACTACTGTACACAGAAATGATGCCGACTGATTTTGCGTTTGCTTCGCGCTTCCAGCACCATGCATGCTGCTGGTCTTAAGCTCGCACACAACATACATTGGGTAGGGCAAGCATTTATAATCAATGGCGTGAGCACCACTGGGCCACATCTGTGATTAAATGTTACCATAAAATCGGGGATTTAATATGTCGTGACAGATAAAAAGTCATGCTCCCTGACTGGCATAAATTTCGGTCACGCCTAAGCAACCACTCAACTTAATTTAAATGTATTTCAGAGATTAGATTAGTATCTATGAAAACGTCTATGCAATGTTTCAGACAAGCCTCTTATTATGAAGGGCAAAATTAATATCCGTGCAACAGAACACATGCCATTGAAACACTTACACTTGTGCCGCACTACTTAATGAAAGATTAAAACGACGTACAAAAAACAATTTGCTGCCAATGACACCAAGCAAATTACTGTACTGCAAACAAAATAATGTTGTATTGTCGCTAGACCCAAAATAATCCAGTGTTTGTGAACTACTTTAAATAATGGTAGGGGAATATATCAGTGACTACAACGTGCTCCCATACATGCTATTAGGACATGAAATTCTGAAAGGAGTGCTGGGCAGTAGGGCTGTCCCGATTGATCTCTAGAAATTCCATGGATTGTAAATCGAATCAAGTATTGTTTTACATTGTTTTGAATGACAGCACCTCTAGTGGCTGCAGAGATCATGTGAATGTATTACTCGTGGACAATGACATCAATTCTTACACAACGATTCCACCAGATATTGCATGAATATAAGATATGACGGAAATGTATGAATCAGTAGATCCCTACAACCATACCGGGCAGCGCTCAAATCACCGAGTGGTTATTGGACAACGGTGTAAATATAATACCATATACTCATAAAGGAAACCAGTCTCTCCACATGACCACTCTTGACTTGCCATGTCGGCCTCATTTCATCAGCTTTAGAGGGATGATGAGCAGAGATGTTCGTGGACTGCAAATTAAACTGATGACCCTGCACCCAGCGTCACGCTATGCTATTGTAACTATAACGTAATTCCTAATGACGTGAAGTCTAATAAATGTGACCTGACAGTTTAAACCGAACCTGGTATGGTGGCACAATGCACTGTTTTCAGGTCACTTTGAATAGAAAGATCTATTGAAAAACATCCATCTCATTACCATGCATGTCCATCTCTCATTTAACAAGTCCTCCCTTTGTGCATAAAGCTGAGCAGAGGACATCTTTACAGGTCAGCGATTTTATTAACCAGTAGTGGGAATCCAGCCAGCATTCCACGATTAACAACCATGTAATGGAAAACATCTACTGCAGGGTTGCAAGTTTAAAATACAAATAAAAACAATGATTTGTGATGGACTGGCGTCCCATCATGGGTATAGTCCTGCCTTGCGCCCTGTGTCCGCCGGGATAGGATCTGGCTCACCGCGACCCTGTAGAGGATTTAGCGGTTTCTGACAATGGATGGATGGAAACAATTCTTGCCTTTGTATAATTGATAGCACACTGGATTTGCAATCTAGACGTCGCCAGTTCGATCCCCCGATGCGGCAGTTGATACAATGGATAGATGTTTTAATCATTCATCTCTATCTATGCAGCAGTATAAAAGGGTACCACCAGTTGCCCGAAAGACAGGTAGCTTGTGGTGGGACAAAGTGTGGGTATTCCCGACTCTTCCAAGAGGTCTGGTCGGAGTGGAAGAGGTCAAAATACCATCGAGTGGCTCTCTAGAGCTCCCTCTAGTGAAGGTCGTTCCACCAGCAGTGGCTTGAACAAGACATTTCAGAATTGCGCGTTTAATCTTTATGCATTTAAATGGTCACTGTTGAGGGTTACAGCAGGCACAGTATTGCTGGATAACAATGCACTTGGATGCTCGATGGAACGGAAGAGTGCTTTACAATTTTGGAGAAAGCACTTGTATAATAACATTGAGTGATCAATTGAGCGTGATGTTGATGCACTAATGCCACAAAGGTGCATGTACAGACTTAACAGATGTCAAGACATAATTGGGGCCACGCCTCTCTTATCGACCAAAATGCAGCAGGGGCCTGTGGTTACTGCAGGCAAGATAAACATAATGTAGAATATACGACGTTTTACCCTTTCCGGCAATGAGAACTGTGTTAAGATCTTAAAACACTAAATGGAAACCCTTTTTTGCAAAGGTTCCAGTTTGCAAGCAGTCACACATGCTTGCGGCAAAAACATGCAAATGAATGCTATGATAATGCATTGTCTTCAAGATAAACATATTTGGCCAAACTACTATATGAGAGAGAATCCGCACCAAGTGCAACTATTTTTGCAACCGTTTTAGTTAAAATAATTTCGTTTACAGTCTCTGCTGATAAAAGCTATTGGCACATTTCTTTACAAACTATATCTATGCTTTATCTACTATGACCTCATGATGGTACATGTCGCGACACAAGGTTCATACATCTCAATAAGCTTCTTCCTGGTTAAATTAAGGGCATGACGACTATGTAGGAAAGCTACATGCATGGCATCTGTCGTCTCACAAGATATTCTCAAACACTTTCAAATGGGAACGAGACCATAACTACCGCACTGACCAGGGTGGTGAAGTATGGTCAAACAACCCCCACGACTAACGACACGGTGCTGGGAGGCAATTCATCCAGCAGTGGAGTGAGAGCGATGTACTTGTACATTATTATTCGTAAACTAAAACTGAAACGGACAAATGCTTGGTTAAATAAAGGACACGATAAGTCACTATACTGTATATGTCAGTATGTATCGTACTATGGCTAACAATATTTAGCATTGAGGTGTAAAGTTTCTATAATTCACGTCGAATCATGTCGATGATACGAAACCCAACGGTCAGTGGACAGGTAAACGTCGTATTATTTACTTAAACACGGTAACAATCACTACTGCACTAAAGGTTGGTCAATGATTAAACAACACACGCTCTTATGTAGGTAGTACACAGGCCCTATAATAATAATAGCATTTTATATAGCGCCTTTCAATATAGTGAGGAGACATGACATGAACCGATGCACTGGTAACAGTATACAGAATCAATTCATTGGTTGAACGTGTGTATGACAATCGATTAGTTGCGATGCATGTAAATGAAAAGGTATTGTTTCTATTTAGGCTGCGTAACATTACACCGTACGAACTACACACACCTTCATCCTGTAATCTGTATATCATGTAGTGGTTTATATGTAATAATAATAACAATAGCATTTATATAGCGCCTTTCACCCGAGGGTCACAAAGCGCTGCACGTGTGTATGTCCGCACTGAGGATACCTGGTTCGAATCTTTCATAAACCAAGATTGTATCTGCACAACACCAATGCTTATTGTCTTATTGCAGCATTACTGCCTACTTATTGGTTACTCTACTGTAACTTCAGACAGCCAGCCGCAATATTCCCAAGAGGACACCGGGAAGAAATCCATGTCACAGCAGTCGTATCAGCAGAAAACATAATCAACCAGAGACGTTTGAAGAACGTGTTACCCGTTTTGAACAAGATCATCCGTGGGGCGGGCACTCTGCTAGTCTAATCGAACAGTCATTATCATCATTAATCAGAAACCTCTTAATCCTGTACAGGGTCGCAGTGAGCCGGAGCCTATCCCGGCAGACACAAGGCGCAAGGGCTATACCCATGATGGGACGTCAGTCCATCACAGGGCAGCGAGGGCAACTTAGTCCGCAGACCAATAAACCTATGCAGCAGCATGTTTTTGGACTGTGGGAGAAAACCGAAGTGCCCGGCGAAAACCCACGCGGAAACTGGGAGAACATACAAACTCCACACAGAAAGGCACCCCGAGCCAGGATTCGGACTCGGATCCTTCTTGATGTGAGGCGGAAGCGCTACTCACCGCGCAACCGTGTCGCATACACATAGCAAACTCGCACATAGTGCATTCGTATAATCTCATCTCATAGTCAGAAACCGCTTAATCCTGCACAGGGTCGCGGTGAGACGGAGCCTATCTCGGCAGACACAGGGCGCAAGGCAGTGCTACACCCAGGATGGGACGCCAGTCCATCACAGGGCACCGGGGGCAACTTAGTACGCAAGCCAATTAACCTATGCAGCGGCATGTTTTAGGACTGTGGGAGGAAACCGGAGTACCAAGTGAAAACCCACGTGGACACGGGGAGAACATGCAAACTCCACACAGAAAGGCACTCCGAGCCCGGATTCGAACCGGGGTGCTTCTTGCTGTGAGGCGGCGCAACCGTGCCGCATACAGATAGCAAACTCGCACATAGTACATTCGTATACTTTACATTGAAAATCCGTTTAGTCTTACATCCACGTACTGTATAGACACGTGTCATTAGCAAGCACCTATTATTACAGCGAGTGCGGTGTAGCCAGCAGCCACGCCCGGTAGCGTGTCTCTCTTCCAGCACTAACATTAATAGAAAGGAATAGTTACAGTACAATACTCACGTATTAAGCCAGAATCGACTTAAAGGAAAAGTACAGTACACTGTATATACTTTTGGATAATTACTATGTGCGCATAGTGCCGGTGGAATGCGCTTAGCCTTCGCGTACTGTAACTTAACGATGTAGTTCGCTGTACAATCGTGCACAAAAACAGAAACCCCATCACCCGTTACACATTTGCGAGCACACAAAAGACGCACTTATGCAACTAAAAGCGCTGCAATACCCAACACAAGCGAGGGCTTCCGCAAAGTTTTATACTTAAAAAAATCCACACCTCGCCGCACCACCATCGGACGTCCGACTCGATTTCTTGCCCTTGTCCATGTTTTTCGTTTAAACTACAAAACTACAACACACAACTAGAAACAACGTCGATGTTTGGCAATCGACAATTGCTGATTATTGTTTTACGGCTGTGTGACTCGCTCAGAGTGACTCGGGATCTGTCCGCCCCGGCGCTTTAAATAGCGGAAATCCGCGACGCATGAACGACCTCCTCCTCCACCTCCACCAATGGGACTCCGTCCATTGCTCAGCAGCATCCCATCCTGGGTTTACTCAACACACCAAGATTACCCCCCCCCCCACCCCGGGCACTATGGTTTCGTCCCACAGTCCAGACATGCTGCTACATAGGTTAATTGCCCTGCTGCTACATAGGTTAATTGCCCTGCGGACTTAATTGCCCCCCGGTGCCCTGTGATGGACTGGCGGCGTCCCATCCCTAGGTATAGCCCTGCCTTGCGCCTTGTGTCTGCCGGGATAGGATTAAGCGATTTCTGACAACGGATGGACGGATATACCAAGTCAGTCAGTTTGCATTGAAGCTGTAAGCAACCGTTGAGTTATGTAGCTCTTTTTAACAGTTGTCCAGCGTGGAGCAGTAACTAAGTTACAACATCTCAGCGCACCGGGGTACAGAAAGGCACCCGAGCTGGGAATCGAACCCGGGTCCTTCTTGCTGCTAGGCGGCACCGCAACTCAGTGTGTCACTGTGGCCCCCTCATGTGCAGTTAACGAGCGCCGGTGAAGGCAGGATCGGCACACGACGGGGTGGTGTGGCGAATACCACGCCCGGCCGCCAGTGTCTCCCCAGTGATGTTTACACACCGCACCAGAGGCTGACCATCGTGCTTCGAAGAATCGCAAAGAAGAAGACCGCACCAGATACAAATTTTAAGGAGGAATCGACCTATGGGAGGCCCAGGAGCCAACACACACACCCAAGGCCACCCAGACTTCTTCCATATTAAACCACTTATTTGCTGATACTGGGTTAGCCAGTGGTACAATGGCACAAACAGAAAAAAAAACGCAATATGTGCAGCAATACCACTGTGGCCTTAAAAGTAAACAAAATAAAGCACGTTTCAGCCACAATGAAATGGAAGACGTCAATCTTTACTTATCCCACTGTTCATTGAAGAATCACGACTAATTCCATCATTAACCTACCGACAGAACATCGGTCAACAATCTCTCGGATGTGGTAGCACTTATAGATTAACTAGGTGATCACAGAAAGCCACAAGGGCAAAATAGAAAATGTAAAAACTCAATTATACTGAGGCCCATGTGTTCATGCACAAAATGGCTGTGAAAATAACATTAGCACATGAGTCAATATATATTATCTGAAGTGTACAGACAACTTTTACTCCCATTGACAGCAATCAAATGTGAAATACAATTTACCCAGATTTATATGTGAAATTTGAGTGCATGGATGTCACAAGCTATTAGGGTACAGTATTTAAATTGAATAAACCTATCGAATGTTGCAAATTGGAAAAACGACATGCTGTGATAATTGCTTTGTATGGTCCCCAAATGTAACATACTACAACCAGCTTTTCTACTGTGTATACAAAAAAGTAATTTACAACCATTAAAACATTCTGCTGACGGTTGCTTTCCAAAGCTGCTTTTTCAGGACACCCGTGTTGAGTGCGCTCCCTCTCTCCTTCGCGACGTTTCGCCTCCCACGTTGTAGGCATCTTCAGGCATTGAGTGTGAGGTTGAGTGCACTTCTTCTTCTTTGCGATTCTTCGAAGCACGATGGTCAGCCTCGAAGTGTTGAGTGCACTGTGTCACGTTGAAGGCATCTAGACACATTTCACAAACTGAACGCTCTGTGAAAGGTGTCTATTTGGTGTTTTAAGATCATAACACTTGTATTATTGCCAGAAAGGGTAAAACCTTTCATCTTTTTGCATCATCTGTATACTGGCAGAAAGCTACCCATAGACTGGGCGAATTATTTGCTACCTGAGGGGCTTCCAAACGGTTCAAATACGTCATCAAAAGAATCCACCAGTAAACGAACCCTATATCAAAGACGTTGTCTTTCAGCTCCTCGGCTTCGAAGTGTTTGGTAGAGTTCGCAGGTAATACCAAGTATTACTTGACAGGGATCGCGACGTGAACGTCTCTGGTCTGGAACACCACTTGAGCACCGTAAGCACCCTGTCTACCTTGGAGTAACCCTGGACCGCACTCTATCCTTTAAGGAGCACGTCAAAAACACCAAATTGAAAGTCGGTTCCCGAAACAACATCCTACGAAAACTGGTCAACTCCAAATGGGGAGCCACAGCACACACATTAAGATCTACTGCTCTGGCCTTGTGCTATTCCTCTGCGGAGTATGCATGTCCTGTCTGGGAGAGGTCAACCCATGCCAAGAAACTTGACCCAGCATTGAACAACACCTGCCGCCTGATCACTGGCTGCTTGAAACCCACACACACAAACAACCTGTACCTCCTCGCTGGCATTGCCCCTGCTGATATCAGACGGGAAGTGGCCAGTCGAGTCGCGATGACAAAGGCTACTAGCGATGAACGCCACCTCCTTCATGGACGTCAACCCCCGGCTCAACGACTGAAGTCAAGAAAAAGCTTCCTCAGCCATGTGCAGCCCCTAACAACATCTCGAGGGGAAACCAGACTCCAGCTCTGGACGGAAAAGCTTGAGAGTGACCCTCCTGCAACTGGTATGGGAATCCCACCTGCTGAAGACTTCCCTCCTGGCTCAGATGCACCATGGATTCAGTGGAAGACACTCAACCGCCTGAGAACTAGAACGGGACGATCATAAGATGCTTTGGTCAGATGGGGCTACAAGACCGGCCCAACCACCTGCGAATGTGGAGAAGCAGACCATACTATGGAACACTGCCTTGTCTGTGCTCTACTACCGAACCTCTGCAGCTCAAAAGACCTTGCGGAGTTCAATGAAAATGCAAGGGGCTGTGTAAGAAAATGGGAAACTCTAATTTGACCATCGCGCTGCTTCGAAGAATCGCTAAGTAGAAGACCAAAGACGTGTGGAATTATTGCCACCAACTCAGGATCCATAACAGACAAGAGCACCACGTTTGAACTGGCAGATTACTTTTGAATCGGTGAGACAAATTACTGGTCAAAAGTAACCATCCCAACACTACTCAAGCCACCTTGAAAACAAATCAACAGTAGTACCACGCTTATAAAATCCCGCAAAACTGTCATCTTAATTTTGAACATGATGGCATACGACCCTCTGAACCTGACTGGCCGAGTTCAATTCCTATCTAACATCAGTATTGAGTCATATTTAAACTGGTCCCGGTCTAGGGAACTCACAATTAACAATGCACACAGATCAGAACATGGCAAAATATTGTCTATACAGCTCCCGCGACCTGCAAGGTGTCAGATAGGCTTTCAATCAGCATTCAATTCACAAAAGGCTAGAATTCATTCATTCATTAATGTTACGAAAACAAAAGATGGTATCCAAAGTTATTTTGCATTAGGACGTCTGCTTGTCTCTGTAAATGCCACTGTTGTGTTGGAACAAAATAAAATTAAAGATTGGTGTAGCTAGTCTCCTTGAGGTTTTTCTTCTGAAAGACAGCCGTTGCTGACTTCATGATATCGTTCGTTTGAAGCATGGCCATGTTCCAGGCAGCCTGCAATCATAAGACACAGATATCACAAGTACCAGGTTTGAATCCTTCATTGTATCTGAACAACACGAAGGCTTTGGTCTTATTTCAGCTTTACTTCCAACTTATTTATCACTTTTTTGAAACTTCAGAGATCCAGCAATATTCCCAAATATACATCAAGAAAAAATCCTGGTCAAAGCGGTCATGTCAGCAGAAACTGTCTCTAACAAGGTGTCAGAGGAATGTGATACGCGCTCAGAACAAGATCACCCATATGGCGGGTACTCTGCCAGTATCATATAACCATACATTGTATGGACTCACCATGTATTCTAAAGACTCGGGGACAGAGTGGTCTCGCGCATACAGCAAGTTGACCTTGCTGCCCTGTACGGCTACAGGACTCTTGCTGGCAATGTCCTCGGCCAACTGCAGGGCCCCCTCCATCATGCTGGCCTTGTCATCATACACGTGGCTGTGGAGGACACAGATATGCGCGCAAAGCAGAGAGCATTCCCTTCCATGTTAATGCATCAAACACTGTGCAAAAGCTGTTGATAAAGAGGCACCTTCATTCCAGTTGTTCAGTGCGTCATTCCAGCTGGGTTGACTGAAATTATTCCATAAGCACCACCTCGCTGCGAATGGTGGAAATTACACATACCTTTGGTCGCGACATGTATAGCCATATCAAACACAAAGTGGTGTTCATTTCGTCAACCCGTGAGAGACTGAGACCTGTCTATTAGCTTTCAACTTATCACCTTACAATGCGAGTGGAGCGACAATCAGTTTTAACCAATTTGTTCAAAGAAAAAAAGCAATGCTCAGTCCAGACAAACTTTCAAAAGATCTGCCATCTGAAGTTCTACTCACCTCACCAAGCCGCTGCTTTTAGCTTCATCAGAAAACATCTTCCGTGCAGTGAACACCAACTCACAGACCAGGCTAAGAGGGGATGGAAAGCATTATTAGGGATTGAGAAATGAGCTGAGAATTCAGACTGGTGTATGGATGGTGTAATAATTTTTATCCAACTGTAAAACACACCAATGATTTCAATGAAAGACTAATAACTCTACAGACCGTTTAAACATCAAATCAGTGTTCACATTGTTAGGAACAATGGGCTGCACTAATTTTGCTGGTAGCTTTGAACCAAAGATGCACATTCAACATTCCAATGGCAGGGGCCACTTTCGTCGGAGAATGACTGCAATTTACGTCTCTCAAAGTTGTGCTCGTTTTATTAACCTTGAAGCGATTATAGATGGCAGCTATTCCGAGGGTGGAGAACCTCGAGCCCAAGAGCCACGAATCGAATTTCACAGCTGTGGCCACATGAAGCTTATCAATTAATATTGAACATTCACAGGTGAATTAAAAAGAATAATTTAAAATACTAGCGTATTTATTAAAACGTCACTGCAGGGACAATTTGTAACTGTTTACCTGCGACTCCCAATAGCATGAGGCAGGCGTTGCAAGGTTCCAACATCTGCTGCTTGGCCAATGTCCACCTCCTAATGGCACACGCACAAAACAATGATGAAAGTTTCTTAATTCTCACCCTCACAAACGCTATCAACCCATCAGTAAAATGGGGATGTCACAGCTATTTGATTGACAGGTCACGTGTGGTCGGGTATGTGTGAGTACTGCCACCTTTTCCAAGACGTCTGGCCAGCATGAAAGAGTTGGTTAAATACCCTCTAGAGCTCCCTCTCGTGGAGGCCCTTCTGCCAGCAGTAACGTAAACAAGCAATTCCAGAGCTGCAGCATTACTTTTTACCTTTCAATTAAGAGTCAAGTGCTCTGACCACTGCCTATCCAAGTAAGGAACTACATCTTGTGCCAACTGTTGTTATAAAAGCATACTTTAACAAAGGTCTTACTTGGCCTTAAGACTTAAAAAAAATATGGGCCTGTTTGGGGGTGTAACCCTGAATATACAAAAGATATTATAATGGATAAAGACAATTCACTTCAGACTGTTGTGGATGACAGTAATTTGCATTCATAATTAGACAAATTCACCACTTTTCGCTTCATCTCATGCAGTGTTCTAAGGTTCTTCTTTACGAAAAGTTCTCCGTTAGATTTCATTACTAGTATATTGTCTCTCCTTGGACTGCTGCCACCACGACCCTCACCAGGACAAGCGGTTTAGAAAATGGATGGATGGATGGATATATTGCATTGGAATTTACACTATGGGCACCTTGGAATCTACAGTACGCCACATTCATACGCTTCACATTTCTGAAACCACATTCACCAGTGAGTTTGATACGTGACATTTATTTGGCTGTCCTGTGTTGTATGGTCTGGTGTTCTTTGTACATATAAACTCATACGATTCTACCTTTGCCTGGAACCAAGCATCCTTGGTGCACACACGGATGTCACACGCGGATATCATGTCCAAACCTGTAAGAAAAAAACTATTTGGTAAAAAAGTCAACATTTGGAAATTCAGTGTCATATTACACTCCAACTGTCATCCCTCCGTGGTCCATAAAATTAGTACCACTTTGTGTAAAGTCATATTGATACTGGTCTGAGTATACAAGTAATTATTATTGGTTTTTTTACCTTCACCAATGCAAGCATTGTGGACGGCCGCTATGACTGGTTTGGAACACTGGAAGAGAAACAACAGCAGTTAGTGTCTCTTTGCCCAAAGAAGCATGGGCTCACTGCACATATCATGTGCACGTATGAGAATAGGCAGAGAGTCATGGTACTAAAAGCCACAACACTGTCAAAGCCATGGCACCATAAATGTATGGTAAAACGATACACTCATGAATATGTATTTGGTGTTGGCAGTCACTAGCTGTGCATTACGTGAGCTATGGGTTAACGCGTGAGGTTCTGGACAGATAAACCGAGCTACGAAACAACTCACAGCTGGTTGTCAATGCACACAGCAGGGACTGCAGACCACAGCACAAGTTGCTTAGTTTCATTAGTGAGACCCACCTTCTCAATGACGTTGAAGGCCTCCTGGTACAGCTTGATGACCTGTTTCAGGTTCCAAGCAACTCTAGCTGCATCATCTCCCTCAGGGGTCACCAGGTCACCAGTTATATCGACAAGGTCGATGCCTGAAGACCACAGAGACTTGCTAAATATTCAGTTTAAATGTCCTATTAAAAGGAATGCATTTGCCAGTTTTAAACACGTAATCTTACACTTCTTTGCGATTCTTCGAAGCGCGATGTTAAATTACAGTTTCCCATTTTCTTACACAGCCCCTTGCATTTTCATTGAACTCTGCAAGGTCCTTTGAGCTGCAGAGGTTGGGTAGCAGAGCACAAGACAAGGCAATCTTACACTGTCATGAGAAGACAATCTTAAAAACACAAGGCACATGTGAGCCATATATATCAGCATAATATAGCCTCTATTTTGAGCACTTTTTAGAAACATTTCTTATAAGTAATAAATTAAGATACTGTGCCTTTTACCAAATAACCAAGTACCCACCTAATCTTGTCAGATTAAGGAAGTTATGCTCGGGAGCTACATTGTGAGCAACAGAGGGGAGTGCAGCAAAATCCCTTG
>JAZEWU010000029.1:2574495-2586675 GCA_036362915.1 Geotria australis | reverse complement strand
AACGTTGTCTTTTGCTGAGGAGACAAAAGTCAAGTTGTTCTTTGTTAGAAAGACAGTAAACACGACTCAAATATAAACTCGTACTGTAACGTAATGATCTTCTTCTTTGCGATTCTTCGAAGCACGATGGTCAGCCTCTGGACATCGTTGTCTTTCAGCTCGGCCTCGAAATGATGATACAAGTAGTTACAGTTTATATACGGGGCTAACTGGCTAACTTGTTTGAGGGTCCGTACCTGGTAACTTTTGTCTGCAAAGCTGAGCTGCTCGTAAAGCAGTTTCCTTAGTCAGCAGAATAAATAAATAAATAAAGCTTTAATATATAAATATTTCGTTGACTAAGCAGCAGAAAACGAAAACAAATAGGCACTGTAGTGAGCAGCGACCCCGCGCGGGCGATTCGAGAACACGATTGAGGACAGGAGCCCATCCCGGCATCCACAGGGTGCACGGCAGGGCTCTACCCTTTGATGGGACGCCAGTCCATCACAGGGCTCGGGGGACAATTTCGTCCGCAGGCCAATTAACCTATTCAGCAGCACGTCTTTGGACTGTGGGAGGAAAGTGGAGTGCCCGGCGAAAACCCACGCGGACACGGGGAGAACACGCAAACTCCACACAGAAAGGCACCCGAGCTGGGATTCGAACCTGGGCCCTTCCAGCTGTCAGAGGGCAGCACTACTCACCGCGCCACAGGGCCGGCCTGCTATAGGGTTTTAGTGTCCGTTACAGTGATACTATGTCCACATACGTATCGGATTATACAACGTTCTTTTGCCGAAGCGCAAGTTGTTTGACTTCGATCCAACAAGCAGTGATAGCAGCAGAGTCCAAAGGTCGCATCAGCAAAAACCCAGCGCATAGAAATGAGTTCACGGTGCCTCAACCTTCTGCACCTCAAGACCGACTTAGGTCAGGTCTCCACGGATCACTCGGTGGTGCTCGCGACCAACCGGTTGAGAATGGTGGCATGTTGGGGCGACTCTTCCACGCTGGCCAGACGTCTTGAGAAATAGATGGGAGTACCCACAATTTATACCACCTGCCAATCGACGATTGCTGGATGGACAGAGGCTGTGGGAATTGGATAAACTTTTTTCCCATTGTGTCAACTGCACCATGGATTCAGTGGAAGACACTCAACCGCCTGAGAACTAGAACGGGACGATCAAAAGATGCTTTGGTCAGATGGGGCTACAAGACCAGCCCAACCACCTGTGAATGTGGAGAAGCAGACCATACTATGGAACACTGCCTTGTCTGTGCTCTACTACCCAACCTCTGCAGCTCAAAAGACCTTGCGGAGTTCAATGAAAATGCAAGGGGCTGTGTAAGAAAATGGGAAACTGTAATTTAACCATCGCGCTTCAAAGAATCGCAAAGAAGAAGAACTGCGAGTACTGTTGTCGCATGTTAAGTACACATTGGATTTCGGCCAGGACACAGGAATTTCAGCACTGCCACCCGAGTGACCCAACGGACATTTATCTTGATGTTTATCAGTTGTTGAGCTTTAGCAGAGTTTACAGTGTTTGCTTGGCGTGCTTATACATTCCTCCATAAAACGTTTCAAGCACAAAAATTAAGTTAGTGGTTACACATTCTCCCCATAAAAGGCTTCAAGTACATACAGAGGACAGATAAAGTGAATTTCATACATGCTTTAATGCAAGGTTCGTGGCAAAATATCCAAAATGACTTTCCTTAAATCAATCAAAAACGTAGTGATATTATAACCATTATCTAGGGTTTAGAAACATCGCTGGATTAGTGGTGTATTCATTTGAATGCGTAAGGCAGAGTGAATAAACATACAAAAACCATCTACTATAGTTAATATAAAGCCACGAGATTTGTTTACCTTAACTTTCTATAAAATTGTAGATGATGATAGCCAATAGAAAACTACTCCTTGGGTACTGCACTCACTACTGCTTAAATTGACACGTTCCTGTAGCAGTTACCAGTCCAAATGACAATCACAACGCAGTGTACACCATCAAAGTAACCCTTCATCATAGCATCAAAACGGACTACAGAGCGATAATGTCCACCCACTGCCTCTATACTGTATATAAAACAAAATGGGCTGAGAAATTATAGGACGATGATAAACTCTTATTTGATACAATTTAAAGTGGACTGCACGTTATTAGAAATCGTGATAATTTTCACTTTGATGTCAAAACCACCCCCGCCGGTTCAAAGGTTTTTTTTTTTTACCATAGGATCACATTCGTATTGGTTCAGCAAAGATCGAGCACCATTGGCAGTACATGAAGTGGAAAGTCGAAGGACTACATAGTGCTGGGCATGTTCGGTCTCATTCTTTTTAGCAGCACTTCTCCTTAAAGCCCTTTAACCCATTATTATTAACATTGGGCCATATTTTATTACGTTTTATGCAATTTCTTTACTTACAGCTCAAATTGTAAAAAAGTGTATCACGAAAAATCAATACGAGTGCAAATCATGAGTGAGGCGTGAGACAGTTTAACTGTTGCAATAATTACATTATTGGCATATTTGGAAGAATTTAACTCAAACATTTTAGTCATAAAGAGTGTATTGTTTTGAAAAATGTGTATATAGAGTACAATCCACTATCTATTTCTTCAAATAACAGCCCCATCCAATGTTACCAATTTTCTATATTGGCCCATACAAAAGATTTAAATCACAGCTTGGAATAAACAGTGTCTTTGGGGTTTTTCTTCTGAAGAACAGCCGTTGCTGCTTTCATTATGTCATCTGTCTGTAGCATGGCCATGTTCCAGGTGGCCTGTAATATAACAGAAATGGCGATATACATGTACAACTGTCCATTTAAGTGGTATAAGATGGCATTCATGCACTTTTCCCAATCCTGACTGCTGTGGGATGCAGGTAATATCAGAACGCAGATCTGCAGTGACATCACCACTGTGCAACTGCCCAAATTCTAGCACCAGCCAGCAACTTTTTTCAAATATAGTTCCACAGTCGAGGTGAGGATTTTAGTTTTAATGGTACATATCAAACTCTTGCCACCCACAGAACTTGCACTCACCATGTATTCCAAAGACTCCCTGACTGAGTGATCACGTGAATACACGAGGTTGACTTTGCTGCCCTGCACTGCTACAGGACTTTTGCTAGCGATGTCTTCGGCAATCTGAAAGGCAGCCTCCATCAAGCTGGCCTTGTCAGGAAACACACGGCTGAGAAGCAACATATACATATGTGCACACAATAACGTTTGTTAATAAAAGAATAAAGACTTGAGCATACAGTATACTAATTAATATTTGCAGCGTTTCAAGTAAGACCAACAACTTCTGAAATTTGATTAAATGTGCAGATGACCTTAGCATATAATGGCTATTTTTCTAAATTATGTGACAAGGTCTTTAATGCGCTCTCTACAGCATCTGATTTGCTATTTTCCCTATATAGATTACGAGGCAAAGGGACGAATGAAACCATATGAAGGGCACTCACCTGACTAAACCACTGCTCTTGGCCTCATCAGACATCATTTTGCGACCGGTGTACACTAAATCACAGACCAGGCTGACAGGGCACAGTGAGAAATAAGAGCAATTAATTAATGGAACGTGCAAACCCAAAACCCCAAAAAGTTCTATTGCATACAAAAAGCTCTATTGCATATTGTGTATCCACAGCTGTCCAACTTGGATTTCAAATTTTGTTAACAAGAATGGATTTTTAATGTACATTTTAGAAGCACTGTCATAGTGCTTTCATTATGTAAATTGAAATTAACATCACTCTATTAACATCACTGGAGTGCAACGGCAATGATTCTGAAAGTCACTTAGGTGTCTAAATATTATTATTATTATTAAATGTACGTTCAATTTCAGCCTTGCGAAGAACATGTTAATATATTTAATTAAGGTTATCAATAAGACATGCTTTATATTAACTAGACAAGTAAATCACAATACTTCTAATTCTGTCTGTCCATTTCAATATTACATTTATAATGTGATGAGAAACAGCTACAAGCACTGTAATTACTACATATTACATTAGGTGCGTGTGTGAGCATAGGTGCCAAGCCCATGACACCTGGGTCTGTCCTGTGACCTCCTGTCGACGAGCCTTCGACACTTCACGTGGCCTCAAGGTGCATATGGCCTGGCACAGGCGACGTGGTGACGTCACCGCCACTTAGTGGCAAAAGACGGTTGTTATGTATGCCACGTCCATTACGGTATGTGTAAAGTATACACACTATATACTCTTGCATTTTAAATTGCTCTGTATCTGCATACAGTTTGGTGCATTTTACTACATGAATAAGAAACGTATCTTTGTATTAAATGTTCACACACATTTAAGTATGGTAAAAATATTTATATACACAGTGGAGCGGGAAGGTCTTCTTGTCAAAAGTGTGAATATTTTACGTTGTCCAGTGGAGCGATGAGGCATCACTTCTGAGCCGGGGAATGTTCGAGGACCTCTCACGTGATTGTTTACCTGCGACTTCCGATTACTTTTGGCAGACGTTGCAGGGTTCCAACATCTGCTGCCAGGCCAATGTCCACCTCCTGCATGAGACAACATAACCTTTTTGGGGAGCTGATAAGACGCTTATTGCTATGCCCATGAAATACGTCCATCATCCAAGGAAACGAAAACTAAATCAGTATGCTACAGCTGAACATGCAAATGTGTGTGCGAATGCAAAACTGTAAGCACATGGGTGTATTCAAGCATGGTTTTTAATGAAATTGGCATCAGTGAAATGCACGCTTACGTTGCTGAACGACATGTATTCAAGGTAAAAAAATATGTTTAATCTAAGATCCAACAACCAGTAATGTTTTTACCTTCACTTGGAACCATGCATCCTGAGTGCAGAAACGGATATCACAAGCAGTGACCATGTCCACACCTCAAAAAACAGCACAAAAGGCACAATTGAATGCAAATGCGGTACAAAATGCCATCAAAATCATACACTCGCGTGAAAGGTGTTTAAGCAACATGGGAAATGAAGGCTAAGGGCGTGATCCTCATATTGGGTGGACTTTAGCCACTAGTGGAAAGTATATATTCCCAAGGTGGGGGATTGACTCTCCAAAGGATGACCGCTCATAGACTTGCCACAATGTGATACCCTTTCATGAACCATAGAGGGTTGATGGGTGGGACTAGGTGCATAAGCTGAGAAATAGTTTCCAATACCTCCACCGACACAGGGGCCTTGAATCGCTGCTATGACGGGTTTGCTGCACTGGAAAACACAAAGAACAATCGAATTAACCAACCAATCAAAAGGGGAAACAAAAAAATTAGACAGCTGTTGTTTTATAAAAACAGTACACGCCTGGGCTCTGTGTCCTGGTTTTTATCACACAATTGTGAATCTTCTTTATTGAGACAAAAATATTTGAAAATCACAGCCATGTGACTCAAAGGCTTAGTTGGAGTGCCCTCCAATGGCATAAATTAACTTCCACAGTATGATGGCAGTCTACATCTTAGCGCATAGGGCAATTTTAGAGTCATAATGGCAACAAATAATTTAGTGGTGGTAAAAGATAATTCCACAAATGTATGTGTATAAAGCACATTTCAACTTTGGCACTGAGATACTTATTCGATCATGTAGTGATATAAAATACCACAATAAATTTTTGATCGACACTCACATCAACAAAGATATTGTATTTAATTCTTGAAGAGGAAAGACAAGTCTCTTTTGAATAATAAGCCTGCGAGATTATTACACGTGAAGATAATTGACGAGTGCTGTTTTGATATTATGTGCCCCAGTCAAACCTTCTCAATGACAGTGAACGTCTCCTGGTAGCTCTGGATGAACTTTTTCAAATGCCAAGAGGTTCTAGCCGTATCATCTCCCTTGGGGGACAACAGAGCTTCTGACATGTCCATCAGATCAATACCTGAGAAACACAGAGGAATTCGACCAATGTTATCCATAGTCTGGCTCTCTTTTTGAGTTAGGTCACGTGAAAATGTATAAGTGTCGTAAACACGCCTCCACCCGACACATTTCGTTACTACTTCAGCACACCGGTATGTGCTGAAGTAGTAACGAATTGGCACGTTTTAGTTCACGTGACAACCCTTTACTGATTGGCTGTGTCGGGTGGAGGCGGGTTTACGACACTTATACATTATTACATGACCTAACTCATAAAAAAAGCTAGACTATGGACAGAGGCATTGTTAAAATATGCTAACCAGCAATGTTGTGTATAACAAACAGGTCTTAACACTTGCAAATATGTATAAGCCTAAAGAATGCAGAGCTGTTTTAACTTGTTCATTGCCAAACCCAAAGAAACACAATCCTAAGCAGCTAGCAGCTCTACTGTAGACTAGCTTTGAGTTGATCGCGTTCTTGAATTGATCAAGGAATTCGCCAGACCACAATGCAAAAACCTCCTGATTGTTTTTTTTTTAATCGGTGAGGCTTTCCTGACAAAAAATTACTTTCTATATTATTTCAGGAGGTAAAATACCCTTCCTTAAGCTGACACAACCTACTGACTATAGACTATTGTAGGTATATAAGTTCGTTATATTTTCTATGTATATACATACAATGTTTAAAATATCTTCTCACCTGCTGAGAACACCTTCCCAGCTCCGGACACCACCACTGCACGACATTCTGTCTCGTCTGCAATGTGGTTAAAACACTCCACCATCTCCCTGTCACAACAACATGCAGGCACGTGATTTTAGTGTACTTTGTAGACATCTGTAGAAAGTTGTGCTTATTTTTCTGCAGGTTGCTTAATACTATGGTGCTGTAAGAGCCCAATGGACCGGACCTTGTCGTGGTGGGGGGCTTGTGTGTTCCAATGAACCTCAGAGCTATGTCGTCTGGAGTCCAATACTCCTGGTAGGGTCACTCATGGCGAACAGGTCTGAGGAGAGGTTCCAGACTAAGTACGGTCCACCCAAAGACCTTCATGATGGTTCGAAATAAGATCATGAGAACCCTGCTTGGACTAGGGTTACCGGGACCCAACCCTGGAGCCAGGCCTACAGATGGCGTCCGTCGGCAAGCGCCTGGTGGCCGGGTGACCCACGTAACCCGGTCGGACCCAGCCCGAAATGGATACGTGGAGCAGCCTTGTGGGCCCACCACCCGCAAGGTGAAGCGTGAGGGTCGGGTGCGATGCTGTCACGGCAACAAAAAGGACGGACTTAGACGGACTAGACCTTTGCAATGGAAACTGGCTGTTGGGATGTGGAATGTCACATCTCTGGCGGGGAAAGAGCCGGAGCTTGTGGAGGAGGTGGAAAAGTACCAGCTTCACATAGTTGGTCTCACCTCCACACACACCATTGGCTCTGGAACCAAACTTCTCGATCGGGGGTGGTCTCTCTCCTACTCCGGGGTGGCCCCATCTTTAAGAAAGGGGACCAGAGAGTGTGCTCCAACTACAGAGGGATCACACTCCTTAGCATCCCAGGTAAAGCCTATGCCAGGGTCCTGGAGAGGAGACTTTGACCATTAGTCGAATCACAGATTCAGGAGGAACAATGCGGTTTCCGTCCTGGCCGTGGAACCATGGACCAGCTTTTTGCCCTCTCACAGATAATTGAGGGGTCATGGGAGTTTACTAATCCCGTCTACATTTGTTTTGTAGATCTGGAGAAAGCATATGACCGTGTGCCTCGAGATTTACTGTGGAAGGTGCTACGGGAGTATGGGGTGCCAGTGTCTCTTTTGAGAGCAATCCGGTCTCTCTATTCCAAGAGCGAGAGCTGTGTCCGTAAACTTGTCCTGAAGTCGAATCCGTTCAATGTTGCCGTTGGTCTCCGCCAAAAGTGTGTCTTGTCTCCGCTCCTGTTCGTGAGTTTCATGGACAGGATCTCAAGATGCAGCTTTTTTTCTTGTTGCAAATGCTGCCTGTCCATGTTGTGTACATGCTCTTACAGCCATCCATCCATTTCTTAAACCGCTTGTCCTGGTGAGGGTCACGGTGACAGCAGTCCAAGGAGAGTGGACCAGACATCCCTTTCCTCAGCAACAGATTCCAGCTCTTCCTTATTCTTCTTTCCGATTCTTCGAAGCATGATGGTTATATGCCAGGTTCCCATTTCTTTACACAGTTCTTGCATTTTTATTGAACTCTGCAAGGTCTTTTGAGCTATTCCTGGGGAATTCCCAGGCGTCCCCAGGCCAGTCGAAGAATATAATCCCTCCAGCGTGTCCTGGGTCGGCCTCTAGGTCTCCGCCCAGTGGGCCGTGCCTGGTAGACTTCTCGGGGGAGCCTTCCAGGGGGCATCCTTACCCGATGCCCGAACTACCTCAACTGGCTCCTCTCAATCCAAAGGAGCAGCGATTCTACTCCGAGGTTCTCCCGGATTTATGTGCTCCTCGCTTTGTCACGGAGAGTGACAAAGCATTTCGCGGGTGAGTGTGAAGTGGCTGGAATGAGAGTCCATACCCCGGCACAGCCGGGGTATGGATAAACAGCTCTCCTCCTATTGGCAACCAGGGGCAGATGTTAGATTTCAAGCCTCGTTTCCCATGCAACACCTAGGTACACTTGTTGCATTTACTAATCTTCTCCATTAAAATACAAATGAAGCTGTTGGATGATGAACACACATGATTATATCTCAAGCATTAAAAGCCTCAAACGCTCTGAATGCTTGGTGTAGAAAATGGTGCAACAACTTTATCATAAAATCAATAAATCAGTTTCACGACCTTTCAGTATATTCGAAGCAGCCTTAATCATTTTTTGTTCCTTTGGCTTTCATTTGTTTTCATTGTTGACATGCCGTTCTCTTTGCGGCCCTTGTGCAGCGCTTTGTGATCCTCGGGTGAAAGGCGCTATATAAAACGCAATTATTATTATTATATTTACATTGAATAGAAGACGTAATAAGATTTGACTACAGTCCTGCTTATTGGTTAATGCACCTCCAGAACGCCTGGTTCATGGCATTGCGTTTTTCCGGTCGGTTGATCTCCACTTGAACCACATGCTCATTGTGCCTAGTGAGGAGCAGCGTCTCGTAGGTAGGCAGAGTGCTCATGGCGAGATGCCCAGACACCAGCTGTCGTCCTGCCACAGCACTCGCTCCGTACAGTCCTGTGCCCACATACAGAAGCGCGCACATACACAGCAAGCTTAGAGCCGAAAAACTGGCTTGTGGCGGTCACCCACGACTGCTCCAGCATGGTGCCAAATGGGTCCCGACTGCACTTCATTACCGCTTCCATTGAATTGGCATTATTAAGTGAGCCAAGCCAACCGGTGCTGTGCCACAGCTGCTGCTGCGTTTATGCCAAATGGCTTCTGGGGAAGACTGATAAGTCACGGTTCATTATTTCACATTCACTCAATCGCGTGATTATTTCTTAAGCAAAACATTGTTTCAACCATTAGGAACATGAACTTTAATCAAAACAATTGTGTAGTTACGCTAATGTGGTTTATAGGTTTATGAAAATGGGGGAAAAACTTTAATTGCGATGTGGAAGGCACGTTTTTACCTTATGGCTGGCAAGCCTTTTTAAACATCCATCAAAAAATATTTGGCCGCAATACATAATTAAACATATTAAAATAATAATTAAATATATGATTTCCATTTTATGAAAACAATATATCGAATACACTTAGGCAAACGTTATTACAAGTATCTATGCATACTACTGTAGAAAGTAAACACGTGATTTAAAATACCATAATGTATGCAATTAATCTAAACATTTTCTTTAAATACCCCTCATTTTTGAAATAACACATTGCAATATATACCTTAATAATTAGGGATACCTAAGGTCCACATGCCGATGGTCCAACATTGTATTATTGTATATTAACGTGGTGAGACTGCTCTTTGTCTATTTACTATTAAACCATCAATCATGATCAATCCACTGCTGGATGAAAGCCTTCCAAAGCCAATCGCATGTCTCACGATCCTCCGATACAATGATCCACCAAGAGATGATTGCATCACTCCATCTCCCCAATGGACATTCTGTTTCTTGGCTGCCACGCCTAAAATAAATCAATCTTGTAAACAAATGCTGTAGGTTCCATGCGATAGATTTCACTGCAAGAATGAAAAACGTGCTAAAATAATGACATCAACATTGCGATAAAAATACAAATTAGCAACGCGATTTGTTTAAATCTACAACATGAAGCGTAAAACTATAAAACGAATATAATGATATAAAGAGAATGTGTGTCAAAGTTGAACCCTACTTGGCAAACACATGACACCATGCACACACCGAGTTAGTAACTTACTATTGGTTAGTCTAACGAGACAGCGGGCAATGCAACTGCACTAGCTAGTAAACACTGTCAACACAGTCATTAACACTCACGCAATGGGATTAATAAGGTAAAAACGTAAAGCCAGCACACATAAACAAACAATCTTACTTGACAGGCGCAGGGCTCGTTGCATTAAAACACTCGCCATGGTTACAGGAGGCACTGCCACAAATTACAACGAGGTATAAATTATAATCGTATTCGTATAAGGACAACAGTGTTTTAAACGTTTATATTTTAGGTTATTTTACTGTGTAGAGATGTTGTGAAAACTGAGCGAGTAACTGTGCATACCTCTTCCTGCGTGACCTCAAGTGGTGTCGCCGTCAACAATATCCGGAGTCTGCACCGGAGGATGTTTTATTTGTTCCGGCTGTGATGTTTTTATTGGTTCCGGGCATGAGCGTGTCAAATATACACGACTGTTTATCCCTAACTTTCATTCTGTTATATTCACATACATTATAACGCTGTGAAATATATTGCAGGAAACTGGAATACTTACTTTACTAATTGTATAATTCATATTTACTGACTGTTTCTATGCTGAATGTCCAGTCGTTTTTTGCCCGCCTACAAGGCGGGCATCGGCCTCTGCAACTAAAGAAGAACTTGTTGCAATGGGAAACTGTCATATAACCATCACGTTTGGAAGAATCGAATCGAATTCAAATATGGCTATGTTAATAAGCTTGTCTTGTTTAACTACTCCTGAAGCTGTCTCCAACGCGGGAGGCGCAACGTCACGACGGAGAAGAAACATCTACTTCTGGCATTGCATCGCTTGTGTTTTAAGTGTTTTTGAAATGCTTATTATTATTCGTTTGAATACCTGAATACCAGAGCGAATTCATTAACAACTTGAACATTTGTTGGAAAACATTTTGTATTTCAAAAAAAATGCAAAGAACTGTGTAAAGAAATGGGAAACTGTAGTTTAACCATCGCGCTTCGAAGAATCGCAAAGAAAATTTCAGAGCTCCAGACCCAGCGTCCATGGAGTGGCTGTGTAGCTCATTGGGTCAACTGCCTATACTTACAACTAGGAAGCCTGGGTTCAAATCCTGGTTTCCCAAAGGCATTATCTTTTTTAGATTGTTCAGTTTCCGTCAATGTCACCGATGCCAGGGAGAGTTTTTCAAATTTCCGGAGCCAGGGTTCATCGAGTGGCCGAGTGGCCTGGTGGGCGGAACTGCTCGTCTTTCAATCGGGAGCCACGGGTTCAAGTCTGGTTTGAAGCGTGTAATATTTTTATGGTATGTTCAGTCTATGGAATCCATTTTAATGTTACTGACACCGGGGATGTTTATGAGCGATCCACGTGGCGCCGTAGGTCACCGGGAAGAGTGCCTGTGCTCTGCATTTTGAGTCCTGGGTTCGATTCCAGGTTCCCCCACGTATTTCTTTTTCAAAGTGTATAGTGATTGACAGCGCGGCTGGATCCCTGTGAGGGGCGAAGCCGCGTTCAGTGTCATCAGAGCCGTCTCTTTACTTCTCACGGAGTTCAGAGCCGGTGGAATCATCTTGTAATATAAGTGCTGCGAAGGAGTAGTTATGAAACAGTTTAACATAAAACTAACTCCTAGGTCGCGATGGCAAGGGGAGAAAATCCCCCTGAACGGATGGCTGCTCAGTGGCTTCAATCGTGTGTGTCCCGGATTCGAATCACAGGTGTCTCGCCAAGTAACTTGGCTATTTAGACACTAGGCGAGACATCTAACTTAGAGTGTTCGCAGATGAAGTTCAACAAAGTCCGCTGGCGCTTATCCCTTTAAGCCACTGAGTGGCTCAATGGGATAAGCCAGTTTCACGAACTTTCAGTGTATTCGAGGCAGCCTTAATCATTTAATTTTTGTTGCTTTGGTTATTAGTTATT
>JAZEWU010000029.1:2540467-2551835 GCA_036362915.1 Geotria australis | reverse complement strand
TAGGTTAGGTACTCATTTGAGGCTGAGTCGACTTAGGGGAGGCCCAGGACTGGTTCAGAAAATCGTCACTGGTGTTGGCCGTGAACGGGATTCGAACTCGGGCCGTTTCATTCGTAGCCCACCACTGGGCTACCGCTCCCCACCCACCATCCACTCCACCCACCTTCGTATCCACCCACCATCCCCCCCTGCGACCACCTCCCCCTCCGTCCTCCTAAGCCACCACACCCCATCTCCCATCACCACATCCTCCCGCAACCCATTTCCCTCCCACCCACTCTCAACATCCGACGAGAAATTATTTGGACGAAGCACACTTGCCAAATGCACAGGATGCGAGCGCCACCCACAATTGGAGGAAGATGAAGCCCAACACGCAGTGAGATGCTCTTTCGCATTAATAACTAAAGATTAATCCCCCAGCAATGGGGTCAGTTGAACCCCATATCCGCAAATGTAAATACCACTGATTAATCTCGAGCCTACATTATATCCCAGCTACAGGAAGATGCACCGTTATAAATCTAAAATCACCCCCACCGCTCACCACCTTCCAACGCCCATGTGCTGGGCTCCACAGGACAGCATAGCAGGGAGTGGCTCCCATCATGCAGTGTGCGCTCATGATGATGATGATGAAAGCCATTCGCTGTGGCTCTCACCTTGTGAATCAATCACTTTGTAAACCTCTGTTACTCTGTTCCTCCAACAGAGAATGTGGAGGAATATCAAAACTACCCACAAATTCTCTCTCTCCTGAAGCCGTGTCGAGGTTGAATATTAATAACAATGCAATGTATGATGTGCCACGCAAAGTCCACGCCTGCTCATGGACGAGACGCGGAAACGGAGGCACGAGAAAACCGCAGAGTGGGGCAGTTAGCCGGTGCCACACTGCCAGACACTGTTTCCTATATATTCTGATGTTATCTGCTAATTCAGTGGTTCCCAAACGTTCCCGGTTCACGGCGCCCTTAGTGTATCAGGATTTTTTCCACCGCGCCCAAAGTCTGAAAATATATGGCATTTATCGAAAACGTGGAATATCGCGCGGCGTCCCTGTGAGTTAGCTGCGTCGCCTCGGAGCGCCGCAGTACACACTTTCGGAACCACTGTGCTAATTAATTAATGGGTGTTGTTTTTCGTTGCGGGAAGAAAACGGAGAACCCGTAGGAGACCCACGCAGAGCAGTATAAAGAGAGCACACAAACTCCACGCAGAAAGGCGCCCGAGGCGGGACTCAAACTGCCTCGGGCAGGACATTGGCACGAATGCTGGAACGTAGCGTACTGTACTGGCCTGTGCGAGAGTAAAGCCGTGGTGCGTGACGATGAAAGCCACGGAGGCTGGCTCCGGATCAGTGTCGAGGCTGCACCGGAGCCTCGCTGTGCAGAAAATGAGGCGGGCGGCGTGTGTATCGGCACCCTGTGGCCACACAATCACACGCTCACCCCCTACTCATATAGGACACCGTAGGAGATGAACCCCGGTGACATCGCCAGGCGCTACACCCAGAGGTGAAAGTAAGCCGGTGCGATGCCGTACGGCGCACCCGCGAGAAAGTGGCCGAAGCGTTCAGTCCTGTACAGCAGTGGTCCCCAACGACCGGTCCGTGGGTCATTTGGTACCGGGCCGCACAGAAAGAATGAATAACCAAATATTTTATTGATCTTTCTTTCTTTCTTTTCGATTCTTCGAAGCACGATGGTCTGCCTCTGGACATCGTAAAAAAATATTGTCTTAAATGAAACCGGTCCGTGGCGCAAAAATGTTGGGGACCGCTGCTGTACAGGTAGGAGCGGAGGGTTGCGATACGGCAAGAAACATAAGTTACTCCCATCCCTGGTTACACCTGAAACACTTTCATTCATTGAGTCTTTGTCAGAAACCGCTTAATCCTACAGGGTTGCGGAGAGGCGGAGGCTATCCCGGAAAACACAGGGCACAACGCAGGGATATACCCAGGATGGGATGGCAGTCAATCACAGGGCACCGGGGGAAATTTAGACCGCAGGCCAATTAACCTATGCAGAAGCATGTCTTTGGACTCTGGCGAAAACCCACGCGGACATGGAGAGAACATGCAAAGTCCACACAGAAAGGCACCCGAGCCGGGATTCGAACCAGGGAGCTTCTTGCTGTGAGGCGGCAGAGCTACTCACCGCGCCGACGTGACGCTCTGAAACACTTTCACACTAAAACATATTTTAAGACTTTTCCAAAAAGGGATATCAAGTTTATTCCCCACTTTCAGAACACATTAAAAGCTGAGTTGACTTCCTAATAAGGATTTCCACCTCGGAACATTCCACTGGCCAGTGGAGCTGCCCTAACCGCAGTGCCATGTGGCCAGACACGCGTCAGAATGACTCAACCCATACAGTCTCCCACCAAGTGGACAGCTGTTCGCTTTAGCTGAGGATTCCCTCCAGCACTGCCACTCAGCAAAATAGTGTTAAATACTTTGCGAAAGCCAACTTATTGGCTCTCTTTTGCAGGTGACATCTATGTGAATATAGCAAGAGGACCCGGGTTCGAATCTCGGCTCGGGGGCCGTGTGGAGTTTGCATGTTCTCCCCATGTCCGCGTGGGTTTTAGCCGGGCACTCCGGTATCCTCCCACAGTCCAAAGACATGCTGCTGCATAGGTTAATTGGCCTGTGGACAAAATTGCCCCCAGTGCCCCGTGATGGACTGGCGTCCTATCCTGGGTATAGCCCTGTCTTGCGCCCTGTGTCTGCCGGGATAGGCTCTGGCGGTTTCTGACAATGAATGAATGAATTAATCTACGTGAATCTGAGCCACATCCTCAGTACTAAACAAAAATCACCCTGCATCGCCAGGCCGCTGCAGCCATCTCCTTCACAAATGGAACATTTATGACAAACCACGGTGCGAATGTGGCCATGCAGCCCAAACTATGGACCAAAGAGTTAAAAAAAACTGTAGTTAGCGCCCGTTCAAGGAGGAACATCACATCTAGATGAACTATCTCCCGAAGCCCTCTCCCTTCGTGGCTACCAGATCTCGACACTGGCGCTTAGCTCATCATCGCCATCATACGCAGGAATAACATATAATTCCCCAGCATTGCCTCAATCGTCCTTGTGAGACAATTCATTCATAACAAGCGCGAGACTCTCTCTCAAGGCAGGGCCCTCACCCATTTAATGAGTCAGTGCCCTTCATCCTTACCCCCATTTCCCACCATTACCCATGCCCCCCCCCCCACAACCCTACCCACTCCCTCTCGTTTCTGTCGAGCGACGAGACAGTTCCGACCCATGAGCCGGATATTAAACACATTCTCTCCCTCCTCAATTGCTCTCGCCGTCAGCTTGACAGCGCCTCCTGTCCCCGAGCCTTTATCTAACCCGCGGATTCAGCCACATCTCAGGACAGCAATGAAGACTGATGATGCCAGTGGCTTTTTAGAAAGAGCGGGAGCGAATGGGGGGGGGGCGGGGGGTGGGGGGATTGGGGGGGCGGGGTGCAATGGAGGGGGAGACATGGAACAGAGTGAGATGGAGAGCGGTTGCTAAAAGAGCCTCAGAGGCACGCTTTACTAAATGTGTTGGTCATTTACATGGTGTGTTAACCCTCAAACCTCACTGCCAACTCTCAAGCGCAGTTTGTGGCCGGCGTCCTAGATGACAATTACCATGAATCATGAACGAGAGGTTGTCTGGCCTCTAGCTGCTACAGAAACCTATTACAAGCTCTGCGTGTGTTTGACTCTCTTCGCGTGCTTTTGTGTGCGTTTGTGTGAACGTGTGTCTAAACGTTAACACTGGGGGAGACAAAGGTGGCTGGGCATAGTGCGTGCGATGCAGGCCTTCATAGGTGCTCATTTACAGCGAGATTCCTGCGATACGTTTGTTGAATCGCTGGAATCCCGCTTTTCAGAGCTTGAAAGCTCACTGGGTATTTTATTCTGTAATAGTAAACATCTATCTATCTACAGTACTTGTCCCAACGTCCTATTAAGGCTACATAGGGGATCTTTGTCTTTGTGCATGGAGGGGAGTGTCTCTCTAATCACACATTTGGGTGCGTGTGTCTAACGAGTGGGTTGCAGTGTGGGAATTTACCATACTGCATTGCAACCCGAGCAGCCTAGGTTCAATTCCTAGCCATGGAAATCAGTAGCGTGAGAGCGCCTGAGCTCATGATGTCTCGACCTGGAATGTGACGCCGCTAAGTAGACTCGCCGCCAAATAAGTCATCGGCGGGGTGTGAAGAGCAGTGATGATCATCAGAACGGCGGTTACGTCTGCTGTTATCGCTGCGTTATCCTTACATCCGTCTTATCCGATCATTAACATCGCTTGCTCCTGGAGCGATTAAGACTAAACGGAGCAACTTTGTGGGTGGTTCGTGTGTATGTGAAAGGTTATTGGGGAGTAATGGGGAGCGGTAGTGTAGTTGTTAGAGCGCTGTGATCGATTCCCGCTCACGACCAACACCAGTGACGACTTTTTTATGGCCGGTCCTGGGACTCCCATAAGTCAACTCAGCCTCAAATGAATTACATGGTGCAGTGTATAAACATCGCCACTTGGCAGACAAAGGCATTTGGGCGTGATGCTGGTCACCCACCCCCTCGTGTGCCGTGCTGGCCTTCGTAGGTGCTTGTTAACAGCACTTACCCTATAGGTGATCTTTGTCTTTGTGTGTCTGTACGAGAGTATTGGGGGGTAGTGACAGAATGGTCAATGCACTATCGACCCAGGTTCAATTCCCGCCACAATTTACGACACAAGGGGAAAGTTGTCTCCCAACGCGGTCTGGACTTCCACATTGCTCTGAGCCTATTTTAGGATGCCCCTCTCAAATCTTCTGAACGAGCCTTTGTATGGTTTTAAAACAAAACAATTATGAAGATGTATTCTTATTCCTACGCGCACAATTCGATGCGGGGGCGGCACGGTTGCGCGGTGAGTAGCGCTGCCGCCTCACAGCAAGAAGAACCCGGGTTCGAATCCCGGCTCGGGTGCCTTTGTGTGTCGAGTTTGCGTGTTCTCCCCATGTCCGCGTTGGTTTTCACCTGGCACTCCGGTTTCCTGCCACAGTCCAAAAACATGCTGCTGCATAGGTTAATTGGGCTGCAGACTGAATTGCCCCCGGTGCCCTGTGATGGACTGGCGTCCTATCCTGGGCATAGACCTGCCTTGCGCCCTGTGTCTGCCGGGATAGGCTCCGGCTCACCACAACCCTTTACAGGATCAAGCGGTTTATCACATTGAGATGAGACTTGGGCCCATTGACAGGGGTAATGTGGGTGAGGGACCTGCTGGGTTGCTGGGTGCTGTGGGGGGGGGAGGCACCCAGGGTTGGCAGAGGCACCAACCAAGGTCTCTCATCCATCTTGCCTTGACAAAGACAAATGGTCGCGGGGCAATTATTTTGATCGATTTGACGCTCGGTGACACCAAGCAGGTCCGTGCGGCACCAGACGCAAAAACAACACGGAATTAAACGTCTGCCTTCCCCACAGAATTTTACACAATCATCGAACGATGCGGCAGAGTGTTTATAAGATGCCAAGTGTCTCTGAGACTCTTATTCCTTACGCTTAACTCACGCCGGGCAATCGCTGATTGTGTGATCGCAGGCGAAGGAGGCACCGTGTGACGTGACCCCTCGCTGCCCTAAAGCCACACAACGGCGACGCAACATTGCGTCACCAGATGATAACACGTGTTCGTTCATTCATCATACTTGTGAATTATTGGCGGTTACTTCATAGGATTGATTTGTGTTTTAATTGTTGCAATGTAACCTTATAGCGTGTGTGCTAGTGTTGATAAATTATTTTTTTTTAATCGTACATTTTGCATGGTTTCCAATGCTATTGGAAATTCAATAACTAAATATGCACTCCTAATGCATAAAAAACAAGCATGTTATCTCAATATGCTCTGACTTTATTAGACAAAGCAGTAATTTATATTATGCCCAAGTGTATTCGACAAAATGCATAATGTAGGTACATTTCTAGAACCTAACTCAGAATTTACGAATGACGTTTGACACACAGACATAACATTTAGTGGGCCTTAATCTGCTTAAAGGCAACTTTAAGGTAAACTTAAAAACCTTCTAGATGATCTTTTATTGTGTTTCCACCTGTAAACGTATCGTGATGTTGCTACTAACATCAACATGTATCCAAATCAATAGTCATTTTCCTTCCTTCACTCCATCCTGCATTGATGGGTTCACACTCAGCGACTCACCATAACCACACGCACTATAACCGCACTCTCGGTCAGCCTGGGGCCTCCTCGCCTCTCGACAGCTGCTGCTATGGCGGCACCGGCTGCCGTGACAATCAGGGTCTCTCCGTGCACCGTGTCCGTGATGTGGCCAATCGTCTCCTCCTGTCCACACTGCAGGCAGCGGCCTCACCCACAAACAGGACATTTCTCCTCCCATGTATCTCCTGGCGGAGTTTGATCTTTGGAACTCTCTCTCTCTTTCCTTCTGCACTTCCTTCATTGGCCTTTCAACTTCGAACAAACCCCGCCTCAATTCGAGGTTCACCGGGTGGTTGCAGAGGTGAAAGTAAGCCGGTGCGGTCCTGTACGGCGCACACAACAAACCGACTGAGCAGGGATCCGCGCCTCCGAATCAACGGGTGCAACGCGCCGGGAGAAAATGCGCGCGTTACAAAAGTAGATTTTTATTTAGGCTTTCACAGCTGGATTCATGATGGTTGCTCTTCAGATCTGTTCTTTCAGGGGTAGCCGTGTCGAGCGCTCTCCCTCGCGACGTTTCGCCTCCCACGTTGGAAGAATCATCATAACGCCTCAGGGTGTTTCCAACGTGGGAGACGAAACGTCGCGAGGAAATGAAGATCGCTCGACACGGCTATCCCGACAGAACAGCTCTGAAGTGAATCGAGCCGTGAATACCAACATCAGTACAACGTAAGTTCCTCTCCCCTCTGGGTTCTTCTTCTCAACTGGCGTCCTCTCTCCGGCCATCTATGTTTACCGGTCCACTCCGTTTCATTACAGCCGCCGCTGAACAACTGCGGCGATTTAAAAATAATAATCATTCACCGAGTTTTCGGCAGGGCTTCAAATTAGCTGGCTCGCTGACAAGAATAACTCCCAAGTTCACAGCTGCTGCGGTGGCCAAGCCAAACAGACGGCGGGGAAAATATCTGTAATGTGCGCTCCTAGGGGTCGCGGAGCCGCACACGAGGAAGGGGAGAGGCTCGGAGCGACGCATCCTCTTCCGCCAGCGCCGTTTGCGTCAAGATTTCGGAATGTGACCCGCTTCACCTCAAATTCCCTAAATGGTGGCGGGAAAAAAAAAAAACTTCCCAGTATTGTCAAGTTGTCCGAGAGAAGGCGCGCTCACCAGCGGCCCAGTTTGTTTATTTTATTTCATTTGTCTTTGCGGCTTGTTCTTCCCTTTGTGTTGTTGTTGTTGCTGCTGCGGCAGGTTTGCCGAGTCACGTTTTGGAGGCTCTGACCACCCTAATGTAAACACACGTGATGTTAACATTGAGCGTGCCGGTATATTTAGAGTCGGGTAAGCCTCGTTGTTTCCATACGTTAATATTGAACGTGGCGCGAAGGTTATGATAACAATCAGAATCGCATTCCTGTCCCACAATGTCCATCCATCCATCCATTGTCAGAAACCGCTTAATCCTGTACAGGGTCGCGGTGAGCCGGAGTCTCTACCGGCAGACACAGGGCGCAAGACAGGGCTATACCCAGAATGGGACGCCAGTGCATCACAGGGCACCGGGGGACATTTAGTCCGCAGGCCAAATAACCTATGCAGCAGCATGTCTTTGGACTGTGGGAGGAAACCGGAGTGCGCGGCGAGCATGTGGGTGGCCAACATTACGCCAGACTGCCTCGATCTCCCCACGGATACACACACGCGTACATACACCCACTTACATACATACGCAGATAGGAATAATGGTTTGAATAATAGATGCGATGCAAAAGGCTCCTCTACGCCCAGCCTATCGGGGGAAAAGTGCAGCCAAATGTTTTGTTTTCACGAAGACTTGGCGAAGAGAGGCGACTGATAGGAGGGCGGGGCGAAAAATAAGTATGCCACCGCCTCTCGTATAATCTGCTTCCACTTGAGGCATCAATGGTTGCCATAGGAACAGTTGTGGCAAAACAGTGAGATTGAGTAATGCCCTGTTTGTGTTATATATCTAAAGTGTACAATGGCTTTGATTACACAGCCCGCGGTGCGACCGACAACGGGCAGAATGAAGTTCGGTTCACGGGCGGCAATCGGCGTATTGAATTACCCCATAATAAACGGTTAAACAAAATACTGCCGCGCATCATCATCGCTTATTAAACCATGCTCTAGCCACTGCTGACTGTGGGCGATCGCAGTATTTAAGTGATGTCCTGATGCAATGCGAGTGTTGTTTTCCAGCCAAATGTTACGTTGTCCGCATGTTGAATCGACCGTTTTTGGGTGATCTTGACATTTTATGGGGCAGTAGTTGGCTGTTGTGGCGGATGCTGTCACAACGCTATGGTCAGCAGACTGGACCTGCAATCCACAATTCGTTCATTATCATCCATCCATTGTCAGAAAACGCTTAATCCTGTACAGCGTAGCTGTGAGGCGGAGCCTATCCCGCAGACACAGGGCGCAAGGCAGGGCTATACCCAGTCCATCACAGGGCACCAGGGGAAATGTAGTCCACAGGCTAATTAACCTATGCAGCTGCATAGGTTGCACTCTGGGAGAAAACCGGAGTGTCCGGCGAAAACCCACGCTGACACGGAGAGAGCATGCAAACTCCACACAGAAAGGCCCCCGAGCCGGGATTCGACCACGGGACTTCTTTCTGTGAGGCGGCAGCGCTACTCACTGCGCGACCGATACCATCCCACAATCGACAAACCGTAATTTTGATCTCCCGGCGCGGCAGTGGAACCAACTTGCTAGAGGGGCTCTGTCGAGGTTACCCGGCTTCGTTGACCTGCTCTCTAGCGCTCCCTCTAGTGGAGGCCCATCTGACGGTAGAGTGGCATGTATGAACAAGCAATTCTAAGGCTGTAGCTTATCCTCGACGTGTTGAGATTTGCCGATCAGTGGGCCGAGAGGTGCCACCTAGTGTTCCGCGGAGACCAGACAAACAAAATAATCATAAGTACTGGGCGTGAGCAAACACAGCTTCGTGAAAATATAGCACAGTACTATCCTATGTTTTGTGCAAAAAGTTCTTGTTGCTATATCTTACGTGGGGCCTGACCTTTTTGGCAAATCCCCAAGTGGGCCGTGAGATGGAAAATGTTGAGATCCCCTGGGCGGCAGGGTGGCGCAGCGCTTTGTGACCCTCGGGTGAAAGGCGCTATATAAATTGAAATTATTATTATTATTATTAATTATTATCTGCGCCTCACAGCAAGAAGGTCCCGGGTTCAAATCTCGGCTCGGGCGCCTTTCTGTGTGGAGTTTGTGTGTTCTCCCCCTGTTCTGCGTGGGTTTTCGCCGGGCACTCCGGTTTCCTCCCACAAGTAAAAAAAAAACACTCGTTAATTATTTGGCCGATAACATCATAATATATAGGAAGCAGTGTGTGGCAATATGGCGCCGGCAAACCGCCTAGCTGCCTCTTCCGCCTCTGCACTTTCCTCGCGGCTCTGAGTCGTTCTCTCGTCGAATGAATACCTTCGACATTGAATGAATATGTGCGCGTTATAAATGTAAAATCATTATTATTCTTAGTTGACTATAAGGTAGGTAGGATACTGACCGATATGCTTCGGGTTTTTGAGTGACTTCTCCTAGTGTATGTAACAATAATACAATTTGTAACGCGAACAAATTCCCCGCCGAGGCGAGACGCAGATACCGAGGTGTGGGGTTTTTCTCCGGGCACTCCAGACCTCTCTAACAGGACACATCACTTCCCAACACGGAGCTGCCTATCAACCCGAGCTCCTGCTAAACAACACGCCGACACTCGGCTGAGGCCCCCGTTGGCAAATCACGGAATGCGTTAAGGGGAAAAGTAAGAACGCGCGCTGTTTCGTGGCGAATATCGTATTTTGCGTTCACACGTGGACTCGTATAAACACGGAACCCCAATTAACCTCGCCTAGCGCCAATGTGTCCCCGTTGGTGCGTTTTATTGGCTTGAATGATTCCCAAAACGGGGCATTGCGTGCGTGTGCGTGCTGGCTGCAGCATTTAGTAAACCAAGCAGGGGGAGCTTTGTGTGAATAATATCGGACGGACGACGTCGATTTCTGCAAGCGATGACCTCAAAAAGCAATCAGCAACTTTAAACATTGCTTGAGATGCGAATGGCACCCGTAAGTACCTAAATTGCAAATTATTGACCAGCTCATCAGGTCCCGTTGACTAGCGGATGACATCATTGGCCTTTGGCGAGGAAGGAGTGAGTGGGGGTGGGTGCGGAGCAGGGGGGAGGGGTGGCGCAGTGGTTAGCGCACTGCCATACAATTCACGCTTATAGCCATCATCGCTGATGAATTCTACTAGCCGTTTCTGAGACTCCCCTAGGTCAACTCAGTCACGACACATGTGTCAGGCACTGTGTGGAAAGATCGCTTAAGATGCGAATCGTGGGGAGCGGTGGCCCAGTGGTTAGCGCGCTGGGCTACAAACCTGGTGACCCGATTTCGAATCCCGCTCACAGCCAACACCATTGACGATTTTCTGAACCGGACCTGGAACTCCCCTAGGTCGACTCAGCCTCAAATGAGTACCTAGTGCGGTGTGTAAACATCGCCACTAGGGAGACAACGGCGGCCAGGCGTGGTGCTGGCCACCCACCCCCTCGTGTGCCGTGTCGGCCTTCATAGGTGCTCGCTAACGGCACTTGACCCTACAGTCTGTTCAGGCTATACAGGGGATCTTTATCTTTGTCTTGTGAACATCGGCACCGGGGAGATAAAGGCGGCCGGGCGTGGTATCACCCACACCGCCATAACTTCACCGCCACCAAGTGTGTCGTGTTGGCCTTCATTCAGTGTGCTCGCGGCGGCGGCGGCACGGTGGCGTAGCGGTGAGCAGCGCCGCCGCCTCACAGCAAGACGGCCCCGGGTTCGAATCCCAGCTCGGGTGCCTTTTTTTGTGGAGTTTGCATGTTCTCTCCCCGTGATCGCGTGGGTTTTTTTTTCCGCCGGGCACTCCAGTTTCCTCCGACAGTCCGAAGACACGCTTGCTCACGCACTCAAACAAACACACAAACGAACACACACAGAGACGCGGTTCCAAACACAAGTACGCGGGCCGCGCGTGCTTCAAGCCCGAGCGCCGCGTGATCGGCGATCCGTGCGCGCCGCACAGACAACCGAGTGACAGCTTGATTGGGAGGCAGTGGGTGGGGGGGGGGG
>JAZEWU010000029.1:2528313-2539967 GCA_036362915.1 Geotria australis | reverse complement strand
GTATTACTTGACAGGGATCGCGACGTGAACGCCTCTACCTTGATCCCCATTTGCACTTATGAAGAAATCGAACCTGGCACCCTCAGTGCGGGCATACACACACAATGTAAAAAGATGCAACGTTCTACCTTAACTGGCAATGAGACAAAAGTTAAGATCTTAGTAACATAGAGACCCATAGAGATACATAGAGACTTTTAGAGATACTACATCCAGATTCATTGAGATTCATAGTGACTCATAGAGATGCATAGAGACTCTAGCCATCTAGGGGTGAGAACTGAATACTGGCTTTGACGCGACTATTATGTAAAGCTGTGCCCCAGTTACTGAGTATTGTCTAATAGCTCATTATTTGTGCATTTTTCCACACGTGTGAACACAGAAGATTAAACAAATCCCGACGGGGGGAACAAATCTCAGTAGTTTATAGAGCATCGAAAGGAGAGAGCGGCGAGAGAGCAGAAAATAGATTAAAACATGTATAAAAGCTATTCACAATAGTTACATGTAAATAATTACAGATGCATTAGGTTATAATCACACATAATGTGCCTCTGTTTTAAGATGACTGCATTCAGGTGGCGTTTTGGTACATTTATTCATTAATTGTCAGAAACCGCTTAATCTAGTACACTGAGTACAGGGTCGCGATGAGCCGGAGCCTATCCCGGCGGACACAGGGTGCAAGGCAGGATGGGACTCCAGCCCATCACATGGCACCGGGGGCAATTTAGTCCACAGGCCAATTAACATATGCAGCAGCATGTATTTGGACTGTGGAAGGAAACCAGAGTGCCCGGCCTAAAACCCACGCGGACACGGGGAGAACATAAAAACTTCACACTGAAAGGCACCCGAGCCGAGATTCGAACCCGGGGGCTTCTTGTTGTGAGGCGGCAGCGCTCCTCACGGTGCCACTGTGCCCCCCTTTCTGTTACGTTTTGTGTAGATTTTGGCGCAGGTGATGTAGCTGGGACCGATAGCATGTATTTTTTTTTATGGCGCTGTGTTGTGAACTTAGCCGCCGGGTTCAACTCCCGACCATGGTGCACGAGGAGACTCGTGTGGCTCGGTGAGCGTGTAATATCGTGGCTGGAAATACAACCACGATATTACATTCTGTTTTGTGTGAAAGTCTGAATAGGTCCTCAAGAACAACAGCACACACAACAACCATACTCTAATTGTGTTTGTGTTTGAACGAAATTAAGCATAATTAGAAAGTATCTTAGTGTTAACTGGTCTGATGGTTGTTTTTAAAACCTGTTTTTTAGGATTGCCGTGTCGAGCGCTCCCTCTCCAAACACTCGGAATGTTGGAGGCATCTTCAGGCCTTCTGAGAACACTGTGAACACTCTGGACTCAGAACGCCTGAAGATGCCTCCAATGTGGGGGGCGAAGCGTCGCGAAGGAGAGAGAGGGAGAGCGCTCGACGCGGCTATCGCGAAAGAAAAGTAGATCGGCGATGGTTTTAAAGCGACTTTCAGCAGACTAGCAAGACACAACACTAAACCCTTCTCTGTCGCAGAAACACGAGGTGCAGGCGAATTATTGACACACGAGCGACACGCTGTCGGAATGGACTCTCGGTGGATGCAAATGTATAATTAGGCGTGCATTATAAGAGCAAACACTTACATCCTGCGGGATCAGAGATTGACAAACCATTAATCAAACAAAAGTAGCGCACATGCTCTCGGCTGAAACCCGCCGAGGATTCCAATTCGCTGTGGGCCCTCCCGCCAGGGCCACCGTGATTCTGTGTCACAGCTGAAAGAAAGCCCCGTACACAGTCTGCCAAGTTGTCAGATCATCGTCGTCGGGGGTGATGAATCCACTGCTATCCCTATCACTGCGATCCCTGTCAGGTCATACTTGGTATTGCCTGCGAATTCTACCAAACACTTCGAGGCCGAGCTGAAAGACAACGTTGTCCAGAAGCTGACCATCGTGCTTCGAAGAATCGCAAAGAAGAAGAATCCACTGCTGGATGAAGGCTATCCCCAAGTCAGTCAGTTTTTGTTGAGGCTGTAAGGAACCCTTGGACTATGTAGCTCTTTTAAACAGTTGTCCGGCTGGGAGGGCTAAGCAAGTTGGTGGATAAGTTGAGCTAGAATCTGGATGGGACGCCGGCCATCACAGGACACCGAGGGGCAATTTAGTCAGCAAGCCAAGTAACCCAGGCACCATGTCACACGAAAAGTCTGCCACTGTATCACACGATAGGTTTGCCACATCAGAGGCACACGCAACCATAACATGTCGTGCATGGGGTAAACAAAAGACTGTGTGACTGGCAAACACCCAGTGTTTTGACTGACTTGATCCGTGAAAACGTACAGATTTCCCAAAAAAAACAGCAACCGTATCACACGATGCGGAGACCCACCCAGCAGCCGCAACACGAACCGATGTTATCGCTGCCTCTCCTCGGTGGACATCCTCTCGCACGCCTTCCGTTCCTTAGCCGCGAGCTACTCCCTTATTATTGTTAACGATCGGTCACCCTCCCCGCCAGAGCCGGGTCCTGGCCCGCTCGCTCGCTCGCTCTCCCCGTGCGGACTCAATCACGGGCATGGCCTGAGTGTGTTCCTCAAATGCGTGTGTGTGCGCGCATTGGACGAATGTCCTTTTGCCAACTGCACATCAGGTCAATCAGCATCTGTGACCGATCTGCCTACAATGAAAAGTAAAAAGGCAGATTTACGTTGAATAAAATAAACCAGCTTGCGGCTATGACCACTTGGATAAGGGCCCTTTTTGTTTGTTTGTTTGTTAGCGCTGCCTCCGCCGTGAAAGGGCTTACGCTTTTGCCCTGGGACGACCGTTGACAATTTCCAGTGGCCGTAGCTAACCGTCTTAAAAGAGGTTGGTTTTTTTTGTCGGGGATTAAAATTGTCATTGAGATGGAGCGCGTGTTGTTGTGCATGTGTGTTCTAAATGCATTCGTGAATTTACAAAGCACTCTTATTTTCTCGATGACCGATATGTATAGCAGACGCTATGCAATGAAAGTCGCAGTATTAAATGAATGTGTGGCACTGTGTCGCGGTGAGTCACGTTGCCGCCTCACAGCAAGAAGTCCTCGAGTTCGAATCCCGGCTCGTGGGTCTTTCTGTGTGGAGTTTGCATGTTCTCCCCGTGTCCGCGTGGGTTTGCGCCGGGCACTCCGGTTTCCTCCCACAGTCCAAAGACACGCTGCTGCATAGCTTTATAGGCCTGCTGACTAAATTGCCCCCGCTGCCCTGCAATGGACCGACGTCCCATCCTGGGTATAGCCCTGCCTTGCGTTCTGTGTCTGCCGGGATAGGCTCCGGCTCACCGCGACCCTGTACAGGATTAAACGGTTTCTGACATTGAGATGAGATGAGGGATCCCCGTCTTCAATGGGTGTTTGCCTCTCGGTAAAAGGCGTTAGAGGCTTAAGGGCGCCGTAAGCCACAACACAAATCGCCGATGCGTGCATCTGAGAGGGCAGCAGCCGGTCGCGGGGTTTTGTGAGCGCCGAGCAGCTGCGCCAATCTGCAACGCCACACACGCACACGCCCCATGTGCCGCCCCAACTGGGAGCTGAGCATCCGTGGAAAATTCTAGCGGAGGGAGCGGTGGGAGGGGGGGGGGACCAGGGCGGCGTCGGGTGGAGATAAGGGACCGCGGGGGGCGAAGAGATGCGCGCCAGGGCACGGCCGCTTGCATTTTTAAAGTTCACGTTATCAATCGATCCGGCGATCGATGCGCGCTTATTCGGGACAGAGCGAGGTGTCCATTGAGGCGGCGATGGCCACGATTTGTTTATTCTATGTATAATGGAGCAAGTGGGGCAGCACGGTGGCGCGGTGAGTAGTGTTGCCGCCTCACAGCAAGAAGGTGGGAGTCTAGGTAGAAGCGTTCACGTCGCGATCCCTGTCAGGTAATACTTGGCGTTGCCTGCGAATTCTACCAAACACTTCGAGGCCGAGCTGAAAGACAACGATGTCCAGAAGCTGACCATCGTGCTTCGAAGAATCGCAAAGAAGCAAGAAGGTCCCGGTTTCGAATCCCGACTACATAGGTTAATTGTCCTGCGGACTAAATTGCCCCCGGTGCCCTGTGATGGACCGGCGTCCCATCCTTGGTATAGCCCTGCCTTGCTCCCTAGTGTCTGCCGGGATAGGCTCCGGCTCACCGTGACCCTGTACAGGATTAAGCGGTGGGGGGGAAACCAGAGTCCCCGGCGAAAACCCACGCGGACAAGGGGAGAACATGCAAACTCCACACAGAAAGGCACCCGGTCCGAAACCGGGTCGTTATTGCTGAGGCGGCAGCGCTACCCACCGCGCCAGCGTGCCGCCCCTCAACGGTTCCTTGCAGCTTAAGCACACACTGACTGACTCCTATGGGCAAGTAGGCACGGGCATCTTCGGGCACACAGTAGTAAGTGGGTGAAAGCTGGAGAGAGGCGGTGTTCAAGAACGATAACACGGCCTGACCCGGGGAGCCACACTTGGATAACACGTGGCTGTGACAACCCACGCGCCAAATACCGCAGGGTCTTTAACATCCACTACGGTCGCCGCGTTTCTGACCGGGAGGTGGTTTTCTGGAGCACGGGCTGCAGGTGCGCGGGATCCGCAATTCTCCTGGGATCCTGGCCGCGGCTGTGGGTTCGAGTTGACGGGCCAGCGACGCCTCTCTGTGGAGCTGTGCGGAGCCATAACTGCACATATTTAAACGCTGTCCACACAATAGGATTTCCCCGACGTCCACTCACGCACTGCCCCAAGTCGGTAATGAAATATGCACAAAGCAGTGTACTACCGGTAATATTGTGTTTAAGCACGTAACAAAGAAGACCGCGTTAAGGTTGTAACATTAGTTTCCAGCATATGGCAGGCTCCGGCTAACTGCGACCCTGTACAGGATTAAGCGATTTCTGACAATGAATGAATGCAGTCAGATAAAAAGTCCGCCGAATGGTCTCCAGCCCACGTCGCTACACAACCACGTGGCAGCCTCCTTCTCCTCCAAATGCTGGCAATGTCTCGCAGGAATCCCGCTTGCAGAGCTTGCAAACTCGCTGGGTATTTTGTGCATTAATCATTAACATCTATCTATCTCCTCCAGCAAGTCTAGGGCATCCAGTCCACCCAGTACACCCTGTCACTACTGGAGACTCGCCACTCGACACTCAGTGTGTCTGACAATGGATGAATGAATTAAAGGTCCACTTTGGAGGAGACGCAGTGCTCTCGATGAGACCCGGCGGCATCACATGCAGCGCTGGCGGTAAAGCGGCCCATGCCACTTGTGTGTGTGTGTGAGGGAGGCGACCCTCTGCGCTGCCACGCTGGCGCGTTTTAATCTCCACAATGAGTAACACCCTTGCACTGTCAAGGCACGCACACGAAGAAATAGGTTAGCATTAACAGGTAATTCCACAGCAGTTATTTTGTCACTTGCGGCTCAGGTGGATAAACTGCTCTCCTGCAGTTATTGGAGACAGGGCCAGCTTTGTAATTTTCTCCGTAAAAAAAAACCCAGTGCTGGCCAAACGTAAATCACGAACCTGTAATCTACAGTTAAAACTTAACCGTTTCGTTCATACATCGGAAAGCATCGTTAAACGATGACCCACATTTAAATGGCTTTGGAAGAGCTGGCAAACGCGCTTTGAAAACTGGCTCGTTGTGGGGCTGTTTAGTAAATTCGGAGTCTCGGAGTTGGGGATAATTCAGCCTGAGCGGTAGGTTGCGTGAGAAAGATTCAAGCGTCAAGCTGCGACCGCTTTCCGTTAATTTTACACCGCGATGTCGTGGTGCCCCCCGCGACCGGGTTAATACATCACGGTGTGTTGTCACATTGATGAGCGGTTTATTTTCCACAAACCCTCTGGCTAGAAAATTAATCCTCGGCAATGCGTTGGTGATTTTAAGTTGTAGAGGAAGCGGGGGGCTGCCTTTAAAGAGGCCGCGCACGTTATTAATTACATGAAAAAAAAATAAGTTTAAAAAATATATAACGTAAAGGAAATATGTGACGTTTTAACCAAATGACCGTTTTTAACATTTGCAGTCACACAAATGCGCACTACACTCACATGCCTATACGCGTGTCTCGTACAGCCTGTTTGTATGTATTCGTACATGCATGCGTGGAGCATGTTTCTGAGTGATGGTATGTGCTATGATTCAAAAGGTCCAATGGTGTGATTCATAATCGTTTCCGTAAAAAGTTCCATGCACCAAGTACATCACAACGTTCCTGTCGTGTGATGTATGATCATAGTGCATTGATGATGCGTGCAGACGTACTATGTCCATCCATCCATCCATTTTCAGAAACCGCTTAATCCTATACAGGGTCGCGGTGAGCCGGTGCCTATCCCGGCAGACACAGGGCGCAAGGCAGGGGAACACCAAGGATGGGACGCCAGTCCATCGCAGGGCGTCTGGGGAAATTTAGTCAGTACGCCAATTAACCTGGCAGCATGTCTTTGGACGGTGGGAGGAAACCGGAGTGCCCGGCGAAAACCCACGCGGACACGGGGAGAACATGCAAACTCCACACAGAAAGGCACCCCGAGCCGAGATTCGAACCCGGGACCTTCTTGCTGTGAGGCGGAAGCGCTACCCACTACGCCACCGTGCCGCCCGACGTACTATGTAAATTCTCAATTTAAATCGCTTAAATAATGATTGTGTTGAGGTAGGTTTTCACGGATCGATGCATGAGAATTGCTCTTAGAGGCTGCTCTTTCAGGATAGCTAATGACAGCCTGAGGGTGCCTCGCAGGAATCATTCGTCCACAGCTTGCAAGCTCACAGGGTATTTAGCACTCTACTAATAAACATCATCATCATCCAACGTGGGAGGCGAAACGTCACGAAGGAGAGAGAAGGAGGAACGCTCGACACGGCTATCCCAAAAGGAGCAGCGCTTAAATTTCACTGATGTAGGTTTTCACGGGTCGACTCATGATGGTTACTTTTCAGAGCTGTTCTTTCTGGATAGCCGTGTCGAGATGGAGAGTACTCGACGCGGCTATCCCGAAAGAACAGCTTTGAACAGCAACCATCAGCTCTTAAATAATTATTCATTTCGCAAGATACAGCATCTTGCTCATCTCTAGCAACAATGTCCAACCCCTGCGCCCGGTTAAAGCCCTCCGAGCCGGCTACCGGGCGGTAGATTAATTACGAAGCGGCATCCTGTAGTGCAGCAAACACGGGGCCATGTTTGCACGAATGGAAATAAAATCTGTCGGCACGTTGTGCAATTAGCATCCAAAACTTTCAAAGGAAAATGAGCGGCTACCCCCCCTTCTGCGAGCACTTTGTTGTTCGCCCGCGTTTCTAAAGTGCGTCCTTACATGCTCTCCAACCTGGAATGCCCCGGGTGTTTCCAAAAGGTATTTCATCCTTTAGAAGACTTTATTTTTCTTTCCGTTCCATGTCGGAGGGCTTTATTTTGTTTGTTGTGTTTTCCACTGACGGCTGGAGAAACAAGTGCCTCGTGGCAATTGTGTCAGAGCGTGTTTTTGTTTGCAAACACTTGGAAGTGGGTTTGAAGTATAACGGACGCAAAGACAAAGACACACAGGTATGCCCACACACGCACACAGGTACAGAGACGATGATCCCAAAGCTCTCTGGGACAAGTGCTGTCAAGCAAGCACTTGATCAGGACAGCACGGCGCTAGGCGGTGGTGCGGCCAGTACCACATCCATTGGCCACCTTTGTCTCCCCTGTGCTGATGTCTGTGTCGTCATCATCGTGTTGTGAAACGGGCAGTCATGAAAGGGTGAGTTAAGCTGTAACGGGCCCAGGACACGTGCTTATTCCATTTGGCACTGATGAGAGCTGTGTGAGTTTGCATGTTCTCCCTGTGTCCGCGTGGGTTTTCGCCGGTCACTCCGGTTTCCTCCCACAGTCCAAAGACATGCTGCTGCATAGGTTAATTGGCCTGCGGACTAAATTGCCCCCGGTGCCCTGTGATAATAATAATAATAGCATTTATATAGCGCCTTTCACCCGAGGGTCACAAAGCGCTGCACAAAGCTGCAGAGAGAACGACATGTCGACAACGACAGAGCACGGAAAATCAGCAACCAATTTTTTTTGGGGTTTTTTTTTTCGTGAAGAGAAAACGGCACGATGGACTACATCAGTGATGGACTGGCGTCCCATCCCGGGTAGAGCCCTGCTTTGCGCCCTGTGTATGCTGGATTAGGCTCCGGCTCACCGCGACCCTGTACAGGATTAAGCGGTTTTCGACAATGGATGGATGGAGAGCTGTGTGGCTGGGAATCAAACTCAAGTGGTTGGGTTGACAGCGCAGTGCGCTCACCACTGCACCCTCGCTCCCCACGTACACACACCTGTTCTGGTAGCGAGCACCATTAGTGATTACCTGTCATAATCAGCATAGTCGTAAAGGCGCGGTATGGCCAGTGCCATGCCCAGCCACCTTTGTCTCCCCAGTGAAGGTTTACTTACTACTTCAGGTACAGATTTCAGTCAACCAAAGGGAGGCCTAGAATATGTTCTGATATCGTTGATGCCATTGACGTTTTGCATGGTCAGAGATTACTAGCTGACCACACACACACAAACATGCAAACACACTAACACACTGACAATGACACACAGACATGCATAAAGCATTAAGGATCTTAAGCGAAGTTAAGGGAAACCTAAAAAACCCGAGGTCCCACATCCATTACAGCGGTAATTCATGATCAGGACAAGCTGTGCATGATTCCCTTTGAATTGTCACCAACCAACAGATGTTCAATATGTCCGAACTGCACGCGTTTAAAGCTTATTATGCTATTTCATCTTTTAAATTTCATTACACCTGATAACGTCTGCTGCAAATTTAACAGATAATTGATCTACGCTTCTGCCCTCGCTCACTGAAAGTGGATGCGTATGTGCTCGCTTGAGTGCGAACCACAAACGCATATTTAATGTACGGGAAAAACCACTTTAGCAAAACAAAACATTGAAACGCAAGGAAACGTGGCAATGGGGGCCGCACGGTAGCGCGGTGAGTAGCACTGCCACCTCACAGCAAGAAGATCCGGGTTTGAATCCCAGCTCGGGTGCCTTTCTGTGTGGAGTTTGCACGTTCTCCCCGTGTCTGCGTGGGTTTTCGTCGGGCACTCCGGTTTCCTCCCACCGTCCAAAGACATGCTGCTGCATAGGTTTATTGGCCTGGGGACTAAATTGCCCCCGGTGCCCTATGATGGACTGGCGTCCCATCGCGGGTAGAGCCCTGCCTTGCGCCCTGTGTCTTCCGGGATAGGCTCCGGCTCACGGTGACCCTGTACAGGATTAAGCAGTTTCTGACTATGGATGGATGGATGTAGCGGTATATTAACGTAGATTGTTCTGACGTAGGTTTTCACGACTCGATTCATGATGGATGCTCTTCAGAGCTTCTTCTTTTTAGCGATTCTTCGAAGCACGATGGTCAGCCTCTGGACATGGTTGTCTTGCAGCTCGGCCTCGAAGTGTTTGGTAGAATTCGCAGGCAATACCAAGTACTACCTGACAGGGATCGCGACGTGAACGCTTCTACCTTGAACCCCCACTTCAGAGCTGTGTGGCTGCAACAGAAGGGCTGATCCGGAGAGGGAACGGGGGTCGTGACCAGTTTGTGGCCCTTTGTCTGGTTATTTAATCTGGAACTGGCCCTCATGAAACCCAAGTTGTGCCACCCCTAGTCTAAACTAAGTCCATTTATTGTTGGTAATTTCATCATTAAAAATATTGTTAAAATAGTGGCACAGAAATGCAGTGGTGTGATCAGTAATGCTCATTTCCCTGTGCGAGGTTGCTGAAGTAGAAAAGAGAATGTGCCTCCAAGTATTTTTAGAAACTTTCAATGAAAAGCCGTAAACAGCCCGGCATAACTCTGGAGATAGCACGTTAACGAGCAGATTATGTAATTCCTACTTTCTTTTGTAAGTGTGTGTATTTTCTATGACATAACACGTTAATGTGTCATTGTGGTTGCTCTTCAGAGCTGTTCTTTTCTGGATAGCCCTGTCGAGTGATCTCCCTCTGTCCCTCACGACGTTTCGCCTCCTACGCCTGATGATGCTTCGAACGTGGGAGGCGAACAGTCGCGAGGGGGAGAGGGATATCGCTCGACACGGCTATCAGCAGGGCAATTAACCGATGCAGCAGCATGTCTTTGGACTGTGGGAGGAAACCGGAGTGCCCGGCGATGGTATCGGCAAATTAATAAATGATTGGATTTTTTGTGAGAGGACAACGGAGAACCCGGAGGATACCCAGGCAGAACAGGGGGATAACACACAAACGCCACACATTTGTGCGAGATGCATTGGTTACATATTGCTCTGCAATTATCAACAAACGTTTTTGCTGCAGGTCACGCACACGTGACGATAGACATCCCTACCTGGCTGGGCCACCACTAGGTAAACTTAGCCTAAAGTGAGTACCTGGTATGTGAACACTGGGGAGACAAATATAGCTGAGCATTCGTGCGGCTGCTCTTTATTGTCGTCACCATCCTTAATAGGTGCTCACAAACAGACATTTTCGCGAAAGTTGGTACCGTTCAAGTGTGTCGATGAATGTTCGTTACAAACTACACACCGTATCACCTACTGCATGTTCAAACACGTGCATCTATGTGATAACCATTTTGGATAGGCACCGCTGATTAATATCAAGGACTGGTCGTAAGCCCCGGAGGGTGCTGTTCCAATTAATTCCCATTAGTGGAATGGTTACATCCAGCAAACCGCAGGAATACTGGCTAACGTGCGTAAAATAAGCATGGCATTGCGCCACTTAAAAGCAGCTCAGGTTGAGTTTCTTTCGTTTAACCAGGTGGAAACGCCAGAGACCAGGACATCATCATGTGAACGGGTGATGTGGAGCGTTAGCGTACAGCAACAGGGCGGTAATGATCGCTGTGCGAAATGCAACGTGAGTAATTGGCGGATTTATTTGTGGGTGCATATTGTAACTTTGGAAGTGGCAAGATTATTCCTACTATAGTAGCATTCATTCATTGTCAGAAACCGCTTAATCCTGTACAGGGTCGCGGTGAGCCAGAGTCTATCCGGGCACACACAGGGCGCAAAGCAGGGCTATGCTGAGGATGGGACGCCAGTTTATCACAGTGCACTGGGGGCAATTTAGACAGCAGGTCAATTAGCCTATGCCGTAGCATGTCTTTGGACTGTGGGAGGAAACCGGAGTGCCCAGCGAAAACCCACGTAGACACGGGGAGAACATGCAAAATCCACACAGAAAGGCACCCGAGCCGGGATTCGAACCTGGGACCTTCTGGCTGTGAGGCGGCAGCGCTATTCACCGCGCCATCGTGCCGCCCCAAAATGATAGCAGCAAGCAACCAAAATACACTGCATGATATCAAAGATCTCAGATGGAAGTTTTAGCCTAATTACGCATATGTTTGTGAAAATAAATATAGGGTTTCATAGCTGTACGGGGGAGGGGGGGAGATTATTGTTTAAGGAATTCTCTAGAGAAGATCGTGTTAACATTCGCAGGAGTGTCCACGGAAAATCACAGGCGATATTACCCCGTCAAGAAGCCAGATGCAATTGAAACTTAGAAGCTAATTGAAGTAAAAATATATATTAATTCACTAATTTAGTTCAATT
>JAZEWU010000029.1:2502429-2528030 GCA_036362915.1 Geotria australis | reverse complement strand
AGCACCACGCCCGACCGCCTTTGTCTCCCTGGTGGCAATGTTTACACACCGCACTAGGTACTCACTTGATGCTGAGTCGATCTAGGGGAGGCTCAGGAGCGGTTCAGAAACTCGTCACTGGTGTTGGCCGTGAGCCGGATTCGAACTCGGGTGGCCATGTTTGTAGCCCAGCGAGCTAACCACTAAGCTAGCGCTCCTCTCAGCCGTGATCAATCCACTTAAGCACGTGCCTAAAGAAGAACGTGTGCAATCAGTACATATAATACATATAATGGGCCATGACCTATGGATCTGAAACACAGACACTGACAGAGAAAATTGAGCAAAAACTGAAAAATGAACATAAAAGAAGGGAGAGATGAGTGTTGGAAATTGCACCGAGCGCAGACAGCGAGCCACATGAGCCCAAACACAATCAGGTAATTGGGTTTCGGGGCAGGACACGTCTCAAGAAGGGTTCATGACTGATGGGCGAGACTGGTGATGGAACGGCAGCCGAGAGACGGAATGGACCCACGAGGATGACCATCAGCACAACCGAGTGACGAGCTGAGCTCATGTGCAGCGAGCGAGGTGAATTTCTGTGTCGTAAGACCTTGAAGAAGAATTTCGACGATGTGCGGACTGCCTCCGTCCAGCAGTAAGTAGACAGACTACGGCTGGTGATGGTAATGGGCGGTGGATGGAAAGTGGCGAGCGGTAGTGTGGCAGTTAGCGCGCTGCGCTACGAACCCGGCGACCCGAGTTCGAATCCTGCTCACGGCCAACAACAGTGACGATCTTCTGAAGCACTACTGGGCCTCCCCCCCCTAGATCGACTCGTCCTGTGTATCTTAATACACTGCACAAGTGTATCTTAAGAGACGAAGGCGGCCGGGCATGGTGCTGGCCACCCACCCCCTCGTGTGCCGTGCTGGCCTTTATATGTGCTCCTCTCTAACAGCACTTGACCCTACAGTCTGTTAAGGTCATACGGGGATCTTTGTCTTTGGTAGTTGGAAAACTGTCAATCGCTACATGAACCGCGATGGTCACACGTGGCGCGGGCCCTCTGGTGAATGCACACTGGCTCATTTCGCGACACGTAATGATTTGGAAGTCGAGCTGTGTGTAAGACGGAAATGGCCGCGGTGTTTACAGCCTCGCTATACATAGATCAGAGGTGACCAGACATATTTCCCGGCAGTCCGTTAATACGCATTTGTGAAGTGTTTAGAGGCGCCCAGAACTCCTTTAATGTGGTGGTGAAGAGGGGGTGTGGGAAGCGGCGGGTGTTAGCGGTTGGAGGATGTGTAGGAGGGAGAAACGGAAGAATCCGTTCAGGGTAGGGGTTCATTTTACTGAATTATTTTAAGTGTCTTGTCTGCGGTGGTTCTGAATGGGTTTGTTCTTCTTTACGGCTCGCGACCGCTCCTGGACTGCTTCGCTAACTGATCCTATAATGTAAATACTGGGCAGGATTGTATCACGATTATGGCATGCTCTCTCGATCGAAAAACGCCACAACTGGGCAACTTGGTCCAGTCGGCGTCAACTCAAACCATACGACTCCCTGGGTGCGAAACAAGCCAGTACTGCTTAGTGGCAGTACTGGCTTGTTTCATGGGGGTCCGGAATTTCCACCACTGGCTTAAACGAGAGGCCGACCTAGGACACGCTGGAGAGATTATATTATTCGGATGGCCTGGGAACGCCTGGGAATCCCTCAAGAAGAGCTGGAATCTGTTGCTGAGGAAAGCAATGTCAAGTCTACCCTCCTTGGACGGCTGCCACCGCGACCCTCACCAAGATAAGCGGTTCATAAGATGGATGTATGGATGACTCTAAACGACCAATGGATAGGAGCGCTGTTTCAACGTGGAAATTGAACGTTGAGACACGAAGAGTTTGTCGTTGTTTTTTTGTCGTACACACCAAGTCAGCGTAAGCACACCGTGTCAAGTTTCAGAGACACTTTTCCACGGCCGCTCTTCTGTAGCCTGTCAGAGGTTAGAGCCCTTGTTGTTGCGAGACGTGACTTCTGTGACGACGCGCTTTGCCGGCTCCAGCACGCACGCGGATGAGGCCGACCAGTACGGAGACACGAGCTGTCCTGTTCTCACCGCGTCAAGGCACAGATGCAGCTAAGATCGAGTTATTTTCCTGCGTATCGCTGCATCGCGACCAACGTGGGGAGGCGAAACGTCGCGCGGAAGTAAGTGAGATCGGTCGACAGGGCTATGCCGAAAGAACAGCTCTGAAGAGCAAACATCAATTGTTCACGTGCTGAATGTAAATTGTTTAGGAGATCATTTCTGAATCACATAATTGCAAAGCAATCGTTTAGAAGTCACGCTCATTTCTGTGCATACTGCATGTAAACAACGCGCAGTCACACAGGCTTGCTACAGGGCATACCTGCTCCCGAAATCACACAAGGCATCGGCTGCGTGCTGCGTGCTTCGTGCGTGCGTCTGTACGGACAGCAGCTTGTTAAGAGCCTCCACCACTTACTCAGCAGGAGGAGAACCTCAAGAGGAAAAGAGCAACGGGCGGCCGACGGTGGGAGACGGAGTGCGTCAGATGTTGTTTAAAGTGGAAGCCACTCTCTCCCCGGTTCGGCTGACAGGCTATCCCCCACCTCTGCCTGTTCACTGAACAACACCGCAATCCCGACCACCAGCGCACTCCTGGCTTCCACAAAAAACAAAGCACTTCCCCCGCTCCCCCGCTGACTGAGGAAGGCTTTGTCCCGCGGTTGCCTCATTTCCTATAATTAGCGAGGAGCCCAGAGGTGGTTCGGAATTAATGCGCCTCCCTCGTGTTTTTTTGAAAGCCCTCTAACCCAGGCAAGGGCACTGACAGTCAAACTACCACACACCTGGGTTAGCACTGGGCTCATGTCTTCCCACCCCCCACTATCACCCAGACCCCCCCCACCCCCCACTATCCCTTCTTCCTCCACTTGCTGCTCCTGGAATGCACGGCGCCTTGGTGCTTTTATTTTATGTGAGGAATTCCCTGTGGCCCCTCTTGGCAAGAGTGTTTTTTTTTCTCTCTCTCGCTCTCTTCTTTCTCTTTTTATTTTTATGGCATCTGTCCATCCGTGTGACCACCCTTCAGCGAAGTAGAGGGTGGTAATTATCGGTAATGAAACCGCCTGTCACTAAGTCACCGCGATCCTGTGCTCAGGATTTAATTGGGGACAGGGTTAGATCTCTTTCACCGCACCGTGATGCGATTAGCAGTTGTGTGTTTCATTTTTTATGGGGTGTTAAAACTATTTGTTCATTGGTCGAAATTTCACATTCCCACATTGGCAAAGGTGCAAGGACTACCAATGAAGGGATGTTTTGAGGGTATTTGGCCTACTCTTCCACACTCACCAGGTGTCTTGTAAGAGGTAGGAGTAGCCACACTTTAGCTGTTGCGTTTTTGTTTGAACAGGATGAGTGGCGTTTATTTAAATGGCAGTTTTTCCAAATAAACAATAGGACAAATAACGAAATGTATACATCCATTTTAAAATAACTTCACACGAAAGAACGACAAAATGCATGCGCGTGGGGTGCAGTGAATGCGATTTGAATTGAAATAATCTTCGCAGGTTCAATCCAATCACAGTTGTCATCAAGAAAATAATGTAAAAACAAGGTGGTGGCGGCGGGGTGGCGCAGTGGTAACATCTGCGCCGCAGACAGAAGGTCCTGCCCGAGGCAGTTAGATTCCTGCCTCGGGCACGTTTCTGTGTGGAATTTGTGTGTTCTCCCTCTGTTCTGCGTGGGTTTCCTCCGGGTTCTTTGGTTTCCTCCCACAACTTAAAAAAACCCACTAATCAAGAATTGGGCGAATAACTTCATAGCACGTAGGATGCAGTCTGTGGCAAATGTTGGCGCTGGCTGCCTGTGTGGCTGCTTCCCTCCATCTCCGTGGGTTCCTCGCGCCTCTGAATCATTCTCTTTTCGGATACCTTCGACACTGAATTAACATGCGGGTGATAGAAATTGTATTTATTATTATGGTTAATCACCACGAACGGACCATTCGTGTGTGCTAAAGTCAGACGATTCGGTCGAGACTGACTCAACGCATTAAAATAAGTTTTGAATAGAAAAACCGGGCCAATGTCTCCTGCCTCTCCAGTGAAACCTAGTGCAGTACACGCTTAACCCTGAAAAAATAGGACTCATTCGATCGACTGAGGAGGATAAGAGAGCTGCACTCGACCAACGATCTGGAGTCGAACCCTTCCCGATTGCCAGCCGGACGCTCTAACCACAGTGCACCACGCTGCACCAAAGATAAAGACAAAGATCCCCTATACAGCCTCAACAGACTGTAGTGCCAAGTGCCATTGGCGAGCACCAGTGAAGGCCAACACGGCACACGAGGGGATGGGTAGCCAGCACCACCCCCGGCCGCCTTTTGTCTCCAAAGTGGCAATGTTTACCCACCACACTAGGTACTCATTTAAAGCTGAGTCGACCTAGGGGAGGCCTAGCGCCGGTTCAGAAAATAGTCACCACACCGCACCACACCCACGTGCTGTTCGTATTGTGAGCACCTCAGCGCGCGGCACCTTTGCGCGCTGGAGCAGAAGTGCATTCTCATTTGTGAAACTTGTGCCCGAGTTCTGCAGAATTGTCGATTGGCTATAAATCTCGCTGTGATGGATGACAGACTTGAAGGGGGGGGGGAAGAGCTTGCGAATTACTTGTAGCTCTAGTTTGGTACAAATTGAATTCACTGACATGCAGAGAGAGAGAGAGGAGAATGCTTCGGTGGCAACATCACGTACTGCATACACAGCATTGACGTGACACACGTCATATTGTTGCTGTACGACGCACTCGGGTTAGGGTATATCATCACAATCAGAATGATCGCCAGCCTCGGAATGTCAGAAACCGCTTAACCCTCTACAGGCTCGCGGTGAGCAGGAGCCTATCCCGGCAGACACAGGGCGCAAGGCAGGCCTATAACCATGATGGGGACGCCAGTCCATCACACGGCTGTCTGTAAAGTATTCGAACTACGTAAATACAAGTCTCTATCTAAGTTGCAGGCTGTGTGTTACCCAATGAGGAGTCGAATCATCCTGATTTGGGGGCTCGGCGAATCATTGATTCTGTTGTTATTTTCAGCATGACCGTGGGCACCCAGTCTACCGGTATTCTCAGTACTCCTTCACAGATAAATGTTAATTATTACAGCAGAAAAATACCTAGTGAACTTACAAGCGCTTTACAAGATTCCTGCGACACAACAAACACGCAAATTTACAAAATTAAATAATATATCTAAAAACAACAAATTAATCAAACAAAAAAATTACCAATTTCACAGACATACTCACATACTAAACTACCAGTATTTCCCTTTCAAAGAATAAACCTGCGGCTACAAAAAGCCAGGCATTATTTGATAAACATTGCACCGAAAAACTTGTAGGCAAAGTAGTGCCGTACGTTGCGATACAAAACACGGCCGAAGAAAAATCAAAGCACGTCTCTTTTCTTTTGACGGTTAAGCGAAAAATGCCGGAGGATTGAAGATGCAAGGGACTTAGGGAGCACAATGCTGCGTGTCGGGGTTCTGAGCCAGCACCTCGGTGAGTTTCCTGGTTCATGCCCTTGGGTCAGGCAGGTGAAAGACAAATGATCGTTGTCTCTTTAGTTTAGAAGGCTCATCCTGGCTCATTAAAGATTTGGGAAATTCAATACACGGCCGATTGAGCGTGTAACGGTAACATCCATGCTCAAGCTCAGGATGGGCAGGAATCAAATTACACTTGTAATTATCAGCTATTTACATTCGTTCATTCATTCATTGTCAGAAACTGCTTAATCCTGTACAGGGTTGCGGTGAGCCAGAGCCTATCCCGGCAGACACACGGCACAGGGCAGGTCTACACCCAGGATAGGACGCCAGTCCATCACAGGGCACCGGGGAAATTTAGTCAGCAGTCCAATTAACCTATGCAGCAGCATGTCTTTGGACTGTAGGAGGAAACCGGAGTTGCCGGCCAAAACCCACGTGGACATGGAGAGAACATGCAAACTCCACCGAGGAAGGCTCCCGAGTCGGGATTCGAACGCGGGAACGTCTTGCTGTGAGGCGGCAGCGCTACTCACCACGCCATGTCAAGTGTTCCTTCTACGTTCCAAAGGAGAGAGAAGCTATGGAGAGCAATTCTCATGCATCGAGCCGTGAAAACCCACATCAGTACATCGTGCATCCTATTAACAGTATAGTGCTGAAACGGCAATAGAGTTTCGCCGAGTGGGAGAGACGGTCGCTAACAATCATGGGATTTAGTGAATGCAAATCAATTGTATGAAGATCAATTTCAGACTGAAGTGTGACCCGCTGCCTGCTGCTCGTATAAGCAATCCATCATCGTTACTACACAGGGAAACTTTAAGAGCCGTGCCAAAAAGGAGCAGCATTTTAATTGTGTTTCCGCGTGTATGCGTGCCAGTTTAGCCTTAACAATTCCACGAAACATTCAGAGGCCCGCAATTATGGGATGGCTGGCTGCTGCTGAATACATATTTGTCTCGCTTAAGCAATCGCTATCTTTGTCCGCTGTTTTAATTCCAGTCAATGTCAAACGTGACGGTTGTTTTTCAGAGCTGTCCTGTTGGGATAGCCGTGTCGAGCGACATTCCGCTTCCCACATTCGAATCACGCCTGATGAGGCTTCCAACGGGGGAGGCGAAACGTCGCGAGGGAGAGAGGGAGATCGCACGAAACAGCTAGCCCGAAAGAACAGCTCTAAAGAGCAACCGTCAAACACGTGTCTCCCAGCTCATTCCAAGTCTTGCAATGAACCCACGGGACTACCTGGGCAGATTTTCAAGTTCAAAAAAGCCTCCGTCACCCGCGCAGCGGTAGTGTAGCGGTCAGTGCGCTGTGCTATGAACCCAGCCACCCGAGTGTGATTCCCGCTCACGGCCAACACCAGGGTAACATCTGCGCCTCGGGAAGAAAGTCACGCCCCAGGCAGTTCGAGTTCCACCTCGGGCACTTTTCTGTGTCGAGTTTATGTGTTCTCCCCCTTTTCTGCGTGCGTTTCCTCCGGGTTCTCCGGTTTCCTCCCACAACTAACAAGTACTCCTTATTTAATTGGCCGAAAACATCATGGTATATAGGACGCAGTGTCTGGCGGGTGGGCGCCGGGTAACCACGCGGCTTGACTCCCCCCTCTGCAGTTTACCTCGCGACTATACCCCCCGACTATACCCCCCTGCCTCTCAAGTAAACATGTATAAAACAAATTACATGTATGTTATCATCAGCTCTGCAGGATGTTCACGGACTGTGCAGACGATCTAAAGGTGTATGACTCAACTACCGGACCACTTATTTATTTAATAACAAAACAAAACAGCGCTCCCATGTTTTCGTTAAACTTCGTAGCCGAAAACCCGTCACGCAGTGTGGGTGAATATGATTAAACGGAAAACAGCCTCCCTTTCCGCGGCGCTTTAGATGCTCAGCCCCGTACACGGGGGAAGCTGCCGTTAACAGCGTGAATAAAATAAATGAGAATGTATACGTTTTATGAAGCTGACAGGTATTTGCCTTTCACTTGCTCAGCGCAATTCCGAACGCAAATAAAACTATTTGAAACGCCCGTGATTCGCGAGCGCGTTGGAAATTTGTTATGAAGCGTTCGTGGAGGATTTTAGGGAGGTTTCAATCCGGCTGTCAGAAATGATGACCACTGCGTGCACAATCCCCACACAGCGAGCCGTCATATCGCTTTACCAACCGGCTTGTCAATGCTTAGATTAACCAATACAATTCATAAAGAGCATAAATGAGACGTCTCTCAAAGGCGTGGGATTCCAAGGTTTCCCAAAGTCAACTCGCACGATCCCGCATCACATGATACCCTGGATGGCAAATTGAGGTGGACAGGAAGACAACGTTTTCACGGCTCGATTCGTGATGGTTGCTTTTCAGAGCTGTTCTTTCGGGATAGCCGTGTCAAGCGCTCTCCCTCTCTCCCTCGCGACGTTTCGCCTCCCACGTTGGAAGCCTGATGATGCTTCCAACGTGGGAGGCGACGCGTGATGATTCCCATGTCACTCTTACACGTTCGCACCGCTTTGTTTCTTATTGATCTCTTGGCATTATTGGGCCTTTTTGTCGAGTGCAATAATATGTGTGACTGTTGACAGTATGATTATGGCTAATGTATAATTCTTCCATAATTTAATGCTGTAAATTCGGTAAATTCGTTGTATTACCTTCTGATGTTAATTCGTACATTTGTTGTACCACAGGAATCCCACTTCCAGAGCTTGCACGCTTACTGAGCATGTTCTGCTGTAATAATAAACATCAATGAAGTAGTAAAATTAACCGTTAGGCTTTCATGACCAATGTTATTCATAGTGAGGCTCTGTTTATGAGTGCCATCTTTTGAGGTAAGTGATGCATGTGCTCACTCGTTTGCTCCAACATATCGACGGGTGCACTTCACTTACACACTTTTTTTCACATGACCTAAACTCATAAACAGAGCCTCACTATGATCAATGAAGTAGTGCTGTTGGTTGCTGGCCAATTGGCGTTTTGGACCTCTGGGCTTGTACTCAGCAGCCTTGATAACATCATTCACGTGAGATTGTCTCAATTATAGAAACTAGCCTTTACGATGGCCTTCAGCCGCCTAGGCCAGATCTGTGCTGACCGCTAGATGGCGATGATGATGCGATCAGCTCCGAGCCGTTCAGCCAATGAGAGGCCAGGAAATGAATGATGACCTGACGCATGCCTTGTCCCCTTATATATAGATACTGTCCAGATTTGTGCTGTCTACATACGAATACTGTGCTGTCTATGCATAAACATGCTGTGTGCTGTGTGTGCATATTTGTATTAACATTCTGCGTCGCCTCCACCACTCTAGATTCATTTTGAACATCATTCAAATGTCGACACCGCATATTGCTCTCAGATATTCGTACAATGCAATCCATATATTGCATTCAATAATACATATATATGCTCAGATGGCACTGTCACAAAAGCTTACATCAAAAGAGTACACTTACATTACGTCGTTTTTTTAAAAAACCGTTATACATTCTTTATGACCGGAACCACTCCATGCACACTGGAGACATTGTATTTTTCATGGATTTTAATCGATGGGTTATTTTTTCTAACAATTGGCTTGTCTTTCTCCATTATAAGAAACACTATTTCGACAGTCTATAGTAAACATGTTTAGGAATAAACAATGATGTATATTGAATGTAATTTATTTTTGGAATTTGTTTAGGGCGCATGATATTCTGCAAACATTTTTCTCCCACGTGCCAAGAGCCTATTAATGGAATCGGTCAAACCTTTCCTAGCGTAAAGATCGTCATTATTATCCATCATCATCAGCATCGCCATCAGCATCTTCATCACTGGCATCATCAGCGTCAGTATTATCAGCATCAATCTTCCAATGTGGTTTAAATAATTAAAGAAGTCCTAAGTAGTTTTCATCTCAGTTGAGGACACAAGGGCCGCACTATTCGCTACTATGTGGAAGTGGCATTTGCATGCCACTTGTGTCGTGCTAGGTTCACCTTGAGGCCACGTGGAGTGGTGTCGATTCACCATGAAGGGGTTTTGCGATTTATTTAAGATTCGTCACCGGTGTTGGCCGTGAGCGGGACTAGACAAATATCCCCCGTATAGCCTTAAGACTTTAGGATCAAGTGCCGTAAGCGAGCACCTATGAAGGTGGGACACGGCACACGAGGTGGATGATCAGCACCACACCCGGCCGCCTTTGTCTTCCTAGTGGAAATGTTCGCACACCGCACGAGGTACTAATTTTGAGGCTGAGTAGAGGGAGGAGAGGCCCAGGACCGCTTCAGAAAATCATCACCGGTGTTGGCCATGAGCGGGAATAGAACTCGAGTGGCCGGGTTCATAGCGCAGCGTTCTCTAACCATGCCTTTACCCACCCCCACTCGCCACACACACGTGCAGTACACACGCTCTCCAAGACCAACAACAACAAAGCGGACACCAATTACGTATGAAGGCCAACTTAAAAACAATACGACAGGGCAGACGCAGGAGACACGGTGCTCCGAGCAAGTTTCCTGTTGCTCCCCGCGCGTCGAAGACCAGCATTTATGCGTGTGCGGTCTGCACGAGCCCTCGGGGAGAGACACTCAAATTACACGCCTGTCTCATGCACGCCGAAACCTGTCATTCAGCGATTGATTGCAGGGAATATGAACGGCGTTGGGGGTAGAGAGGATGCGAATTGAGAATGGGTGGTTCGTTGGGCTGGAGCCTGCGGTGGATGGGGAGGGAGGGAGACTACGGGAAGAGGGAGAGAGCGAGATGAAATTATTGAAGGAGGGATGTGTTTTGACCTTAATACAGACCACTGGAGGAGCGTTCGCAAACCGTGCTGTGTGCATACGCGAGATCCTGCCTTCACGGCTAAGCCTGCAGAGATGGAATACGATCCTAGATAAACGCGCCTCGTTAGTGTAAACTGGGAACCGTTAGGCCTGCACACACCGCTTAGTGTGACCCGATGACGCAGGTGCGAGGCGCAAGTCGGACACGACCTTAAGTGGGGCGGTGCTCATCTCAATCGGAGGCCTCGAGATGCAAGTAGAGGAAATTCCACATTACTATGGCAGAGAGAAGTTTTATTCTGTCACACAATAACAATGGATGGATGAAACATATGCATTCAGAGCTGTAGATCAGAGGCAGCACGGTTGACGCAGTGAGTAGCGCCTCCGCCTCACAGCAAGAAGGTCCCGCGTTTCATCCCCTACCCGATTGCCATTCTGCGTGGCGATTGCATGTAATTCCTGTGTCCGTGTGGGTTGTCGCCAGATACTCTGGTTTCCTCCCACACTCCTCCCCTATTAGGATTACAATTTATATCTCTGCTGCCTCAGTTTATTGGCCTGCTGACTAAATTACCCCCGGTGCCCTGCGATGGACTGGCATTTCATCCAGTTTATAGTGAAATCGAAAAGCGAGATGAACGCTCATGTCTCAAAGTTTCCTAATCTGTAGACATATTTTGTTAGTAATAATAATAATACTACAATTTTACCCAACCGTAGTAAAAACAAGTTGATGACAGTTATGACGGAACAAAACAATGCTCTCTTGTTTATTTGCAAGCTTCATGGGTAAAGCATATATAATTATTACTTGTTTTAAGTTACCTTAAGCACCTATGAACGTATTTAAAAAAAACACACAAGGAGATGATTAAAATCACTTATCAAAAAACTCACGAATTAAACAATACATTTGAAACAAAGCTGTATAATCCTTATAGTGCACGACATTTTCAAAATTCTAAGAAAAAAAATACGATCTTGTCTCTGTGCGTGTGTGACTGCTAACGTGTGTGGCCTTGTGGTTTTTGTTAGACTCTGCGTTTGATTGACAAGGAAGTCCCGTTTACCAAGATAAGGTTTAAGGTTTCTTCCACAATTTTTTTGCGAAAGTAACAACAGCTCATCTCTCACGACAACGAGACGCAAGGGGCAAACGCACTCGGCAGCCACTTGTCAAAACGTCCATCGTCTACCACCGTGACATCTGAAAAGTGAACCGGTTTTTCGGAGGTCAGACATTGACAGCAAGATAAAGAGAGCGAAACTCAACGATGGACATATCTTGTGTTCATCGTAAAAAAAGTCAAAGTGTCACGGTTGGTCAAGCATTCATTGCGCAGTGATCATCTCTGTTGGTGGTCTTGAACCCATTTCTATCACGTGCCGAGTAGGTAAAAGGTAATATGACTGCTGCGTTCTCTCGCGTAAAAAATAGAGCTTATTATTACTATTACGTATTTGTTTAAACCTCAGCCGCTAGTGTCAGATGTGACATTTTATGATATTGTATTGCTACCACGGCATGATTGAGCATTGCTCTTAAGAGCGCCTTTTTTGGATGGTCGCGTCGGTGATCCATCCATCCATTTTCTAAACCGCTTGTCCTGGGGAGGGTCGCGGTGGCAGCAGTCCAAGGAGAGTGGACCAGACATCCCTTTCCTCCGCAACAGATTCCAGCTCTTTCTGGGGGGGGATTCCCAGCCGTTCCCAGGCAAGTAAATATATATATACAATAATATTCCATTTATTCGGGGCGTATACAATAAAAAGCTATTCTTTAAAGAAGGATACACTTGAACATTTACAACACTGGAGGATGATTCACTAGGTGACGAGGAAATCAATAGCAGAATCATCGGTGATTTAAAAAAATAAATCCACCCACTCGGGGCAGCCAATCATCCGTGCAAAACCTGCTCTGGCAATTGTAATGATTCATCACCTGCATTTGAACCAGTATTGACATTGCGATCAGGGTGTGTTTGCTGTCCATGATCAACACCGAGAGATGAGCGCTTTGGATAGAAACGGCATGCGTGGGCACGCACACACACACGTGGCCAAAGACAAAGATCCCCTGTATAGCCTTTACAGGGTCAAGTGCCGTTAGCGAGCACCTATGAAAGTCGACACGGCACACGAGGTGGGTGACCAGCACCACGCCCGGCCGCCTTTGTCTCCCTAGTGGTGATGTTTACACACTGCACTAGGTACTCGTTCAAGGCTGAGTCGACCTAGGGGAGGTCCAGGACCGCTTGAGGTGACCACGGCCACCTCCAGACTCTCTTCGCTTGTGGCCAGGCGCACGATACACGCAGCGTTGTGTGCCGACGTGTAGCTGTATTAGGATTACTTAAAGCTCGTTAGAACTTCTCTCAAGAGCCGCTCTTTCGGGATAGCCGCGTCGAGCGTTCCTCCTCTCGCCCTCGCGACGTGTCGCAACGCTGGGCATTCCTCCTCTCTCCTTCGCCATGCGTCGCCTTTAACGTTGGACGCATCATCATCCGAAGGCTGATGACTCCTGAAATAAGTCCCTGGGTTGGATTCCCGACTCGGGTGCCTTTCTGTGTGGAGTTTGCATGTTCTACCTTGTGTTTGCGTGGGTTTTCGCCGCGTGGTCGAGTTTCCCCCACCCTTCCAAAGAGATGCTGCCTAGGTTAATTGGCCTGCTGATTAAATTTCCACCGGTGACCTGTGATGGACTGGCGTTCAATCCTGGGCACAGCCCTGCCTTGCGTTCCGTGTCTGCTGGGATAGGCTCTGGCTCACCGCGACCCTCTTAAGCAAGTACTGATTATGAACGAATGAATGAGTACCAAAACACAATGCTCTACCTTGTGCGCGAGCCTGGCAAACGTTTGGTCACTTAAAACGACTTCCTCCTTTAATCCAAGACAGCACCAACAGTAGTGCCGTTTGTTGCTGGCCGTTTGGTGGTTTGAGCCTGGCCAAAGCGGATCACAGCCTGGTGAACTCGAATACGGCCAGGGTGACATTCAGCGTCCCACCACCGCGCGTCTCGGTCACCTGGCCAACTTGACAACGAAACCTGAAGGGCACCGCTGGCGCCTTCGCTAGTGTTACAACTCATAGGGTGTACCTATCACAAGCGAGAGAGAAGTGTAAAAAAAAAAACCTTCCCCCCTATGTAAGGTCACTCGAATAAATCTTTATGGTCATGCCGTCAAACCATCCCTGTGGCAGGAATCCAGTTTCCTGGTTCACTGAGCTGTGTCTTGTTGGATCAGACCCTGCCAAGCCACAACACCAAAGGGCGAGGATTTAACACACGGGAACAACTGGCGGCTGTAACACACTGCCACACCCTGCACTGAGGCTCCGGCACCTTTATACGAGAGCCTGGCACGTACGTGTGCCGTGGCTCAGGCGAGAACTGCACGCTCTGCTTAATGAATGCATGACATGCACACAAAGGTGCTTTATTGCCTCCGGGTATATTGAGAATGTTAAATGGAGCAAGGCCTACATTATATGGGCTAATGTTGCAATGAGGTGTCTTTAATGATTTAATATTTAAGGAATAAAAAAAGGAAGACCACAGAAGTGTATTTTAATGGAAGCAAAGGGAGATTTATAGAAATTCTTCGTGTCTATCCTGAGTGTTTTTAATAGTGGCGATTTTTCAGAGACGGCGGTGGAAATTTTCCCCCGACTATAACTCGTGCTTTGCAAGTTGGCACCTGTGTGTAATATAGTGTGGCGAGCCATTCCGCCAGCAGATTTCCTCAAGTGGCACCTTGTGTTGAAAAGGAAGAAGCTTGAAAAACAATGCAGTGGCCCTGCGTATTGTGTGTTGGAGCGGTGGTGTAGCGGTTAGTGCGCTCGGGTCGTGGGGGGGGGTGGGCGGCGGAGTCTATCCAGGTAGACACAGGCTGCAACGCAGAGCTATACCCGGGATTCGATGCCAGTCCATTGCTGGGCACCGGGGGCAATTTAGTCAGCAGGCCAATTAATCTGGGAAACATGTCTTTGGACTGTGAGAGGAAACCAGAGTACCTGCAGGAAAAGCCCACGCAGACACGAGGTGAACATGCTAGCTGCACAGAGAAAGGCACCTGAGCCGGGGATTGAACCCAGGGGATTCTTGCTGTGAGGCAGCAGCGCTACTCACGGTGACACCGTGCTGCCGAATCACTATAGATGGCTAATTCTTCTTCATCATCACCTAACCTGCAGATTTTTAGCTGGGACACAAAATGAGAGATTGTCACTTTACCTCTTGTGGGGTACTGTATCACGTAAACCGAAGATATTTCCCGCAGCTCAAAGAATTAAAAAGGTGGGCCTCAGGAAAGGTTTGCAAGCGGTATTTTTTTGTTAATGAGTTTTCAAAATTGAGATTTTACGAAATGGGCATTTTGAGTCGAAGTGCTGCAGCAGGATGATCATTATCCTCGCCTAACAAATGAGCTATTACACGGAGAAGCACCAAGGGTTGAACTGGGATTTGCATAATCGTGATGCTTTGGCGAAAACACTACAAAAAACCACGGCACTCGAATCTTAGATAACAGCCGTGCTGCGGGGAACGCGCAGCCGTACACATTACATTCTACCGAGAAGAGAATGTTTATTGGTTCAAAGTGTCAGCATGCTGTCTAAAGTCTGCACAATAAAACACAATGAGGATGTTGTTCACTTTATGTTGCTCTGTCTCAAAGGTGAATTTAGTATAACCGTACACACGCGCACGTACGAGCAGAGCGGAATCAATCATTGGTTAGCCCAATGCGCACGTTTTTTGACATTTTGATTGAAAATTATATCTTGGAAATGTGATATGGTAATAAAACACAAATTGCATTCATTTTACACCCAACAGCTTTCCGTTTGCTTGGCTTGTCATTTTTACATACGTTGTCTGCAGGTTACTTTATATGTTGCTGTGTTTTCTTTATTATTATTATTATCAATAATGTAAAGCTACATTTTCACCATTTAGCTGCTCCAGGGAGTGTATACTGATGTAGGTTTTCATGGCTCGATGTAAGAATTGCCCTTAAGAGCTGCTCTTTCAGATTCACCATGGTGAGCGAATTGTTTTAATAATAATAATAATAATTCAATTTATATAGCGCCTTTCACCCGAGGGTCACAAAGGCAAACCCTAACGCCTTTGTTGGAGACCCAGAGCCTGAAGATGCCTCCAACAGAGAAGGAGAAATGTTTAGGATGGGGAAAAAAAGAAATATGCTTATCACGACGGGCCCAAAAGAACAGCTCTTAAGAGCAAACAATGGAGCAAGTGTGTTTGCATGCATGTCCGCACTGAGGGTACCCGGTTCAAATCCTTCATAAGTGCACATTTTATCAGCACAACACCACGGATTTTTCGTCTAATTTCAGCTTTACTCCTCACTTATCGATTTACTCTTCTGAAATTTCAGACAGCTGGCAATATTGCCAAAAGGCCATCAGGAAAAACCCAGGTCAGAGCAGTCATGTCCGCAGACAACGTCATCAACAAGAGACGTCGCAAGAAGGTGTAACAATCTTGCCGGTAAAGACAGGACACTTATTGCATAGCTTAATTGTACTGCGGACTAAATTGCCCCCGGTGCCCTGTGATGGACTGGCGTCCCATCTTGGGTGTAGCCCTGCCTTGCGCCCCGTGTCTGCCGGGATAGGCTCCGGCTCACCGTGACCCTGTACAGGATTAAGCGGTTTCTGATAATGGATGGATGGCTTCTCTATTGCTGAACGTGACCTCAGCGGTGACCCCAGAAATCATCTCCGTGGAGCTCCCTCCGGCCATCAAGTGGCACAACAAACGACTCGAGAACGTCACATCTGCTGACAGGGCAGCCTCCCAGCGCAACGGGGACACTCACTTACCCACATAACCGGTAGAGTTACTCCGAAATGCAGGACCACTCTGCCCTCTCTTCCATGTGACAAAGGGTCATTGCCAAAAACGTCGCCTATTTTATATATATATATACTTTTTATATTTAAGGCAGTTTTATTGACGAATGTATCGCGTTTATTTATGTTTTTATAATGAAAGGACACACTGAGTAGAGATATTCGCACACAGACACTATTACATTTGTTTGCATTAAAAGCAAACTTGGTGTTATTATTATTTACGGTTACCAACGTGGGTATATTCACAACGACGATTGGGATGTTTCTACAGCCTCTTCAAATCAATTTTATCTTCGCTCATAACACGTTCAAGCCTACACCATGTCAATGTCTCAGTCAATTAACTTCCCTAATATGTCAATTATACAGAGTGATTCATTTAGAGATAGCTCACGGAGATATCAGTGACCCGAGCTTATGAATCGGACTGGCTATGGTTAGACGAATGTACCAGTAAGTGGTACAACATTGGATAGGTGTCTTAAGATTGGCGGCAGATGGACAGATGCTCATTGATTAAAATGTAATCTAGTCTATAATTCCTCCGTATTATTTTACTTTGGTTTTTATTAATGGCTCACCCTGTATATTGATGGTTGGCTCTTTCTTCAGAGCTATTCTTTCGGGATAGCCGTGTCGAGTGATCTCCCTCACTCTCGGCCCTCAAGACGCCCGAGGATGCCTCCATTGTAAAAGCGCTCGACACGGCAATCCCGACAGAACAACTTTGGAAAGCAACCATCATTTTTTTATTTTGTCAAAATGTTGATTATTAGTTAAACATTGACGTTATAGCTACACACTGTAACCCACAAAAGCAATTAATCATGAATCATAATATAGGTCGTGAAAGCCGACAGGTATAGGTCGTGAAAGCCTACATTGTGGAATTTCCACACAGGCTCAGGGTCACGGCACACGAGCGATGAATTACGTCCAATGTTCATCACAGCACGGACACACTCACTTGTATTCATATTCGTTAGGAAGGTGGACAATGCGTTTAGTCAGTCAGGCAACATCATTGTGTACACTCGTAGTGTACATGCATGTATGCATGGGTACATTACACACATTCATGCATATTGAAGAGAATTTGCTAGAGTAAAACTAACCACATCCCCAGCGCAATAATCAAGATATAATTAAACCCGTGACGGACAGTTGATTTTGCATTCAAATATTTTAACACGAGGGGCTGGTCACATTATTAATGGTTTGCCTAGTAGTAACATGGAAACAGCTCCAGCTCTTTAAATATTAATATATCAGGAAAGATAAATTATATGGCAACCTTTTAAAACGTGAATGCTCATTATAAAACCCTGTGTTATGTGGAGAGTAATATATGGGTGTGTAGGTTTTTTATGTCTGCATTCACACACACACATAGGCACGTGTTTGTGTGTGAATTCACATGTGGACTTTCAAAGCGCCGGAAAGTATTGTGCGTGAAGCGCGTGACTCACAACAGGAAGGTTGAGAGTTCAATTCCGAGTCGGGGCATGACTCAGCCTATCATCTGGACGGGACCAGCTCTGGGGATAAGTGTTTTCAGGTTGTACCGCTTGTTGTTCGCCGTGAAGTCTGATGTCTCACTCCAAGAGCCGAGAGGTTTAACAAAGAGTTCCAGAAGAATTCGGAACCGATTCACTTCCTGAAAAAGCCCCCAGCACGTGGAGCAAAACGTCGGACATCGTGCATGTGTTATGACTTAATTAACCTATGTAGCAGCATGTCTTTGGACTGTGAGAGGAAACCGGAGTGACGGGCGAAAACCCACGCGGACACGGGGAGAACATGCAAACTACACACAGAAAGACACCCGAGCTGGTGCTTCGAAGAATCGCAAAGAAGAAGCTAAATACAAAGCTCTGAAGTACGCGTTTTGCCCTCTATCGTTTCTGCCCAAGGTAAACGCTTATGTTGCTAACTGCTAACAACGCCACGAAAAACCCCATCGCTATTCCATACAAAACACGTGCACATAAACATACATGCTCATACTGTAGCTCACCATGTGCTTGTCATTTTAGAAACCATATTTCTTCGAAAGCAGATAATGTTAAATTTCTGACAGATGTTCGCGCTTACGCTATACATATCCAAGAAACGTGATCAATTCGGAGCAAATTCCTGCAATTGCTGTCATTGTGATCTTCATCTTCGTCTGCAGCCATCAGGTGCAATTGTCAATCATAAATTCTCAATCATAAAATCAGCAGTGTCATCATCAGCAGCGGCAAGAGCAGCCGCATCAGAAATCCTCATCATCAGCAGCTATCCTCCCATCATCGTTATTAGTGTTTTTTACTCAATTGAGCAATGTGCCAGCATTTGTTAATATTGGCAGCTTTGAGGCAGTGGTACGAATTCCTGTACCAATACCAGGAACGCCCTTTAGAAACAGTAATATAATGACCTGTATTTGTGAACAGTTGTACTTTTATTGCTCAATGTCCCTAATTACGTCTGTGTGCACCCTGGCATGTGGCCACATCGAGGCCATGATATAAGACACCACGAACGCCGGCTTCCAAACATCACCAATCTGCAAAACCGCCATAACCGACGAAGCTGTGGCGAAGCAGTCATTCATCCAGCAGTGTAGCGACACGGGGTAGGAAATCATCAACGTGTCCATCACGGGCAAGGCAGTGCTGGTCGGCAAGAGTGCATCCAACGGGAAGCCTTCAGCTCGCACCTTGGCAGGAAGCAAGTGTCATCTGCTGGCAATGCCACTCGGAGGCAGAGTGGGCAGACAAGGCTCATCAAACCATCTGCCAGTCAGCGCACAGCTCCCCCCCAACATTCGAAAACACTTTCAGTTGCCCGCTTTGCCAACAGGGAGGTCTGTTTCAGCAGCAGGTGCTACAGCCGCACGCAGCCTGAGCGGATAACGCGGGCGCACGCTGATTGCTGGTGTGCGCAGCTGCCAGCGTAAGTGTTTTTTGGCGATGCAGGAGGAAGGAGCTGGGGTAGCGAGACGCTGAGACGCTGAGCTGCGGGTCCGCTGAGCGCTCGGCGCGCAGCCGCACGTGTGAACGCTAGGAAGCGTTTTCACACGGCTAATAAGTTCTGTCCATCAACGAGGCCTTAACTGCTCCGCCCGGTCCTGCAGCGGACGAATCCAGACATAGGTGCAGGAGGCGACCTTACTGCCAGTTAGTGGTGAACGACGCTTGTTACGTTTGCCCAAAGCGAAAATTGTATCTGTTGTGGATGTATTATGTTATCTTGAATTCGCAGTTGGTTTTCAAAAGTTGTGCCAATGGCTGTGTTTCTAATTACGGGTTTGGTTCGATTAGTTTATCTAGAAAAAATAAATATTGACGATTACATCACCGGGTGTAAAATAACACAGGCAGATGAAAGGAAATTCTGGCATGAGTAAGAACACGGCCACCGGAGGTATAAACACAAGAGCAGGGAGCCAACTTGGAAGCTAACAGGAACCAACTGGAAAAGGTACTGAGAGTGCCATATCAAAGCCCCTTTGTCAGGTACCACCTGCACAGCGGATATATAACTCAACTCACTCAGCCACACACTCAACGCCTGAAGTCGCGAGGGAGAGAGGGAGATCGCTTGACACGGCTACCCCGTGTCAAGCTTTGTGACCCTCGGGTGAAAGGCGCTATATAAATTGATATTATTATTATTATCTCGAAAGAACAGCTCTGAAATCGAGCCACAAAAATCTACATCACTATATATCTTAAGGTCAATTATTTGGTACTAATGAGCGTACATTTTATTGAAATAATTGTACGAGTAATTTATATGTGCATAACAAACAATTAACTTACACGTCAATAGAAATATAGCGATCTTCAGTGTATATCATGCCTCTGTTAGCAGGGTCTAATTCTGTTGGTATGCTCCATCTGGTATCGTCAATGACAGTTCTCACAAGAAAAATAATTGGATATGCTCTACAGTGTTTTACTTTAATCTATTTACAATTATAATTCCGTGAATAATTTCTGCACGCATTTACTTTTGTTATACATATTTGTTATTGCGTATCGTGTACAGTACACATTTTGTATTCACGAATTGAAACCAAATCAAGGTAACATTCAGCTATGAAACTAGGGAATATTTTCAAAGATGACATACGCTGCCAGGTCACGACAGACCACACGATCCCGTTGACTTATCGTAATTAAGCATAATTATACTTTGTATAAGTGCGCAGCTGTGCGTGGAGACACTCACGTTTCGAGTTACACACCGCGACAGCAAGAGGAACACATTACTGTGCTGTTTCTGCGATTCCGAGACATGAGCTTGACCGTTTTATTTGCCTTCCCCCTCCCTGTCTCTGAAGGACGATTTCACTAAAACACTACATTATGTGTTTGTTTATGATTGTCAGGCGATGGAATAGTGGCCCGCTGGTTAACCGACTGAGGTATGAACCCAGTGATCTGAGTTTGATGGCCACGTTATCCTATTGACTTCACCGTCATTAGTTGCCAATTCGTTTTTTTAAAGGGCGCAAAGAAGGATGGAAAGATGCACGCTCTGAATTCCACGAAGAGACAGCAACGGGGAGACGGATTCAGTCCGATGTTTCTGCAAATTAGAGACTCTGGGCGGATTTGTCAACACGGGGGGTGACCTCACAGCACGAAGGCCCGGGTTCGTATGCCAGCTTGGGCGCCGCTTTTCTGTGTGGAGTTTGCATGTTCTCCCCGTGTCCGCGTGGGTTTTCACCGAGCACTCCGGTTTCCTCCCACAGTCCAAAGACATGCTGCTGACTAAATTGTCACCGGTGCCCTGTAATTGTCTGACGTCCCATCATGGATATAGCCCTGCCTTGCGCCTTGTGGATGCCGTGATAGGCTGCGACTCACCGCAACCCTGTACAGGATTAAGCGGTTTCTGCAAATTATGACAACATGGGGAAAACATCCATCCAGCAGCGGAGAGACAACGGCTAACGACGACGTCTGTTACAAACCATCCGAACACAACGGGCCACGATGGCATCCGATGAAGGCTGCGAGACCGATATTTCATTTTCTCTCATTCTGAAGCATTTCAACAGGACCCTCTTAAGGTTTATTTTTTGGACCGCCGCCCAAAAAATAACAACTTAATTACATTTTCTCGACGATGCGTGAAATCGTTGTTAAATGTTTATCAATTTCCTCATGCGAGGATACCTATTTGTGCACCATGCTGGAAGCCCCGTGTATCTGTTGCTCAAGCACATCATTTGTGAGATAAACCGCCGGCATCTTGGCATCAAAGGCGAGCTGCAGGAATGGTCATTTGGAGAGTTAGAAATGAGCTCAAGCCTGAAATGCGTTTCATCTGAACTTAATATGGCATAAAATTAGACTCATTACTGTGTGTTCCGTATTTTCTCTGGAACAATGATTAAAACCAATTTTGTTCCAGCAATCTACATACTTTAATGAGCCTTTTAAAGGGCAGCTCTTTGAAAATTCCATTGCGCGTCCAGCATTTATGCGCATGGAAAACATCCCTGCGTGGGTTTCGTTCCGTACGAGGGCCTGACTCTCACAAATCATGTCACCATCATTAAACTGTCCCTTTCAAAGCAAGCACGTTCGGTGCTAAAGAGCTATCTATCGGTCGAGTCACGGAGAGTATGCATTATTAGTACGAGTGCATGCACGATAGGTTTATTTAAAATGCGTTCGTTTAGTTTCCGGCTAATACCACGACCGATTCTTGGGGAGTGAGTTGTGAGAACGAATTTGAGCACAGCTATTTGTGAGAATGGATCAAAGGCGGGGGTGGCACGGTGGCGTAGCGGTGAGTCGCGCTGCCGCCTCACAGCAAGAAGGACCCAGGTTCGAATCCCGGGTCAGGTGCCTCTGTGTGAGGAGACTGCATGTTCTCCCCGTGTCCGCGTGGGTTTTCGCCGTGCACTCCGGTTTACTCCCACATTCCAAAGACATGCTGCTGCCTAAGTTAATTGGCCTGCTGAATAAATGCCCCCGGTGCTTTGTGATAGACTGGCGTCCCATCCTGGGTATAGCCCTACCTTGCGTCCTGTGCCTGCCGCGATAGGCTCCGGCTCGCCTCAACCCTATACAGGATTAAGCGGTTTCTGACAATGAATGAATTTATTTCATTCAAAATTGGCTAATTCTCCCAAGCCGAACTAGGGCACTGACAAAATGTGGGCTGCAATTTGCTGAAGTGGTACCAGTAGTATGCAGCAGAGCTCTTGGTTTTCATGCCCGTCGCATTGTGAATTAATTACATTCTCAACGATAGCAATTTTGGTTGAATAATTTTCCAAGCTGATGTTACCAAATTAATCTACAAATTGTTTAATTCCGTGCAGTATTACTACAGTATATTGTTTGTTCAGCATAAAAGCCTCTGCTAATTGCTACGTTCCTTTGTAACACTACTGTAGTAGAAAGCATCCATCTGGCTGGCACAGCAGACGAGTGCGCGGCTCGGTATTTAATCGTGCGAGGTCAACTTCCAGTTAGAAATAGACTAGGGATGAAAGGAGTACCGCTTTGTGGAGAATTCAACAGTGGTTGTTCTATGTACTGATGTAGGGTTTTCACGGCTCGATCCATGATGATTGATCTCCAGAGCTGTTCTATCGGGGTAGCCGTGTCGAGCGATCTTCCCCTCTCCCTCGCGACGTGTCGCTTCCAACGTGGGAGGCGAAGCGTCGCGAGGGAATGAAGGAGTTCGCTCGACACGACTATCGCGAAAGAACAGCTCTGAAGAGCAACCATCAGTGGTTTTCCTAACAAGAAACTTGCCACCCCGCCATAGAAATGTGGACTGGCTTCAGGCTGTAAGGAAGAGATGATATCTGCCCCATGCAGGCACAGCTATCATTGGTGGTACCACAGTTCATTTGCAAAAAAGTCCATCGCAATTTGTAAAAAGTGATTTCTGTTGCAAACCAAACAGTTTATGAAAAATAAATATCAATCCAATCTATGGCTTCTTCCAATGGTCATGTTAGGAAGCACAGAGATTTGTTCTGATCTCTAAATTGATTAAAGCTTTGCAATAGCAAACCGAGCATTTGTATTTTTCGAACGTCTGAGGTCAGCCAATCAATTTCATTGTCCTTTATCCTTTGCATGATCATTCCAGTTGTTATGAGACCCTATCTGCCAATCGTTACATTTTCTCCTGGAGTAGAAGCTGGCATCCAAAGATCAAGCTCCCAAGTAGATCCTCTATACACCATTCATTTATTCATTGTCAGAAACCGCTTAATCTTGCACAGGGTTGTGGTGAGCCCCGATCCCAGAAGAGACAGGGCACAAGACTGGGCAATACCCAGGATGGGACGCCAGTCCATCACAGGGCACTGGGGGACATTTAGTCCGCAGGTCAATTAACGTATGCAGCAGTTTGGGGCACATTGCGTTGGTGAGCAGCTATTGAAGCCTGTGGTGGAGCACGATGAGGTGATATGGCCAGCACCATGCTTGGAAACTATTGGATCTCCAGTGCTGGTGTTTAAACCCCTCACCAGGCACTTCATCTATTGCGGAGTTGACCTCGGGGAGGCCAACCACTGATGTTAGCTGTGGCCGGAAATCGAACTCCGATGGCAGGGTCATCTGGCGCAATGGGCCTACCACCCCCCACCGTTGCTCCGCACGATACAGGAACAACAAAACATGCATTGTCGTAATTTATTTACGAAGTACATTTGGCTGTGGGCTTCAAAACGAAACACGTTGTCAATATACTGTTATTGATGCTCTGTACCTTAGTCAACATTTTTTTGACACCTCCTCGACTACTACCATACCGTCAAACGCTGCCGCACTGCTGACTCGCGTTAGCAACTCGCCGCACAAATTCTGCCCGCTATAAATCGAACACACTATTATTATGACAATACAGTTTTAGCACCAGATATTCACATCTCCAAGATGTGGACGGGATAACATCTTGTCCCACTGGCGGTGACAGAGAGATCGTAGAGTGCTTGCCAAAAAGCCGAACCAAAAGCAACATTTGCCGACGCGTAAATCAGGAGGACGCGCGCCGTTTTTTCTACAACATTCATCGTCGCCTGGTCAAGAGAGGAGCTCACTGAAAGGTCTGCCGCCAGTATTTTACCAACAACATTGAGAGAAAAAAGGCCACTTCCTAAAACATTGCAGTCAAGCGTCCTTGAACTGTCAAAGCTTAAATATAGATTGCCGTGTGCTCATTATGCCTTTGAGGCTTTCGCCAGGCAGCCCTCTAGATTCCAGTGGTAGGAAAAAAAAAACCCTTGATCAGCGCAGCCTTTTTACTTTAAATACATTTGGAAGCAATCCACTAACTAACTCCTGCCTGCTCGCTGATTCGTGGCGCGGCCGAAACGCTGGCTCCCGGGGAACGAGGACAGAGGACGAGGTTGGGGAGATCGGTGGAAAATAGAGATGAGGATGAGGAGAGCGAGGAGCTAAAGCTGAGAAGGGGGGCACCGATTGAAACAGACCGTGCAGGAGCAGGCAGTGTCTCGGGCAGCCAGCCATGCGAGACGAGGCGGCAGGGAGCAGGAGATGGTTTAGCGGCCTGAGATTACCCCTATCTCCTCGCTTGTGCAGGCCCAGGTTAATAAGACGGGGCAGGCTACCGCCGTGTAATGGAGAGCACACTGGACCTGCGATCGCGGTTTGTATCCATCTCCTGGCGCGGCTATTGAAACGATGCTGCAAGTTTGTACCGATGTAGGTTTTCACGGCTCGATTCATGATGGTTGCTCTTCAGGGGTGTTCTTTCAGGATAGCCGTGTCGAGCGCTCTCTCTCTCTCTCTCGCGACGTTTCGCCTCCCACGATGGAAGCATTATCAGGCGTTAGTGCTCGACACGGCTATCCCGAAAGAACAGCTCTGAAGAGCAACCATCATGAATCGAGCCGTGAAACCGACATCAGTACATTGTGTCGGCATTGTTGCAAAGGATGGGTTAGCGTCTACAAAATCAATAACTGTCGATCACTGCCTTTTGACTGACAATCATAATACCACTGAATCATTAAAATGTTTGTTCGTCTGGCAGTGAATAGTCCCTCAATGGGACAACCCTGTTGATGGCTGTATAACAATTCATAGCCTCCACACAATATCTTGACAAATTGTCTCTTTCAGGACCACAACTGAATTGACAAATCAGTTGGGTTTTTTTTGCCCTTGTGTTGCTCGTAGAATCTATTTAAAATGTCATTCCACTGACAGCTCAGGAGCCAAAGGTAAAGCGAGGATGAGCAATGCACCAACAAACAGCAAAATCAGCTAATTTGCAAAATGCTGTTTATTTAAAGTGTTACTTTACTGATGTAGGTTTCTACGACTCGATTCATGATGGTTG
>JAZEWU010000029.1:2465379-2497078 GCA_036362915.1 Geotria australis | reverse complement strand
TGCTCTGGTGTCCGTGGCGTTCGACTTACGTCCTAGAACGTGGTAAAGGACCCGACGGCTCATCCTGACAAGAGGGTCGACAAGGGTCCTCACACACACATGGGCTGCCAGGATTGAAACCCAGGCACCTCAGTTGCTGCCCGTTTAATATTCTGGCAAGCTGATGGCTCTGTCAGCCACACGGACAGATCACAGGACAACCACCGTCGACTTTCCCATAAAGTTGTATGCATGAGCGGAAAGACAATTTAGAGGACGCACTGTCAAAACTGTTGCTTTCTTTCAGTCCAAGCGGCGGTTAAATTTAAAAAGGATTTTCAAACTCGTTATTGCGGCGGCTGTCATGTGACTTTAAAGTGTACACAAATCATGCTTTACTTCCATGTTTATCGTGGCCTGCCACAGTTGGGGGGAATGCTTACAGACCTTTTTTTCTAAAGATGTTTGCATGGAGTTTTCAGAATGACAGAGACACACTCGCGTGTTTTCTGATTTGTGAAGTGCCACGTCGCTCGTAACACGGTGCTTTCATCGCTAACTGAGATTAACAGAAGCTCTGATTTAGTGAGCAAGAGGAAAATAGGTTTTGGTTGTAAATCGGGTCAGAGGTGAAATTAAGCTGGTCTGGTCCGGTACGACACTTTCAAGTTCCACCTTGTTCCATCATGTATCACACACACAAGCATGCACGCATTTTCTGAAAAAATACCCTTTCTTCATTACCGGTGTACGACACACAACTGGTATTTCGATGTAATTACAATATGAATTAATTATGCACCACAGTATATTATAGCGATAACTCGTTAGCTTTATTAGCTGAATATACTGCGTCGTGGCACAGAGGGGGTGTCCATAAAGTACTGGCTGCCCTTCCGGGATCAATAACCCCCATTCTCACAAGACACGGATCGAATCCAGAAGATCCTTCGATTCAGATTTCCACGTGAGCTCCATCATCCACGTCTGACAGAAGAATGCGCGTAGCCCTCTGCCTGCATGTGCCACATTTCGTCTTCAGATCGGACTTGCTACTGAATGTTCACATCAATAAATAGCAGCGTCTCCCAATTCCTCCCTAGCTCGCGTGTCAACGATGGCATTTTGGGCGCCTCGATTAAACCTGCCCCCCACTGGGTTCTCATTGCGAGAGCACCTTGTGAGCGGGTTTGGCCACAGGCCTCGTGGCTGCATGAGGATTGACAGCTACTGTCGAGACTTTGGGATAGGAAGAAAACTCACTTAAGGGGGGGTCTTTTCCCAATGGTAGAAATTGCACATTGCTTTGGCGTACGGACATCTCTCCGCAGAATAACCACCGTTGACTTGGCACAACACTACTGATTTTATTGACCCGGAAGGGAAAGTGGGCATGAGTCAACTTTTGGCCGAGGTGGTGAGTTTAACACCATAACCACAATAACACTGTGAATGCCTGATGTGAAGGCCATGTGTCTGGACGGTGATGTAACACGAGTTCCATACTCACACTATTGTGACTTTAAATGTCTGTGCTGGATTGACTCAGCCTGTCGTCTCTCCAAAGGTTGTCAAATAGGTACAAGCAACATTCCGTTGGCATATCCACAGCAATGTACAACATCTACCGATGGAGATGCTCACCAAGCCATTGCTCGTTTAAACACTGGGGCACGTCGACAGTTACGATCATATTAATGGTGGTTGCTCTTCCAACGTGGGAGGCGAAACATCGCGAGGAAGAGCGGGAGAGCGCTCGACACGGCTATCCCGAAAGAACAGCTCTAAAGAGCAACCGTCATGAATCGAGCCGTGAAAAACCTACATCACATCATATTAATGTTGAGCCAGATTATTCCCATGCTGGTCCGCTTTGGGATACATTTCCTTTATGAAATAGCGTGAGTGATGTACGGATAACATCGTTTCATATGTACAATGGAAATTGCAATCGCTGTGTTGTGAATCTCACGACTTTCTCGATGGGTATCTCAGGCATTCTGCTGCAGCCCTATAATCAAACACATGCTGACACTTGGCTCGTTTTAGACAACGATTCGTCGGAGCGACTACTGTTTGAACTGTTCAAGCGCATATTTCGAAGCACACCGCCCCTCCCCGACGCCTTTCTCAATGAAGCGTGGTGCTTCTTTGCCAGGTAATTAATGGTGACAATAAAACTGCATTGGGCAATTTCCAAGATTTCCAAGGGACAAATAAAATAACTTGCATTTATTCATGAAATATTTAAGTCGCTAGGGAGAAGAGAAGTGTAGGGAATGTAATTTCTTCGTGAGATCAGTGTTTGGAGGTTTTGGAGTTTGCATTATAGCTCTGGGGGAGTCTAGAAACTGCCATCAACATACGACGAATTAAACATAAAACTAATGATCTTTAGCCGCAACTCGACCGGCAATCGCTGTGTTTATGCTGAAATGGAATCTCACTTTGGTGAGAGTATTTTATAACCTCGGTGACAACTAAATAGAGAGAAAGCCGTCTGGTGTTGGCCAATACGTTTGAAGGACATTGCATTGCGATATAATTTATTTTGGCATGGTTTGCCACACGTATGTGTGGCTGCCTGCACACTGGAGCCTTTGCAAAAGGGTGTCCACTTAGTGTTTAAACATCTTAACACTGTGTTCTTATTGCCGGAAAGGGTAAAACCTCGTATTTTCGACTTTAAATAAATACATGTTTGTAGATGGTGTTCGCATTTTCCCGTGTTCTTTTGCGTCGTTGCCGCTGTGTGGCGGTTACAACATTAATAAGCAGTGCTATGCAGGTGAACATTCATGGTTGATTAAGCGTCAAATATACAAACAAACGTTGCCATACTTTACATGCATACATTCCAATATTTAGAGTTAACTGCAAGTGACATTTTTATTCTATCATCAAGCCAAGGAGGCTTGTTAATAAATTAGCTTTAAAAGTAATAATACTTAAAGTCCCTTAGATTAGAAGGGCTGTGGGGATTAGGGGGCCGCAGACTCACACGGAGACCCACGGACCCACATGGAAACCCATAGATTGGAAGGCCTATGGAGATGCCACCGATGGGTGCAAGGAGGCAGAAGCCACAGAGGGAGACCGATGAGGAGTTGGGAGGCTGCGATGGAACGACACACAAGGACAGCTGAATGTGACAAGAGAAGAGGCAGAGAATGGAACCGCATGGTCAACAATAAAACCCTGAGCAGAGACTGTTTGTTTAGAAGAAGAAGATATCCTGTATTTAGGTGGACACATAATATTGCTTCCCAACACGGTCACTCATAAGCGGCAGTTTGTAAACACCGCTCCGCCGCCCGCCTCGCAAGCCGACGCAAAGGGCGCGACAGCACGCCGCGGCCCCGCCTGACCGGCCTACGAGACAAACCGACGACCATTACGCAACCGACAGCTGTCATAACGGGAAGGAATACAGGGACTGCTCAAAGCGCGCTCTTTATTGTGTCCCTTTATCGAGAGAAAGCGACGTGATGTTTAGCTTGGAAATAGAGCGATGTGTCACCGCGGCCAACCCCTTGTGGCCTTAGCCCTCATTACCGAATCAATCTTTTTATGGGGTGGTTTTTTTATCCTCCGTACACGTGCTAGCTAGGCCACGAGAAGGCAACTCGGATTTTTAAGGTTATGGAGAAATTCGGGACGGCTTATTTATTGCTTATTCATTATTCATTTATTTATTCGCTTTGCACAGCGGAAAGGAGCGCTCGTAGCTGCGGCGTCGGAGTGCGCCAATATTGAGGATGCCTTGAAGGGGTTTTTAGAAACCATTTCCTGTCGCAGGCTTTCCGCAATCTTCTCGTACTTCTGCATTAACCCATTACGGCCCGGAGTGGGGGTTATCTTGCTATAAAGCGGTTGCTGCCAGTAGGAATGTATCAAGCAGTCTAGCCTCAGAGCCTCCCTGCTCAAGGCCAGCAATGGAGGACTTTGGCTGGAAAACATTTTGACCAACTGCCTTATACAACTGCGTGTATACAGACAGGCGGTGGTTTGCTAAGAGCACTCCATTCACAATTAAATCCCAGTTACTGCTGTCGGTTTTCACGGTTCTATGCATGAGAATTGCTTTCCATAGCTGTTCTTTCAGGATAGCTGTGTCGAGTGTTGCTTCTCTCTTCTTCGCGCCAATATTTGCCAGTCACTGCGTCCTATATATTGTGATGTTTTTGGCAGATCAATTAATGAGTGTGTTTTAGTTCCTGCTGGGGGCATTAACGCCCGATATTGCGTGCAGCGTGGGAGGCGAAACGTCGCGAAGGAGAGAAGAGGAACACTCGACCGGCTATCTCAACAGAACAATCTACGGAAAGCAATTCTCAAATCACAGTTAGTCCATCATTCTTTCACGTTCAAATTAAGCCGTCTACGCGCTTTGTGACAAATCATTGCAGCAATGATCGTCATCAGGGGGACACCGGCTCCCACCATGGGGATGTGGATTTTCCACGACTGGCTCAAAGGCAAAACAACAGGGGCCGTGTTCTGCCCTATTGCTTGTCTAAGCAGGGAGACGCTGTGACTGGGCGGCTTCGACTTTGGTGGAAACAGAAAAAAACCCCATCGCAACCTGCTGAGCGGATCGCAAGAAATGCACGAACGCAACGGGAGGTGCTTATAGCAGATTGTTCACAAATGGGGCTTGACAATCGTATCGTACGCTCAAATTCTAAATAATACGTTCCATAAGCATCATTGGATTTCAAAAAGTGGCCACGCTGCCTAACTGAAATTGGGAAATCGTCCCAAATGGGTAACAAACTCCCGAGTAATCTTTGGCTCTCCGTTGCATCCATCTAACGCCACTAAATGCAGACTTAACAAATGATCGCTTGGAAATTCACCACATTCCTCGCTAATAAATGGGGCTGTCGGCGTGCGTTTTTATTCCGTTTTATTTATGTTATTTATTTTTCTCATCTGGCCAACAGATGACGGTCTTAACCCTTTCAATCGCCGTCATTCTCCGCAAACAGCCACACGATAGAGGCGGCCAAAGCATTTTCTAATAAAGCTCATCAGGACTATGTGCTTATTCGTTTTTAAATACAGCCACCGATATTGCGATTATAGTGAGGCGATTAATCAGCTCGACAGCATGTGGGTGGTTTGCTACTTGGGTCGCCCAGGAGCTGCCATGGGAATGTGGAATTGCACACTGGCCGAGCACTGCTAATGTAGTTAAACACTGCTCATTGGTTATGTGAGAAGGGACACACTGGCACTAGCGTCTCATTAGCAAACTAGTTGATGCCCTCTCGTCGAATTATATTTGTTATGTACGTTTAAGAATTATCACAATACCCATCACTGTACATTAAAGCTATAATTTTTCCAATATATTCTCAATTGTTCTCAAATGAAGATATATTACTGAAAAGAATGGCACGGTTCCCCAGTCAACGATAGAACTAGTACCCTAATTGATAATGTCCATTTGAAAAAAATATATAGACTTAAGGCAAAATGACATTGTTCCAATAAAACGGTAACCTCAAGAGTTAAATGACGCCTTTGAAATTCCAGGGTTAAAGCCGCGATGCAATTACATTCTATACACGTCTGAACTATAGACAGTGATTGTCGGGTCACCGTATGTGTGATTGCTTGATTTAAAAAATATATATATATATCTCTCACTGCTGACCTTTGCCTTGTCCGTCCCAGAAACCCAATGCTGTGCGCCTCAACAAAGTTGAGAATAAACCGTTTGTTTACTCCAGTGCTTGACACCGGGTTCAGGGTATAAACAGGTGCGGTTCCACCTTGTCACTGTGAAGTTTCGTGTCTCTTGAAAGCAGAGAATCGGAGATGAAAAGGGGTTAAGCATTCAACCTCGACCTAGCAGCAATTTTACATCTGGCCGGGTGATGTATAAGGCAGTAATAAATTGCCGTAATAAAACACATCAACCCGAACCTAGACGCCGGAAAGAAAAGATATGCACTGCAGCCCTGCCAGACTAAAACATGATTTCACAATATACAAAGTTGAAATGTTTCATACGTTTTGTCACGAACGTCTCCGGCCTTGCAAAATAACGATTCGTAATGAATTTAATTTATATTCTCATTTCTCTCTCTATCAGCAATCCCGATTGTCGCTCTCGGCTTGCCATACGGAATAGAAGCTATAGTTGCTCCTTGTTAACCATGTGACATCTTCACTTAGGATACGGCTGCTGTTTAACGGACAGCGCGCTAGACCAGCAATGTAGAGGACAATGGTTCAATCCCCCCTGACGACACATGATGCTTCCAACGTGGAAGGCGAAACGTCACGAGGGAGCGAGAGAGATCGCTCGACACGGCTATCCCGAAAGAACAGCTCTGAAGAGCAACCATCATGAATCAAGCCGTGAAAACCTACATCAGTAGATCGGTAATTTGATGTTTGTTTTAATATATCCACCCGGCAATATAAATTGGTACGCCACAGTTAATTGATTAGCAGGTGGTGGGGTCAAGTGTGGGTACTCCTATTGCTCCCACTAAGCTTGGATGGTGTGGAAGAGTAGGCCAATCTGCCAGCGGTGCCGTTAGCGGGCAATTGCAGCGCCTCACTTTCATCATTGCCTCTCTATCGTCATCATTGTCAGAAACCGCTTAATCCTGTACAGGGCTGCGGTGAGCCGGAGCCTATCCCGGCAGACACAGGACGCAAGGTAGGGCTATACCCATGATGGGAAGTCAGTCCATCACAGTACCGCTCTATCAAAAAAACAACAATGTGACTGAGATAGAACCGGTAAACAATAACAATAACAATTTACATAATCCAATTAAAACCAGAATACATTATGACCTTCCTTTGGCACTGAAAAAAGACAATTCAGTGTAATCTGATGATGATGATAACACCTCCGAAAATACATCCATGTTAACAGGTATAATAAATGATTTGCAGTTGTAATAAATATTCGTTCTGCAGCTTTTATGTCTCTCCTTTAATCCCTAATTTAAACCGAGTAAATTATGAAAATGAACAAAATGTTTATAAAATATCTGGAATACTCAGCGAACTTTAAACTTTCTAATTCCAAAGATGTGAAAACATTTTAAGAACGTTTTTCAAAATTGGAAAAATTCAACAATCTCATAAGGTGATAATTTTTATCCCCTTTAACATCAAAGAAGCTTTTTTAATTCACGATATCTCCAACTGCACCAACCGTCTTTTTCTTGGCTTCCTTTATTTGCATTGTCGAATTAATTTCACCGTCTGGTCAGAAACCCGAGAATAATTGAGCGTGCACTGTGAGTTAGGGAAGGTCAAACGCAGGTCATGATTGAGTCGGGTGGCTGATCAAACATTCATTGCGGCTGAGCTATAAAACACTGGGCACCGGCAACATGCCCAGTTGTTGTGTTGAGTGGGTGGGAGGGCGTGTTGGGTGGGTAGCGTGGGGAGCGGTGGCTCAGCGGTTAGCGCGCTGGGCTACAAACCTGGCGACTGAGTTCGAATCCTGCTCACGGCCAACATCAGTGACGATTTTCTGAACCGGTCCTGGGCCTCCCCTAGGGCGACTCAGCCTCAAATTAGTACCTAGTGTGGTACTAGAAGACAACGGCGACCGGGCGTGGTGCTGGTCACCCACCTCCTCGTGTGCCGTGTCGACCTTCATAGGTGCTACTCGCTTACGGCACTTGACCCTACAGTCTGTTAATTCCATACGGGGGATCTTTGTCTTTGTCTATTTGGGTGGGTGGCAGGGTGTGGTGGGTGGGTGGCAGGGCCGTCTGGCTGGGTTCGCGGCCAAAGTCGGTGTGAGTGTCAAGATGTGGCTGAAATTCGTGCGACATACAGGGAAGAGGACCGACTTAGGTTTTTGTCGGATAGGAATTTGGGATGAAGATATGCAGAGGGACGATGTGGGGTTTTTTGTATTTTCTCGAGGAAGCAGCTTTCACGGAGAGAATGATACTGGGAGCAATGTTGCAGGAAACTGTCAAAAAGGGGTGGCTAGTAAATAAAAGAACTCCGCAAACACTTTCATCTCACAGCGACCGCCCTTTCTCGTTTCCTTCCCAGCATAAATTGACATCCTCTTCACAAGTGCTCGTAAAGAGAGAAAGGGCCTTGCCTTTTTTAAAACAAAAGCCGTACTGCATCACAGGCACGAAAACAAACCTCAAACGCATTCCGATTTTACGCTTCCTTCACCAAAGTTGTTATCAAGGAAGTCTTTGATATATGTACATCGTGTTTGTTTTGCATGATGACTTTACCCAGGATTTGAGAGCTCACCTACGAACTAACATGTAAACATTTCGCCCAGTCTTATTAGGTTTTGTATTTTAGACAATTTTGTGACAACCATACATTTCACTCCGTCACGCTTTGGTTAGAGTCAAGGGCAAAAAGATTGTCTGTTAGAAGCCCAGACTAGTGGTATACATTCCACATTCATGTGGCAGAAGTCAATCTTTTCATAGAACAGCTACTGTTGGGCACCAGGTATGATAGAGTTTCGATTTATATGTTTTTGGAACATATTTATTAAGGTTTCCCAGTGAATACGATTTAATTCAGAGATCAGACCATGCAGCATAGAAAGAGTAGTTAATGTAAAGGAATTACACACAGCGAGATTATACTTCACTTACAGATGCACTGTACGATGAATATATTCATTAATTTTGGTAATAATAAATAATGACTTCAATTATCAGTACCCGCTTAAGCCTGTACAGGATCGAGGTGAGCTGGAGCCTCTCCCGGCAGATACAGGGCGCACAGCAGGGCTTAACCAAGGGCACCAGGGGGATATTGGTTGGGTCAATTAATATTGGCAGCAGCGTGTCTTTGGACTATGGGGGGAAACCAGAGTGTCCAGCACAAACCCACACGGGACGCGAGGAGAACATGCACATTCCACACAGAAAAATGCGCCCGAGTGGGGATTCGAACCCGGGGCCTTCTTGCTGTTAGGCGGCAGCGCTACTCACCGCTACGCCACCGTGCTGCCTCGATGAATATCAATTTCGGATATTTAGTCTCCATCCATGATACCATCTCAAGTAGTCACATGATTTGGAATGTGCCTCCCCTGGCCAATCGCCCCACAATCCTTTGAATTGACGCCATACTTTGCACACACCTCTGCCACATATCTCACACAAGCCTATCAGAGGTGGCATCGTGAATGATTTAGGAGTAATGTTTACAATGTGGACGCTCAGTCTGGTCCCTTTGAAAAATGTGTTCCTTGAATCCATCAGTCAGCAGATACCAAGGTTTTGGGTTTTTTTGCTAACCCAGTGAGTGAGTGCTGAACAGCAGACTATCAATGCGAAGCAAAAGAAAATCAGCAATGTGTGTGGGGTGCTAGAGATGGGATGCTCAGCTTACACCCGTCTCTATTGTAGAACTACCATTCTGTGATACGTAGTGTTGTCCAGGGTTTTTGTCTCAATGCACTGCTGGATGAAGGCCTGCTCCCCACACCATGACGGTCATGGGGAGCACAGTGGTCAGTGCGGGTCATCCAAGGTTGGGAATTTTTACCGTGGGAGGAAACCGGAGTACCTGGCGAAAACCCACGCGGGCAAGGGGAGAACACGTAAACTCCACACAGGAAGGTAGGTACCCGAGCCTGGAGTTGAACCCAAGAAAGTCTTGCTGTGAGGCGGTAGCGCTACTCAATCCGCCACAATGTCACCCCCACAACAAAATACACAACACATAAATGTAAACATCCCTCTGGTAAGTGCAAGCCAGAGACATCTAAACATTGCCACGCGAAAGAGTGGTCAGAGAATGTCCTGTGAGATGAATAAAACCCCGTGGCCGGGGCTCGCTGAGAGACGCGGGTAAGAGATAGAAGTGTGTGTGTGTGGTGCACGATGGTTAACAACAACAACAAGGCAGACGCCAAGGTTATACCGGGTCACCTCATAAATATGGCACTGCCCAAACATGTCCCCACAATATTGTTCCATGCCTCACCTTACTGTAGCACAGATTAGTCATGTGTTAGTGGAGCGGGTGCTGACACTGAATGCCAAACAGGCTATTAGTGCTTCCGAGGCCCTAAAATCAGTCTTGCCGGAGGCAAACGCATACTAAAAAATGAGCCGAGTTTGTCCGTCTGTACGTCGAAAGCCGTGTCAAAGGGTCTCTCACTTCTCAAATGAGTGGTGAGCACTGATTATCGCCACTGGTGGCTGGCAGTGGATGCTATACACTCCACATTCTCATGGCAGGCGCCAGTATGACGTGGGGTGGCCTCTACTGCGTGGGCTTTCCGCGGTTGTGCCGCGTAACGCTCCGATGCTGTTTCGGGTCATACCACGTGACGTTGGGGATTATGTCCGACGTTTCACTTCGTGTGCTGGGACCTTCTTTTCAGTTCGACATGTGGTATAACCTGAACACACGGCGGAGGGCATGCACTGCTAGTTATTTCCGTAAACCTATGCTTATTTTATCTACCTTGGAGAGATGATGGGTTGGCCACTGTCAAGCGGTATTTGAGCTCGCAAACGTCCTGATTTGGCACATCAGGGATGCGGTGTGGGCAATGTCACACTTGGCCGCCTTTGTCTCCCCTGCTTATATTCACACATTGCACCGGGCGCCTCGCTGATGGGCGAGTTGACCTCGTGAAGACCCAAATAAGACGCACTATTGCACTTTAAATTAACTGTCATAAAGTGAATTGTCATTACGCAAAACAGTTTCAGGTGTGTTATACAACAATAAACCATCTCACTGTGTTCTTGTTCAATCGAGCACGAGGCAGTCTGTGACCTCTGCCGATTGCCCAGAACCGGTGGTGGGAATTCCACGTTCCGACGGCAAGGCCCAGCCTCTCCAGAGGACAAGCACTGTTGATGTCCCACAAAGTTGTACTTAGTTTATTGAAGTGAGGGGTGATGGGCTTGGTCGACACCAACCAGCCTTTAAAACCTTACTATCGCGAGTCCAACGCAGATCACGACACTGCATGACCAGATTTCGTGTTTCGCATTCTATTACGGATTCTCGTGACTCCACTGCTGGATGAAAGACTGCTCCTGCCACGTCGGTCATGGCAGTGGTTTGACGACACTTCACCACTTCAGCCTCAAACAACACAGGCTGGTAATGTGAGTGTGCGCAAGACACATAACACTCACCGCTGGCATTGCCCCTGCTGATATCCGACGGGAAGTGGCCAGTCGAGTCGAGATGACAAAGGCTACTAGCGATGAACGCCACCTCCTTCATGGACGTCAACCCCCGGCCCAACGACTGAAGTCAAGAAGAAGCTTCCTCAGCCATGTGCAGCCCCTAACAACATCTCGAGGGGAAACCAGACTGCAGCTCTGGACGGAAAAGCTTGAGAGTGACCCTCCTGCAACTGGCATGGGAATCCGACCTGCTGAAGACTTCCCTCCTGGCTCAGATGCACCATGGATTCAGTGGAAGACACTCAACCGCCTGAGAACTAGAACGGGACGATCAAAAGATGCTTTGGTCAGATGGGGCTACAAGACCGGCCCAACCACCTGTGAATGTGGAGAAGCAGACCATACTATGGAACATTGCCTTGTCTGTGCTCTACTACCCAACCTCTGCAGCTCAAAAGACCTTGCGGAGTTCAATGAAAATGCAAGGGGCTGTGTAAGAAAATGGGAAACTGTAATTTAACATCGCGCTTCGAAGAATCGCAAAGAAGAAGACTCACCGCTAGTATCAGCCACGGCCTGGAATCAAACTGAGGTGGCCGACATCACAGAGCGATGCACAAATCGCTCTCGTATTAATACTCGTATTAATATTCCTGATCGTAGATAATATGTTTATTTGTGTGTACAAACCTCTCTCTGTGTTAGTATGTAATCATCATCATTGTCAGAAACCGCTTAATCCGGTACAACGTTGCGGTGAGCCGGAGCCTATCCCGGCAGACACAGGGCGGAAGGCAGGGCTATACCCTGGATGAGACGCCAGTCCATCACAGGGCAGGTACGTGCTATACATATAATGTATATGGCTACCTGTAGCTGTTAAACATGCCTATTGTTTTTATGGTGGATATAACCAGAGGATATTACATCTAACAGTACACCGAGGGGAGAATATTTGTACAGTCATTGTGTGAGGACGCCTGGAGGGATCCTACGGCACCCATTTGAAGCCGGCCATATTTTACCGAGCAACGGCGGCAGGTAGGCGTATAAGTAGCTTTTTCGACTACGGTTCATTTGGCCAGGACATTGGCACACGATGGCCGGCTACTGTTGCAGAGCAGTGTCAAGGGGTCGTTATCGTGCACGGGGAAATGGAATCACGCTCCTAATGCCTCCTCTGTGACACCTCTCATTGAGCAGCGCCAGAGATGAGATGGGCTTAGACGGCCGAGCAAATCTTAGTATTATCGGAGGCGATGCTTTCCCAGGAGTGGCCGTGTAAAAGTTGTAATGTGTGTTAGAATGTGCGCGCAAAGTACCGGCGAGACATGGACAATTAGAAACAAAGACAGGAATAGGATAATTGGTTGGTCTAATCGAGTCATCGCGCTGAGCTTTGTTTGAACGAAAATCCCAGATTGATGGTTGCTCTTCAGGGCTGTTCTTTTGGGATAGCCGTGTGTATTGCATGTCATCTTGCTTTGCATTACGGGTGTAAAGATTGCACCGATGAATCGTGATTCTTAAGCTCATTGTGTAACAAGAATCGGTATTTTTTTGTGTATGTTTTGCATGTAATGGGTTCACTTGACCGCTCCAAACACTGGAGGCCGCAATTTTCATCACAATTCAGTCTGGATTTTGCAGCTGATCGTGAACCGTGACTATTGAGGCGTCAGGGTGGCGTGAGGGTGGCGTGAGGATGTGTTGAGTTCTGAAGAGAAGTTTCGTCAATTCATGATCGCTGATCGCACAGTTGGAATTAAACCGTGAAAAAGGACACACATTAATTGGAACAAAATGTTCTTTCAAGAAATGTACGAAGCTGGCACACATTTTCACATTGTCCAGCAGTCCCTGCTGTGATAATGGGATTATATATATATACACACACGTGATTGAGAATAATACAATATTCAATAATGTGTTAAATGGCGGGGTTGTGGTTATAAGTTTAGCAGACTGTGGCAATTACCACATTTCAGCTATCGATAGAGATGAGGGAATGCACATTCAGAAGAATGATGCAAATTTGCAGCTTTACTTTAACCACAAGGGCGGCACGGTGGCGTAGTGGGTAGCGCTTCCGCCTCACAGCAAGAAGGCCCCGGGTTCGAATCTCGGCTCGGGGTGCCTTTCTGTGTGGAGTTTGCATGTTCTCCCCGTGTCCGCGTGGGTTTTCGCCGGGCACTCCGGTTTCCTCCCACCGTCCAAAGACATGCTGCCAGGTTAATTGGTGTACTGACTAAATTTCCCCAGACGCCCTGCGATGGACTGGCGTCCCATCCTTGGTGTTCCCCTGCCTTGCGCCCTGTGTCTGCCGGGATAGGCTCCGGCTCACCGCGACCCTGTATAGGATTAAGCGGTTTCTGAAAATGAATGAATGAATGAATTACTTTAACCACATGCTATAGCGAGAGACTCAACTTTAAAGAGCAATGTGGTATACGTATGGATCGATCCATATCAAGATTTGTTCAAAGCTACGATTATTTACTCCTTTCTGCATGCGTGCATTTTTAAGGAAGGAAATACGACTCGGACGCTCATTTTATCGTTATCTTTTTGATGAGATGTGAAAAAAAGTCTCGGCTCGGGTACCTTTCTATGTGGAGTTCACGTGTTCTCCCCTTAGCCACGTAGGTTTACGCTGGGTACTCCAATTTCCTCCCACAGTCCAAAGACATGCTGCGTAGGTGAATTGTCCTGCTGCCTAAATTACCCCCAGTGCTCTGAAATGGTGTAACTTGCTTACCCCTCCCCGCTGGACAACTGTTAAAAAAGAGCTACATAGCTCAACGTTTCCTTCCAGCTTACATGAAAAACTGACTAACTATAATAATAGCATTTATATAGCGCCTTTCACCCGAGGGTCACAAAGCGCTGCACAAAGCTGCAGAGAGAACGACATGCCAAGATATGGCAGGGGTCAGTATTACCCCCTTATATGGACAGTGGGTTTTCTCCAGCTTCTGTGGGTTCCTTCCACCGGAGAAACTGGAGGAAGCCCACGCAGAACATGGGGAGAACACATAAATGCAACACAGAAAGGTGCCTCGAGGCAGCAACCCAACCGCCTCGGGCAGGACTTTCTTTCTGTGAGCCGCAGATGTTGCCACTTCGTATAATATTCGCATTAATATACGAAGACAAACATGTGCAGGTATGTGTCTGCATATATATTCATATCGTGCTGAATATTGTCAGGTGCTTAGTAAATAACCAAATAAAGTAAAACAATAACAGAACAATCTAAAACCCTAAAACGATTTTTGATTTTAAAATCCCCTGACGAAACAAATGCCAGCGTTTTCACTCCAGTCTCGTGAATAATTCTTTGTTGTGTATCATTTGTTATCGACACAAATATTAAGTCTGAAATAATGCATCCTGCAAGAAACCTTGACCATCTTATATTATTCTTCCTCAATGTCATTTTAATTCCCTTATTTTTCCCACTAACAGCATGCGCAAAGCTCTCTATCATGATAAATTAATTTTCGGTGTCGTTTTAATACCTTTTCATGCATCACGCAAGCACACGTTTATTTCTGGGGTTTTTTTCCCCACCCTCACACAATCGTGACAAATTGCTGGCTGCTGCCCAAATAAAGCCTGCCCTTTTCGATGTCCATTTTATATCAGAAAATGAAAGCACTCATCATCCGTATGTATGTTTTCGTCTTTGCGATGGTTGTTGTGATAAACATGTGTTTCCTTCTCTTCCCTATTGTGCCCCTGTCAGAATCTCCCGACCGATCACACGTGACACGCAATTGTGTTCAAGCGTCGCTTATCTCGAGGCGATTTATACATATCGGAAAGTCTGCAGATAAACATCTCCTGACTTTGCCGCAATATTGTTGTGAAGGTGCTACAGATGACTATAGGTTTCTGGGTATTTTTTTAAATTCTCGAAAATGTTATCTTCGTTCCATTCGATTGTAATGCTAATCTTTGAAACATAGCTGTTATTAAACAAAAGCCAGCAACAAATCTGTTCAGGGTTGCACTTCAGAGCTGTTCTTTTTGGATTGCCGTGTCGAGCGATCTCCCTCTCTCCCTCGGGGCGTTTCGCCTCCCAGCCTGATAATGCTTCCAACGTGGGAGGCAAAACGTCGCGAGGGAGAGCGTGAGATCGCTCGATACGGCTATCCCGAAAGAATAGCTCTGAAGAGCAACCATCATTTGTCATCTGTCGTATAATCTCTCGGGATAGCCGTGTCGCGCGATCTCCCTCTCTCGACACGGCTGTCCCGAAAGAACAGCTCTGAAGAGCAACCATCATGAACCGAGCACTGAAAACCTACATCAGTAAAACTGTGTGATATTTTGTTTGTTGCTTGGTATCAATAACAAGGGTACTTTTAATATTAATAACAGATACATAAAAACAATGGCAGTGTAATCCACCATGAGCGCAGTGTCCTCAGAATCCCGGATCCTCGTTTAACTACCCTCCGTCATGACTCCACGGCAATAGAAATTGCCACCGCATGAACTTGTGTGAAAATGCATGCCAACACTCCGAACTACCGCGGACATTGTGAAACATGTTAATAAAGAGGTGACGACGAACGCTTAACTACGCGAAGTAATATGTAATTGGTGTTTTTCCATCTGTCTAACCAGTCCTGAGTGCTAATTCTTTGCAATGTAAGTAATAATAATAGCATTTATATAGCGCATCACAGAGAGCGTGCAAATACAGTCAATGATGGCACACTCTTGGTTATGGGACATTTGCGATTATGGTACAAATATTTTTTGTAAAGAGAAAAACATTTCAATAGATTTCAAATAAAAAAAATGTCTTACCTTGTTTCATGAAACTAGGGAAGAACTGTAGCCAGGGCTGGTGGGTCACACAAAGATGGAGGCATAATGAGCAAGAGACGCTAACCAGCGCTATTATATAAATATTTAACGGTATTATGTGTTTGTGCTTGAATGTAAATGTATATCGAGAGAGAGAAGACTGTGTTGTCTTGTGACCGGTCTCGACCATCGCCAGTCAGTCAGTTTTCATTTAAGCTGGAATAAGCCATTGAGCTACGTAGCTGATTTTTACAATTGCCCAGCAGTGAGGAGTAAGCAAGTTACAGCATCTCAGGCCAGGGGGGGCAATTTACCAGAGTATCCGATAAAAAACCAACGCAGACACGTGGAGACAATGCAAAGGCCACACAGAACGGCACCCTATCCGAGAATCAAACCCGGTGGCACAGTGAGGTGGCGGCACGGTGGTACAGTGAGGTGGCGGCAGCGCCACCTCACTGTACCACCGTGCCGCCCTCAACATCAACTACCCAGCACGGCAGGTTCAGTTTCATAATAGGAGCCTTTGACCACAGATTAACTTCCATATTATGCTAACTCTTTAAAACTGTTATTGATTATACTGGACGCGTGCAAAATTGGATCTGATATTGGCGTAACTATTTATTAGCGTCCGTTTGCCTGAACTCTTTCGAGCACCCCACCAGCATATTCCAACGTAAACAGACAAGCTACGCTCCGCACAACGGCCAGCCGATCCTGACCGCGGGCCGGCCATCATCGCATTTTTATTTTATTCCTCATTTTATTCATTTTCGCCTTCATAACGATATCTACGCCGAGAACCAACGGCGCGGCACAGTCCATCCTGCAACTCATTTTTCACGCGATAAAATCAGGCTTCGAATGCGTGAAATGTAACCCGGTGGACTGGGTTTTGCCTCCGCTCTTAAGTGCTCCTGTAAATCTCAGCGGGCCCCGGTTGGGGACAGTCAGGCAAGGCGCGCTCGCAGCTTGATGCCGCGCTACACGGATAAAAGGTGCTAAAAATTAACGGCCTCTACTCCGCTTCATATGCACTTTTGCTAAAGCTCCGCATCAGCCCCATTTCTGATGCCCGCGTGTTTGTGAGCGCGCCGGCGCTCAGCCCGCTATGCAGACTGCGGGCCGGGGGTTGTTGGTGGATGGCACGCATATCATTAGAATCGGCGTAATCCATCCATCCATCCATGGTCAGAAACCGCTTAATCCTGTACAGGGTCCCGGTGAGACGGAGCCTATACCGGCGGACACAGGGCGCAAGGCATGGATATACTCATAATGGGACGCCAGTTCATCACAGGGCACCGGGGGCAATTGAGTCCGCTGGCCAGTTAGCCTATGCAGCAGCATGTCTTTTGGCTGTGGGAGGAAAGCAGAGTGCCCGGCGAAAACCCACACAGAAAGGCGGGAGCGCTACTCACCGCGCCACCGTGCCTCCGCGAGAGATGATACCACACCAACCAGCCATTCAGAACCATGTTGTGGAACACATCTCTCCTCGATTTAAAGCAGTGTCTTCACAATCATCTGCTGGAAGTCGTCTCGCCATAATTCCATCTCGCACCGAAACTAAAACAGGTTTTTTTTTCTTTCGAAATTATCCCGAAGGTTTTGGTCGCGTCTTACTATCCAAAGCGGCTTTCTTTCTGAAACACCTTATAGCCAGGGCTTCTCCCAATTTTGCACCTCACAGCAACAGGCGGCAGTTGCATATGAAAGCGGAACCTTCGCACAAACCAGTCCGCCCTGAATGCTTGGCCAGATATAGGAGCCTAATTACAAGTAATATTCCTCCAATCAGTGGGAAATACACGTGAGGCGGTGCACACTGAGGGACCAAAGGAATGAGTGAATGCGAGTCGAGACCCCGACAGGTGATCAGACAATACACAGAGTAGGGGGGGGGTAATGCTAAGTGAATTAGTGCGGCCTGGAATTGCTTCTCAAATGAGGCCGCTTTAGCATCACACCGCGTGCTTCTTCTTCTTTGCGATTCTTCGAAGCACGATGGCTAGCTTCTGGACATCGTCGTCTTTCAGCTTGGCTTCGAAGTGTTTGGTAGAATTCGCAGGCAATACCAAGTACTACCTGACAGGGATCGCGACGTGAACGCTTCTACCTTGACCGCGTGCTTAAACAATATGATAATGCACACTTTTTGAATCACAAAAAAATCAGTTAATTACAATTCTCCAAAGCAAAGAAAACGTGACGTTGTCCTGCATACTCCATGCTGGTTATTTATACGAAGTGAACAGGTGAAACAAATCCACCTCCCCGTTGTTGTGTTACTGCAGTAATGTGATCGGGGAATGGAAAAAGAAGAGAACAATTGAGGCTCTGGAGATTTACATTTCATTGTAGTCTGCAACCGGCGAAACACACGACGTTGCTCTGTGCAGCAATTAAAATGATGATGATGAGGAATAAACACTTAGGCCGGCACGGTGGAGCAGTGAGTAGTGCTGCCGCCTCACAGCAAGAAGGCACCAGGTTCGATTCCCGGCCCGGGTGCCTTTCTGTGTGGAGTTTGAATGTTTTCCCCGTGCCCGCGTGGATTTTCGCAAAGTACTTCGGTATTCTCCCACAGTCCAAATACATGCTGCTGCATAGGTGAATTGGCCTGGTGACTAAATTGCCCTGTGATGGACTGGCGTCCCATTCGGAGCATACCCCTGCCTTGCGCCCTATGTCTGCCGGGATAGGATCCGGCTCACCGCAACCCTGTACAGGATTAAGCGATTTCTGACAATGAGATGAGATATTACGTTTATGGGGGGAAGAAATACAGACTTGTTAAGTGTGACACGTTAATAATTCGTAGGCAATGTTTAAGACATTCTGAATTTCACAGAAAACTATAATTAAGGGTGTATGCGACCTGCAACTACACGGGGCAATACTGTTTATTATTGGAACTGTACCGTGAATCAGAAAGCATGAATAAAACTATGGTAATTTTTTGAAAATACAACACAAAACAACGTCGCAAAAAAGGGTTTAATTTACGTGGCTAACCACTTATTGTCAAGATTTCTAATAAAATATAACAGATGGGCAAACAGTGGCCGCGAGAGAAAATTAGCATCACTTACAAATCAAGGCAGTATATCCAAGAACCATAAATATGTTGAATTCACTGGATTATGTATATAAAGACAAATCTAGAGATTAATTATATTCGGATCCAATTCGGATCTTCAGTATTTTGTTCTCAACTTTTGTCGACCCACCCGCCCCATTTTCATGTGAGGATATTTCTGGACGCGTTAAAGATGTCGGCATGTATTTTTCATTGCCTCATGTGGTGAGATGAGGAAAAGCAGTCACGCGTTCAGACAAGGCAATAAATGTTTAAATCTGGTTTCTTAGGACCACCTATCACAGATTCTTTCTTTTCATATTATTAGCCACTTATATAAGACCTCAGTGGTGCAGCGGTTGGAATAATATCTGGCTGGGATGGTGATATTCCAGAGTGCTCAAGTTGAAAATCGACTCACATCCATGTCGAGCGATCTCCCTCTCTCCTTCGTCTCCCACGTGGGAGGCAATACGTCGCGAGGAAGACAGGGAGATCGCTCGACACGGCCATCCTGAAAGAACAGCTCTGAAGAGCAACCAGCACGCATATTTATTCAATTTTCAAGGTATTAATTCTAAGAAAGAATGACTCAGAGGCGCGACATAACCTGCAAGATGGGAGTGGGGGGGAGTCAAGCCACGCAGTTAGCCGGCAGGACTCTCTCTCTCTCTGTGTTCGGCGCAGATCTTACCACTGCGCCACCCCACATAAACAGCCCGGGCCCTGCCATGAAACGTGGAACTCTCAGCTCTGGGTCAGGGTCGCAGGATGGAGATGAATAACCACCCCGCACTTGTTTAAGCAGGGTGACACTTTCACTCACTGTGAAATGTAAACCACACTCCGTACACTTCCGATGAACTTTGAAAGTCTCGTTTTACGTTTCGTGTTTTCCTCCCCCACCCAACCCTACCCTGCAAGAAGGGTGAGTTTGAGTTCACGCGCTCGGCCATTCGTCGCTTTTCAAGCCCCCCCCTGTCACCGCACACTTTAATATTTTAACACGTGGCACGCGGCGAGCGTACAATTCCGCGCGGCGACCGAGGGGACCAAGGTCTCGTTCCGCGGCACAAACTCGATCCGTCACGCGAGTCAGTGAGCGAGCGATCATCATGGACGTCCGTCGGCTTAACGAGAGAAAGCTCGATGAGGCCCGTGCAAACGTCTGCAACCCACGAAACGCCAACTTCCGCCATCTCAGCACCGTTAAATCTTTATTGTCAAACAAGGGTTAAGTCTTTATTGTCAAACAAGGGTTCAGCAGGGATTATCTCTGTCGGTCATTTCGAGCTATTGGTGAAGCTCCACAAGTATTATGGTGCAGAGCATTCTCCAAATACGAACAACTACTTCTAACTTGCTCCAGGAGATCCCAGTTCATTCTCCCCACGTGGACAATCACTGATCCGTTCCCGTACTCGGGTTTGAACTTGCTCGTTTCTGTTTGGAAGATAATTACCTCCCCATCAGTATCTGCGTCTCGCTTCGGCTGGGCAGGTGCCATGGGCTGCCTGCTGTGCCAGGCTAGGTGCATGAGGAGGTCACGGGACGGACCAAGGTGCCACTGGCCGCTGGGCGCGTCCATTATTATGAATCGCTAGCAATCGATCCACGCAGCAGCCGGTTCTCACCACCGATCGGTTCTCACCACCGATCGAATGTACTGATATTTACCTGTAAAAATATACTTTTTATTTTTGTATTTGGTCACTTACGTGCAATTCGTTGTAAATGGGGATGTTTTGATTTAGTTTGTTATGTTATATTTTTGTCAATTCGCGTGTTTGTATCGATTCCCAACATCGATTCCCTCATCCTTCTGGGTCTGTATGGGAATCGGTTCCCGCCCTGTTAGGAATCGATCCCCGCCCTGCTAGGAATCGATCCACCCGGCAGTCGACTCCACCACAGATTCGATTCGAGCGTTTAATCAAACGTACTGATTTTTACGTGTAAAAATATAACTTTAAAATTTTGTCCTCGGTCACCTACGTGCAATGCGGTGTAAATCGTGGTGTTTTGATTTAGTTTGCATAGTTTTTAAGTTTGTATTTGTGTCAATTCGAGTGTTTGTTGTGTCGCAGGAATCCCGTCGAGAGTTTAAAATCTCAGTGGCTATTTTTTCTTTATTAAAAATACGCATCTATCTGGCAGAAAAAGCTCCATTATTAAATGAGTCGCTATGCGAGCGATTAAAAAAATATCGATTTCCAGAATCGATTCCGAGTGTCGACTCCTCAACGTGATTCCGGGTCTGTAGTGGAATCGGATCCCACCACGCAGCTTCAGCGGAACCGGATCCCACCACGACTATCCCGGCAAATACTCACCGGCAATAAAAAGCAACAATCATGAATTTCTAGCCGTCAAAACCTACATCCCTACATCGGTAAGTATATTGTCAATGAGTATACAGTTCGTGGATATATGGGTATACTTGCTGGTGAGTATATTGCCAGTATGTAGCTCGCACCTGTGTGGTGGTCAAAGTGTATCTAGTCCGTGTTGTAAGAGCTCGCGAATTGACCCGCTCGGTAACTCGAGTGCGGTATGCACGGCTGCCCCGTGTTTTCGCCCCCGTGTGACCGTGGCAGACTGCGGGGACAGGTGCCGTTGGCGAGCGCCTATGAAGGTCGACACGGCGCACGGGGGATGGGTGGCCAGCGCCCCGCCCGGCCACCGTTGACTTCCTGGTGACAATGTGTACGCGCAGTGCTGGATACTCATTTGGGGCTGGGTCGATCTGCGGGAGGCCCAGGACCGATTCACAGAATCGTCACTGGTGTTGGCCGTGGGCGGGGTTCGAGCTCGGGTCGCCGGGTTTGTGGCCCAGCGCGCTGGCCACTGTGCCACCGCTCCACACAAAGACACACACACAGACAGCGACACATAGAGATACGTAGAGACTCACAGACGCACACAGAGACCACAACACCATCCATTCAATCGACATTGAATGAATATGCGAGCGATGTCGTTTGTATCTATTATTATTATTGGGCGCATTTGCATCATCTGATTGTGGTTGACGGGGGACGGGAAGGAGGTGGGCATTTGGCGCTGGAGGGAGACGGAGATAGAATTAATGAGCTGGAATTAGGCGGAGGGGGGGAATGAGGCGAGAGGTGACAGGCCACGTCTCCTCATTGTGAACCCACAAAAACGCAGGGCTGCCCCCATTTCCTTGCGGTCGACTCGCCCGCGACTAAATAATCAGCTGTCCGCCTGTGTGGATGCTTTCTGTCGGCTCAGGAGCAAGTGGCAGCAGTTAATGAGCGAATTATCAGCTTGGAGGACGAACGCTGGGGGGAAGGGGGGGGTGGGCCGTAACTTTTATTTATTCATTAACGTATTTTATTTATCTGTCTTCCCTTCCCGTCCGGGCAGATTGCGACGCGAGACCGCGCGGCACAGCTGCTGTGACGGACTGCATCCCGTGAAATGACCATCGGAGACGCGCAGCGGCGCTCGCTCGTCTCACATCCGCGCCCGCTAATCCTGAACAGCGCCGCGGGGAGCCGGAGTCTATCCCGGCAGACACAGGGCGCAAGGCAGGGTTATACCCAGGATCGGACGCCAATCCATCACAGGGCACCGGGGGGGCAATTTAGTCCGCGGGCCAATTAACCTATGCAGCAGCATGTATTTGGACTGTGGGAGGAAACTGGAGTGTGCAGCAAAAACCCAAACGGGACACGGGGAGAACATGCAAACACCACACAGAAAGGCATCCGAGCCGGGATTGGAACCCGGGTCCTTCTTGCTGTAAGGCGGCAGCGCTGCTCACTGCTCCGTCGTGCCGCACCCCCTCTAATGATAAGCTGGTAAAAATTACCGTAATTTATGCGGGCCCCGTTCTCTTGCCGCCGTGTTGCTTTATTTTAAAGAGTAATTGCGAAAGGATTATCTGATGCATGGTCTGCACCGTCGTATAACAACACGTGCATCGTTATGCATTGTTGGAGTAATGTTCGTGGCTATTTCTCCGCCGCCCTCCTATTTCCAGCCGAAGCTCGGTGTTATAGGATTTGTTTATTTATCCGCGTCTCTAAATGTTTCATCGAGCACTGAATATCGCGGCGGATTTTTCTCCAATAATTCAGCCGTTTATTTGTCACATTTTACAGAGAAAAATATAAACTGTGTCAGCGAATATGAAATATAAGCGCATTGCTTGCATATGCTGTGTGTGTAAATACTGTATAAGGGGTGGTCGGAGAATGTATAGAAATGAAAGATAGTTGCATCAAACTAATGTTGGGCTATTTATGTCTTGATTGGGTAATACTGTATGCACGGGGGATGATTTTATTGTTGTTAAAATATCATGGCTCCTAACTACGGGTCTGCGAGTTAACATCTCGGTCGAGGTTGACCTAAATCATCATCCGCATAACAGAAGTGATGAACGCTATTGGACGCTTTTTGCCGTTGTTACAAATAAAGTATAAAATACGAAGTTTTTACCCTCACCGCGTAAAGGACACACGATAAAAAAAATAACTCTACCGTGAGCGCACGAGACATTTTGCCCATCTTGTTCGCCGTCCCATGCTATAAAAAGCAACACGTTTTTGTGCTTTCGGGTTGTGAGATGGCGAGAATTTCCAACGGTGTACGTTATTTTGAACTCTGCGTTTGCGTCATGACAGATGCCCGGCTGTAAAGCGTTGGCATGTTTTGTCCGCACCTCACTGTGCCGTCGAGTTTGACTGCAGGGAACAAGATCTCGACGGCTGGCTGGAGAATGCCCAATAACCCTTACGGAAAAGAAATAAACAACAAATAGACGACAAATACAACCCTCGGCTTTTTTGCCGAATAGTGCGTCTCATCAAAACCTGCAAGTGTAAAATATTCGGCCTGTTGTGATGTTGCTGTATGAAGTTATATCATAACGTTGAGGTTTCGCAGCTGATGTTTTGACTGGTGATGGATTTTGGGTAAGACCAGGTAATGATCTGGTCATATTTGTGCCGTAAAGATCCTCCGCCCTCCGCCACATAATACGGATTTATTTTTCGTATTTTTTTGTCATGGCAGTGTCTTGGCGAGGCCTTCATCCAGCAGTGGATTGACCATGCTTACTGATGGTATATCTGATCGGGAGAGGTGACCAAAATCCCATTAAAACAAGGATGCCCTCCTACTTGCAGTGGTTTGAGCACTTCGTGTCCCGGTGACCTTTAACGTTTAATACACAGTGACACGGATGTAAATTCTCAAAGCAATAAGCTTCCATCACCACGTACCAAACACTCTTATTTGCCCACCTCATTAGGCAAGCAAGCAATGCTGCTACGAAGGACAGCTTTATTATTAGCCATACCTTAATGTCTAATTGGCCGGCATTATACCGTGTCAGATGTAGTGGCCAATGCTTATAGCCCAGCCGTAATGGGCGCATTGCACAGAGAAGTAGCCATCACGTTCATGGAACACTCAAGTACACATTATTGGCCATTATGTTTCCAGGAGAGCATCCAGGAGTCTCAAGATTAATTTTCAGGAGGGTCCTGCATTGGGGTGTTAGGCCATGTTTAGGCAACACTTGCAAGGTAATGATGCGTCTGTGACAAACAGTACACCAGGAATGGATCCGAAAGTGCTACGTGAGGTATAGGAGGTTTTCTTTTATACAACCGGGGTTTCTCCATGCACTTCGGTTTCCACACTTAAAACAAATGGTCAAGAAATTAGCTAAACCACACCAGGAAGGTGGAACATTTTTAATAATTCATTCATTGTCAGAAACTGCTTAATCCTGTACATGGTTGCGGTGGGCCGGAGTCTATCCCGGCAGACACAGGGCGCAAGGCAGGGCCATACCCAGGATGGGACGCCAATCCATCACAGGGCACCGGGGGAAATTTAGTCTGCTGGGAGGAAATCGGAGTGCCCGGCGAAAACCCACGCGGACCCGGAGAGAGCATGCAAACTCCACACAGAAAGGCACACGGGCCAGGATTCGAACCATGGGCGTTCTTGCTGTGAGGCAGCAGCGCTACTCACCACGCCACCGTGCCATCCCCCATAAGTAACCAATGAAATAAAAATATTACAAAGTCGTTAAACTTTGTATTTGGGGGCAGATTTACGAAAACATTCCCCATTATGAGAATTGCTCTGTGAAGAGCAGATCTTTGGGGATAGCGGTGTCGGGCGTTCCTCCTCTCGTGCGACACAGCTATCCCAAAAGATCAGCTCTTGAGAGCAATCCCCACACATCGAGCCGTGAAGACCCACATCGATACACTCCCCCAATTGTGTCAACACACTCGCCGGGAGATCAAATCCAATCAGCGACGCTGGATTGCAAACCCAGAGTGCTGACCATAGCGCCGCGGCAGCATCCATCGATAAGTGTGTACCGCGACATTGTTTGGTCCACGCTGCACTCGAGTGAACGTGGAATCAGAGCAACATACACCGCTGTTGGGCTCGGCGTCGCACGTCGTCTGTCCAGGTTCAGTAATACAATTCGGGCAATTCGTTGTAAGAAACGGATGACCTGCAATGTTCGATAGGAAGATTTACCTACACAATAGGTCAGAAAGGGCCAGACGTACGGATCCAATGTTCACGTGCTCTCCGGTAATGGGCACACATCCGTGTTTATAATTCAAAAGTCACCTACGTCAAAGTTTTAACCCGTGCAATTGACTCCACGCTGAACCGCACGTTTCGCGATGCTAACTCAGCCTAATCTAACCTTTACGATCTATGATTTGCAAATAACCGCCACTAAATGATGGGTCAGCGGATGCCTTAAAGGCGGTGCGGTTATCTTTAAGCATAGGGTTGCGGGTCTAGACGCTAAAGAAGAATCATCACAGTGCAATTTGGTTTGGTGAAGCAACTCCTATGAGCAGCATGGCATGGGGTAGATGTCTTCCAGATGGAAAGACAAAACCCTCTAAATGATTCAAAGCACCAGCAGAGTACCCGCCCAATGGGCGATCTTGTTTCACAAGTGTACGTAACACCTTCTCCCGATGTCCCTTATTGACCAATGCTTTGATTTGGATTTCGTCCTGATGTCGTTTTCGGAATATCGCCGGCTCTCTGAAGTTTCAGAATGGTAATCAATAAGTGGGAAGTAAAGCTGAAACAGGACACACAAGCCTTGGCGTTGTGCGGATAAAATTAGCACTTGTGAAACATTCGAACACGCTACCCTCAGTGCGGACATACATACATAGATGGTTATCATTACAGCAGAAAAAAAAAACCCCCCAATAAGCTTGTCAGGTCTGGAAGCGGGATTCCTGCGATACAACAAACGTGGGAATTAACCAACAAATGCAAAGAAGACACAGAACACACTTGCTCCATGTAAAAAAAAATGAAGATTTCGACGCGTTCGCCAAAACCTGCCAGCTTGATTTTCACAACAATCCTGTGCGGCACTGGCACACGCCTGCGGGGGCGGCACGCTCACACACGAGCTGGAGGCCACGACATTCGCTTCCACAGATGGCACCGGACCTGCTGCGCGTTCGGCTGGGATTTTGCTCATCACCCCGTGACAACCTGCCCTGGAAAACCCCTCGAAGCGCTTCGGGTGGCCAGCCAAAGAGGAGGACGCGGCGGCGCAGGGCGTGTGTGTTGTGTGTTGTGTGTGTGCGCGCATACGTGCGTGCGGATAGATTGTCGCAGGGATTCCGCAAAGAGCGCTCGGAGTTTAATCCCTCTTAAGTGATACTGAGCAAGCTGCTGAAACTAAATCCCACCATCCGCTCAAAGCCTAAGCCTCCCCCCGCCACCCCCCTTGTGTCCCGATGCGAATGCGATGACTTGTAAGTAGGGGGTTAGCGTTAACCCTGTGTACACAATGTCGAGCCGGGCGTATAGGACAGAAATTACTGTGCCACTTATTTGTGTTCTGTTTGCCGTGTGTGCTCAACCGCTCAGTGTGTGCGCGTGCCGCGGAGGGCTTTGACACAGTGCAAGCAATTATACCCACACGCTTACTGCTTTGTGTTTTCACGTAGAAGTAAAAACATGTTTCCTAATGTATCAGGTCCAATATTATGCAGCAGCATTTATTCAAGGAAGCAAACTCCGGATCAGTCTTGACCTTCCGGGTCTCATCAGTAGCTCGGCTTGTGGCTTGTAATTACCACCTATAATTGTTTTTCCCTTTCGCAATGTTTAACCGTTGTAACTACCTTGCAATACTTATGTATGTATTTGGTCATTCATGTGCAGTTATGTGTTTAAATATTTTTGTGTTTGGTTAATTGGTTATTTTTATATTTTTATTTATTTTTGTCAATTCGCGTGTTTGTTGTGTCACAGCAATCCTGTGAAGAGCTTGCACGCTCACTGGGTATTTTTCTGCTGTAATGATAAATATCTATGTATCTGTACTACGATCTGAATAACCTAGGTTTGACTCCTGGCCGTACATTACGATAGTGATGCCCGATAATTGAAACATGCCACGACCTCCCACGATAGAGCTTGACTTAGTCGTAAAAGGATACCTGGCGAAGCGTGTGAAACAACAGAAATGAGGACACGTGTATATGTGGGCATGGTGCTGGCCATATCACCCCATCCTAGTCAATACTGGTCTTAATAGGTGCTCACTAATAGCCCTTGCCGTCCTGGTCTGTGTATGTATGAGCCGCTGTCCTAGCAAGGAGCGGTTCTGTAGAGGTTAGCACGCTGTGTTACAAACCCGCTCACCGCCCACGCCAGTGGCAATTTTCTGAACCGGCCCTGGGCCTCCCCTAGGTTGACTCAGCCGCAAATGAGGACCTGGTATGGTGTGTAAACATCGCCACTCGGGAGACAAAGGTGGCCGGGTGTGGTGCTGGGCACCCACCCCTTCGTGTGCGGTGCTGGCCTTCATAGGTGCTCGCTAACAGCACTTGACCCTACAGTCTATTAAGGCTATACAGTTGATCTTTGTTTTGCAGAAGCTACCCTCCAGCAAGGAGGGTGCGCGACGCTAATAACAATGAGCAAAGCGACGGGTGGCTAAAACACGGCGAGTTGACACAGCAAGGACTGACTGCCCGTGGTGCATCTGCCAGCCATCTCACTTAACCCCTAACACACGGAGCTCTTCTGTAACATCGTTGCAGTGAGGCATCCACACTTCACGTGGCCTCAGACGGGCACCTGGCATGACACAACCAACCAGTGGTGATATCACCGCCACTTAGTGGTGAACGGCAGTCGGCGTCACGTGCGATTGCGTTAGCTCACCAAAAACAATGGAAAGCTGCCAACGTATGTAATAATAATAGCATTTTATATAGCGCCTTTCACCCGAGGGTCACAAAGCGCTGCACAAGGGCCGCGAAGAGAACGGCATGCCAACAATGTAGTGCAGGGGGACGCGTTGTAGGGCTACGTGAACTTCACAACACCAAACAGAAGCCAGGTTCAGATACCCACCGTCAACTGCATTTTGCACGGCTGGGTCATTCATTCATTGTCAGAAACCATTTAATCCTTGACAGGGATCCAGTCAGCCGGAGCATATCCCGGCAGACACAGGGCGCAAGGCAGGGCTGTACGAAGGAAGGGACGCCAGTCCATCACAGGGCACCGGGGACAATTTAGTCAGCAGGCCAATTAACATATGCAACCGTATGTATTTGGACCGTGAGGGGAAACCCACGCGGACACGGGGAGAACATGCAAACTCCACGCAGAAAGGCACCCTAGCCGGATATCGAACCCGAGGCTTTTTTGCTGGGTCATGCAGCACAATTGCTAAAACTGTGGGCCACTGGGTTAATGATCCCCCACACCATGGCCTTGCCACGCCGACATATACACACACAGAAGTACGCCGACACACTCAGTCTGACCTCGCTTGAAGAGGCAGAGAGCCCAACTATGCTTGTGGCCTAAAACAACAACAGTCAAGCTGCACGGCCACTAAGTTTTGGTCCCTTGAAAGCAGGGGACACACACAGATGTCAAACGAGCTAACGCTGAGCCTTAACTAATGAATTGCTACTCAGTAATCCACCCTTGAGAAGGTTGTGTTCTCCAGCACTACCGTGAGGCCTGTTTATTTGCCCCAAGACAAGTCTTTAGGGCCCTGAAGCTTAACGAGGTCTTTAAAATCACACGAGCCCATTTTGAACCACTGCGCCGGGGTGCCCTGAACATATAACCTCCTAGCTTGTTAGAAAAATCAGCACTCACGAACGTTGTAAGACTATATCAATCAACCAGCATTGTGTGTATCTTTGCATAAACATATAATATGTTGGTTCATCCGCTTCTGAGCTTTGCTGATATATGTTAACTAGCACAATGTGGTGTGTGAGCACACACTCTCAATGGTGTGTTGACCTTCTAGGTCTCATATGCAGTAAGGCGTGTGATAAAAATCGGCTTGTGGACCAAGTAGTATTGGCAAGACCATTCCATCTAAACCATATCCTGTTTGTGCAATTGCCATAGGTTTTTAAAACAATAATTTCTATTTATTTCATTAATTACTCAGAATGCTCAACCACAGGACCTCCGTGAGTTGGGGGGATTGGAAACAAAATAGGTGAAGTATAACAACAAATTGAGAAAGATGTGTTTTATAAGTTATGGAAGGTAAATCCTTTCTGCTATTCACAAGCCTGCATTGTAGGAAATAAAACCAACTCGGCCCTTGGTCAACCCTCTGTAGGATGAAGGCCTCCTCGTGCCGTGTTGGTCACAGGGATTGGTTGATCATACGTCACCATACTGGTCAGTTTAGGATTGGTGAAGCAGTGTAGATCCAATACCGGTTCAAACATGACTCCACCACTGACGTTAGTCATGGCTGGGATCGGAACTCAGGTCGGCATTTCCATCGCACAATGCACCAACTACTAAAACATCGCTCGTCACACACCAAGACAAAGATCCACCGTGTACCCTACACTGTTAGCGAGCACCTATGACGGGGTGGGTGGCCAGCACCACGCCCGGCCGCATTTGTCTCCCGAGTTACAATGTTTACACACCACACTAGGTACTCATTTGAGGCTCAGTCGACCTCAGTGAGCCCAAGGACCGGTTCATAAAATCGCCACTGGTGTTAGCCTTGAGCGGGAATCGAACTCGGAGTGCCGGGTTTGTCGCCCAGAGCGCAAACCGATACACCACCGCTCCCCATGTCCACACAGACACGGTGGAGTTTGATAACGTGTGATGTGTATTCAGCTTGTTCACCTAGAGGTAAACGTGTTCCAAAACGAGTCGATTTGCAATTGTTGTAACATGCCATTGGCCAAGGCTGCTGCTGCCTAGTTGCCATTCCTTTTGTGGAGTATGCTGACTTTAACAGATGATCACGAACAAGGCTTGCCCAACAGAGATAGCAGACCCGCACACAACCACGCGCACACACAACACGCACACCGAGACAAATCTCCATTGAAAAACAAACATTCGCTCACCGAACACAAATATTGCCAGGCATTAAAACAACTCTGATTTAACATTACGATTTAATCTACGACACATTAGAATGGGGGGCTATGAACAAAATTCATATCAAAAATGCAATTATATGCAACTCGTATAAACCATGGTGTGCGGTGTAATATGAACGCAAACAATGAATCACATTTTTATGGTTATTGTACAATGCACAGTGAGGTTTAATCACTGCGTGAACTTTGCCAAGATTTGTAAATTGCATTTTTGAGGGCCTCGGTTCCATCCATCAAACGAGCGTGCCCTCGGATTGGGTACCATCATGAGCTGGGGAAATGAGCACTTAACGAGCATCGTAATGAATCGGCTCAACAACCTACGTCGTTGTTGTTGTTGTGGGTGTTTTTTGCAAATTCAATTTTAAGAAAAGCACCACATTTTCAAGGAAGTTGCACAGCCACTTTCAAAGTCTGATGTAATGTCTGATGTAATGTTAAACAGCTGTTGAGCAAGGGCGTATGGGAATAGCCGGCAATTTTAGGCGTTGTGAATAAATGGGGCAACAAGCGGCAGCAATTGCACCGTGAAAAACAAATAGGAAGGAAAAAAAACGTGTATAAAACCTCCGCACATTAAGTAATCCGCTTTCCAAGTTCTGAATATAAATAGGGAGAGTAACGTGACATTGTGGAGAGCCAGCCTCGTGCTGAATTTATTGCAGGGTTTTGTCGCCGATTTCGGCGCACTGACTAATGGCAACACCTCACAACCTAAATCCGGACCTTCAAATAATGTTCTTTAAATGTTTCTTTTTTAAATGTCAAACGGCTGCTGACGACTAAAGCCAGGGCGGCAAAGTTCAATTGCAGTGGGTGAAACGGTTAATATTCATCACAAATTGCGAGTGCGGCGATATAAATGTTACACGTACAATATTTATAGGTTAGCCGTCGTGTCTTTAGTGGTTTCGATACTCGGCTTTGTGGCCAGGGTCACAGGTTCGAATCCGGCCTCAGATTCCTGGTAATATGCTGTCGCTGCATTATTGAATAAAAGCAGTGACTGCTAATTTGTGCAGAAATAAATAATGCCGTGGTTTTGTGTGCAGGAGTGGTCAAGGGCAAGATCTGCAATTTATCACACGATAATAATAATAATAATAAAATTGTCCCCTCTTCTAACATGGAATGTGAAATTTCCACCGCTGGCTCAAAGCCATTGGCAGGAGTGTGCGGTGCCCCGTTGCTCGTTTTTATCAAGGAGACGCTGTGATTGTAACAGGACTGCTGGC
>JAZEWU010000029.1:2441817-2464743 GCA_036362915.1 Geotria australis | reverse complement strand
GCGTGGGTTTTCGCCGGGCACTCCGGTTTCCTCCCGCAGTCCAAAGGCATGCTGCTGCATAGGTTAATTGGCCTGTGGACTGAATTGCCCCCGGTGCCCTGTGATGGACTGGCGTCCCATCATGGGTACAGCCGTGCCTTGAGCCCTGTGGCTGCCGAGCTGGGCTATGCTCACCGCGATCCTGGACAGGATCGAGCGGTTTCTGGATGAAAATAAAGCCACCCCGCAATGCTTGTTTGGCCACAACTATACATTAACGTTCCTACGCGCTGCAGTCTACAATTCCATGGTTATTGAGGTGAAAGTGCAATGGGTAGTTGATGTGTTCCGAAGCAGATGGAAGGCGAACAGCAGTGCTGCGCTGGCAGAATAAGTTGGAATGGAGGTGACGATAGGAAGGTCGGTGGGGAGCGAGACGGAATGGGAAGGAAAACATGTGGATAGAGCGGACAATGATGGACGTGAAGGTAATGGGGGACATGGCATGGCAGCATGGAAGGTGCGGGCGGCGGCGGTGGGAGGGCAGGAAGGAAGCGGGGGAGGAAAAGGTGAATGAAAATGAAGGGCAGACAGGATTACAGAGCTGGGGGGAGGTGGGGGGGCAGGGCACCGACGGGAGAGAGAGAACGACTGAGCAGAATAGATGGATGAGTAGGAGGAGGGGTGTGCTGAAAAATGGAAGGCCGCAAACCTCACTGCGCACCCCCAAATTCATCGCGCCGACGTCCACAAATCACCGCTAATAATGGCCAAACACGTCTTATTATTATTTTTTTGGCCCCAGGAAAAAGAAGGAGAGTGCGGGGGGGATGGGCAAAAGAGGACAGAATATTTATGCCTGCTCGCTACTTACGAAGCAATGGTTTCGGCAACCAAGTGCCAAGCTGTCAAGCGAACGCAATCAATTATGGAAATCAGGCGAGTGCTGCGTTCAGTTAATTCCCCGCAAGCATCGGGCCGACCGAATCAAGCGGCTCGCAGGTATCAGGGCACGCCATCCATCCATTGTCAGAAACCGCTTAATCCTGTACAGGGTCACGGTGAGCCGGAGCCTATCCCGGCAGACACAGGGAGCAAGGCAGGACTATATCCATGATGGGACGCCAGTCCATCACAGGGCACCGGGGGCAATTTAATCCGCAGGGCAATTAACCTATGCAGCAGCATGTCTTTGGACTGTGGAAGGAAACCGGGGTGCCCTTCGAAAACCCACGCGGACACGGGGAGAACATGCAAACTTCACACAGAAAGGCACCCGAGCCAGGATTCGAACCCGGGTCCTTCTTGCTGTGAGGCGGCAGCGTTACTCACCGTGCCACCCCGCCTCCTTCCCAAATCTCTAATTCAAGAATTAAACAAATTAAACTTCGTTTTACAAACCCCATCACAGCCTTGTTGGGAGTGCACCATTTCAGCTGTATTCAATACAAGCAATTCTGGACCGGCCTCGACATTCATTGTCTCAGGCTTGCGTGAACCAATGCTGGTAAACTGCCAGATGTTTATCATCAAGGGCCCTATCTGTTAGAGATGTCATATTAAAGTTAGTGGGGCGCAGGACGTAATGAAGCCCACCCCACGCCCAGGCGATGCTATTGAATCACACTCCCCGTTTAGGGTCTCAGTTGACACACACACGAGACACACACACAATCATTCATTAGTTTATTTACAGGAAGTCAATGATTTGCCCTGTGGCGATATTGACCAAAAACTAATTCTCCTGAGTCGACAAAGAGGCTCCTTACAGCAGATAAATAATACAGTAGCTGATAAATAAGTTCGTCAATATGCACCAAGAGTGCGAGGCTAATTTTCGTGAACAAAAAGAGGTCCCCGTTCCTTACATTAGCACAATAACCCTTGCACATGTTGTCAGAGTGTCTCGTCCCATAGCAGATGGTCCGATTTAGTCATGCCCCACAACAATAGTCGGCATTAGCGTTACTAAATACATCGAACTATTATTGCAAAGCGCCTCAACGGAAGCTACACAGCATGACAACTAGCAGTTAGCATATGTTTGTCACATGATTACATGAGGTGTGTATATTTAGTATTGCATATTAAACACTCGATTGAGAATATGGTCTTTCTTTGCTGACAGTCGAAAACACAACGGTTCAAGAGTTAAATTCATTACTTTACAGTATATATTATTTATGAAGCAGCATATGCATTCATTCATTGTCAGAAACCGCTTCATCCGTACAGGGTTGCGGTGAGTCGGAGCTTATCCCGGCAAACACAGGGCGCAAGGCAGGGCTATACCCAGTATGGGACGCCAGTCTATCACAGGGCACCGGAGCCAATTTAGTCCGCAGGCCGATTAAACTATGCAGCAGCATGTGGGAGGAAATCGGAGTGCCCGGCGAAAACCCACGCGGGCACGGGGAGAACATGTAAACTCCACACAGAAAAGTACCCGAGACGGTATACGAATCTGGGGCCTTCTTGTTGCGAGGCGGCAGCGCTACTCACCGCGCCACCGTCCAGCCCATCATAAATCCAGGGCTGATAAAATCGAGTATCACTTCGTGGAAAGTAAACAGCACTTGTCCTCGATGATACACTGTATCGGGCCCGTGGTTCGAGAATATGGAATTTCCACTCAAGGCTCAGCGACCACCGGTTAGATATGAGCAGTGGTCCACGCTTGTTTATGCCGAGACACATTTTCACAAAAGATGAACGTATACTTCCCAGCTATTCACAGATTGTAAGCTTGCTTCAAAAATTACAAAGCAGAAGGTAATCATAATTTGTGTTTATATAATGGCGTCTTAATACTAAGGTCACAAAGCGCTGCACAAGGGCCGCGAAGAGAACGGCATGTCAACAATGAAAAAAAACTAAAGCCAAAGGAACAAAAAAAATGATCAAGGCTGCTTCGAATATACTGAAAGGTCGTGATCAAAGATCACAGAATGGCCACAGTGGCAGGCCACACAACAGACACAATAACAAGACGACGTAACATTAAAATAGGGTTAAGAGTGGAAATACTATTACACGTCCAGAACACGAACCACTTCAAGTAACCGTACCTTTGTACATGATGAGCAAGCTCAGCCCTAAATACAATTATTTCTTCCCCAGACACATCCGTAAGTGGGCATCTGTTTTTAAACTACTAATTTGCTTCTGGGACTTCCTGCGTAACTTGCTAGTTTCAATTCGGTTTAATCTCTCCGTGCGCTGTGGCTGCAGTTCCATTCGCCCCAGACTGGTTTAACCACCATTTGTTGAGCAAGGGACTCTGGGTAAAAGCTGGGCTATGTGTTTTTATGAGCCGCGGATCGAAATACTTCACCATCCAATAAAATAACCACATTTTGCAATGTTGCTGCATAAATTTCACAGCTGCACACACTTGTTTTTTTTACAAGCCTGCATACAATTAAAAATGATATAAAAACAATATTGCACGGGGAAGAAATGAAAAATTAAAAAAGTAGGTTTCATTTACTGTGTGCATTCTGATATAAAACTGGGTTTTATGATGCGATTGGAAATACAGTAGCACTATGAAACCAAACCTGCCCGCCAATATAACGATGATTGACAATTGTATGAAAGCATTTATTCCTTAATCAACGAAATGCGATTAAGGTGCAGCCGTGCTATTGCTCAAGAAAGGGGCTCCATTGCTGGTAGAATCGTCTCCACTAGAGGGACCACTAGACAGCCCCTGTAGGGAGCCCCTCTACACGGTATTTGGCGATTCTACTTTTCCAGTTTTCTTCTTTGCGATTCTTCGAAGCACGATGGTCAGCCTCTGGACGTCGTTGTCTTTCAGCTTGGCCTCGAAGTGTTTGGTAGAAGACACAGATTCAACAAATTAATCAACATGTGCGGTGAAGAAGGGCCATTGCCCAAGACGACACCCCTTAAATGCTTTTCTTTTTAAAGCCACACACAGTGTTATTGACTATTGTGTTTCCGATGTTTTAAGGATCGCTGAATGATGGCAACTTCGACAAAGACTGGCCACCCACCAACTGGTGTTCCGTGCCGGCATTCACGGGTGCTCGTTCTGCAACACTTGCCCCAAAACTCTGTTGAGGCTACACAGGGTGATCTTTGTCTTTGTATCTGTCGTGGTGGACAGGTGAGGGCTGTGCGCCGTCGAGGCTGCAGGCGGTAACAGGTGGTGCTTTGCCAATGTCTCCAAGTCGCTGGGCAATTAGCGTGCCGATTATCATACAGACAAGCCGTATGACCTCGCAATTACACGGCGAGGACACGCGCGCTCCTTAACACGCAAGGTGTGGGCGCACACGTTGCCCTACGCGCACCGAGGAATTAAATGTCACGCAATTATCTGCACCCTGTCGTGGGCGACTTACCTCGCCGTCAGCCGGAGACAGCACGGCATTTCTCCCACTCGCAAATAAGGCCCATTGCATTCAAGCTACGCACCGGCATTATTTGCAGTGCGCCGCCGGTCGATACGGTTGCATTTTGATTAAGATTTGGGCCCTTCAGGCCAGCAGCCCACTATCGATCCCTCCGGATGTGATCACCGGGCCCTCTCTCCTCCGACAGCCTGCCAGCAAAGCGGCCGCCACCTCGCTTCCGCTCGTCAGCCGCCCCCCCAAAATCCACTGCCCTCGTCCCCCCCCCTCGCTCAACAGAAATCCTTGTGGAACTGGAACGAGCGCTGATGCGCCACCTAAATGGTTATTTTTAGTTTGGCCAATTTGTTATTTGTATATTTTATTTAATGATAATTATAATCTATAACGCGCCGTGTGTCTGCCGGGACAGGCCCCGGCTCACCGCAACCCTATACAGGTTCAAGCGGTTTCTGACAATGAATGAATGAATGAACGCACCATCGCGCATATTCGTTCAATGTCGAAGTGAGAGAGGAAGAACGACTCAGAGGAAAACGTGGGGGCGGGGGGGTTAATCGGCGCCAACCGGCCAGACCGTCCCTGCATATTATGATGGTATCGGCCAGTTAATGAGTGGTTTTTTTTCTTAGCTGTGTGAGGAAACCGGAAAACCCGGAGGAAATCCACGCAGAACAGGGGTTAAAACCCACAAAAGCTCTGCACGGACAGGCGCCCGTAGCGGGAATCGAACCGCCTCGGGGGGGACCTTCTTTCTGTGAGACGCAGATGTTACCGCTTCACAGACACCGCATCTTCCCATTGTCCCTCAGTCGGTCTTCAATTAAGCTGGAAGGAATGTTCTCCCCGTATTCGAGTGGGTTTTCACCGGGCACAGCCCAAAGACATGCTGTGCATAGGTTAATTGGCCTGCGGACTAAATTGCCCCGTGACCTGTGATGGACTGGCGTCCTATCCTGGGTATAGCCCTGCCTTGTGCCCTGTGTCTGCCGCGACCGTTTCCAGGATTAAGCGGTTTCTGACAATGGATGGAAACGTTGTGCTATGTAACTATTTTTAACAGTTGTCCAGCGGGGAGGGTTAGATAAAGATTAGTACAGAAGCTGTTTTACGCGGTGTGCAGCTACCGCACGAGCTGCTTGTCGGCGGCGCAAAGATATCGCAGTTTGCGGGAGAGCATAACTACGATCGCGATGAGATGAAGCGCAATGTTTTACGCTTTAATTTAGTAAAAATAATGATTTATAAGGCACAAATATGCCACGCCAACCACAGTTTTATGCAACTATCGAAGTTATATATCAAAGCAATGTGCGCCCCAACGGAAAAAAGACAAATAAAGGTACCTTTATAATTTAATGACAAAGCTAAAATTAAAATGGCCTTTGTAATGCGTTGGCTATAGTTCCCAACCTGCCCTCCCCCCCGTTTACATTTCTATATCAATACATTCATTTACTAACCTCATTTTGCTCCGCTTGATAATTTAAGGTGAGCTATTAAAATGCAGTTAAACACAGCAACATTAAATTTAGTTCATTAAATCAGAATGCCAAGCGGAGCTCACAACGTATATTTAAAGCCGTTTAATTTTTCTAATGAGCTGCTAAGAATTCGTGGTGCATGTTGTGTTCTTCTTAGCCTGCCCTGCCTTCTCTCGCTTGTCCCCCCATGCAAACAAAGACAAAGATCTCCCATTTAGCCTTGTGGACTCAGGGGGTAAGTGCTGTTAGTGAGCCCCTACCAAGGCCAGCAAGGCATAACAATGGAGTCTTGTAATCTGAACCACACCTGGGCTTCATGTTTACACACTGAACTAAGTACTTATTCCTGGCTGGAACAACGTTGGGAACGTACATCATGATTTAAGATATCATCTGCCATTGATACGCATGGCTGGGGAATCAAACTCAGGTTGCCGCGCCTCCGAATCAACGGGTGCAAAGCGCCCGGAGAAAAATGCGCGCGTTACAAAAGTAGATTATTATTATTGTAGATGCAGTGTGCCACCCACTATGCAAGCACACACTCGGTCAAAAGACAATCTGGTTCTATTCATGATGGTGGCTCTTCAGAGCTGTTCTTTCGGGATAGCCGTGTCGAGCGATCTCCCTCTCTCCCTTGCGACGTTTCGCCTCGGACGTTAGAACACGTTTTGGTAATCCTGTATTATCTCTTTAGTTTCAAGTTTATAATTGGACTATCATGTTTTACCAATAGCCTTTCCTAGATGGTTAAATGTTGTGATTGCATTTGCTTTAACGCCAACTACTGTATCTGGGATGTGGAGCCGAAATGAGGGGTGTTATGATTCGTTCTATTGCGATTCAGCGCATCGTTTCATTTTCCAGTCTCGGTTTGATTAAATAGTTGATATTTTTACACAAATTGAAACCAATTCATATGACACATAGGAATGAAAAACGTTTTTCCGTAATAATAAAAAAAAGATTGATTTAACAGGGGACTTAGGCAGATCACTAAATACAGAACAGAATTGCATTAGTGGTTTGTGGGGGTGACGCCGCTTGGATAAAAGAGAAAATAAATGAATAGTGAAAAAAACTCAATAAACAATGAAATTATTGTTATGTATTCTAATGCTGGATGAATGCCTCCCACACTTGTCACTGTGTGGGACTGAGAGGGAGCTGTATATTATTATGTACATGCAAGTGCACATATGAATCCATAGGGGTGAGTGTAGCTGTGAGCCAGCGCCTATAATGGTCAGCCACGGCACACGAGGGGTGGGTCAGCATCACGCCCAGCCGCTTTTGTTTCTCTAGCGGTGATGTTAACACACAAAACCAGGTATTCATCTGAGGCCGAGTCGACCTATAAGAGGCCCACCACCAGTTGATAAAATCGTTTCTGGTGTAGACCATGAGCAGGAATTGAATTTGGGTCACCGGGTTTGCTCAGATGCACCATGGATTCAGTGGAAGACACTCAACCGCCTGAGAACTAGAACGGGACGATCAAAAGATGCTTTGGTCAGATGGGGCTACAAGACCGGCCCAACCACCTGTGAATGTGGAGAAGCAGACCATACTATGGAACACTGCCTTGTCTGTGGTCTACTACCCAACCTCTGCAGCTCAAAAGACCTTGCGGAGTTCAATGAAAATGCAAGGGGCTGTGTAAGAAAATGGGAAACTGTAATTTAACATCGCGCTTCGAAGAATCGCAAAGAAGAAGACCGGGTTTGCAACAACGCAGCCTGCTAACCGCTACATTACCATATGTACAAAGGCCATTCATGTACACTATAGGGTCCAGAGACCCACGCAAAAACACACAAGCATATACACACACATGCATATCCAATACATCAGCTGTTATGTACATCATCATAATCATAACATCCTAAATGTCCCTTGCAGCTGTGCACACACATTTTCTGGAGAGATGAAATACAATTTTTCAGGAAACAAAAAATGATTATATATGCATTAATTGTGCATATATTTTCTTTTCCATCCCAGTGCTGCAGCAAGAAACTAAACCTGCTTTGTATTTACAGTAATTTTCATATAATGTGACACTAATGCGCATTTAGAATTCTTGTTTAATTTTTAACCTTAATCTAATAATATTTGCCACGTCATTTAAAATGCACCGCATTATAAGCCATGGCTTCTACTTTCAGGCACGCAAGTGCTTTATATGTTCAAAGCCTGCAAACATGAACACAAATGTTCATGTCCGGCCCTGTGTTTTTATCAAATAGTCCGCTGTGTTGTATACCAGCAGTGTAGTAGATCTGTAGAGCGCGGGTATTTGATCAGCATGCAGGTCGCGAGCGGTGGGGGTGAAAGTAGCTTACATTTCTTACCGGTACGTTCCTATCACAAGACACCCTTCCCACCTGTACTGTTACCGAATTATTGTAAATTGTAGATGTTTGTTATTAAAGCAGAAAATACCCAGTGAGCTTGCAAGCTCTGGATGCGGTATTCCTGCGACACGATAAAGTGGCCAAATGCATTTAATCGCTTTCTTACCGGTCTGGCCGGTGTAGAATAGGAAACTACATACCCGCGAGAGGGGTTCGGTTCTCTCGAGCTCGATTGAGTGAACGCGGCAGGGTGGCGCCGTGGTAATAACCACGGCGCCTCACACAACGAAGGTCCTGCCAGAGGCGGTTTGATTCCCACCTCGGGTGCCTTTTGGTGTGGAGTTTGTGTGTTTTCCCGGAGTTCTGCGTACGTTTCCCGCGGGTTCTCCGGTTTCCTCCCACAACAGCTCAAAATACTCACGAATTAAATAATAATAATTTCAATTTATATAGCGCCTTTCACCCGAGGGTCACATAGGATGCAGAATCCGGCAAAATGTTGGCGCCGGCTAACGGGTGACTGCCTTCCCCCCCACCTCCCCGCCTCCCTACGGATTCCTTTCGCCTCGTTCTCTCTTAAAATAAATACATTCGAAATGAATGAATATGTGCCACGCGTTATAAAGTGGATTGAAACAAAAATTAAACAAAAAAGCCCTTCTGCCAGCAGAGCTATGCGAACGCAATTGCAGGGCTGCACTTTTACCTTTAGCTTTTACCCCACGTACGATTTGGTCGGATGCTTAATGGCGCTTTTGCACAACGCTTGATTCATTCGGACGGTTGAGTAGACATCACGGTTCAGTGATTGACGCAACCCATCATCTCACTAGGGGGCTATACAGTTTGTACCACTTTGTGGATTTCCTATGCAGACTGTGACCAATCGGTCCCTGCTGTTCGAAAGAAGCATTTCCACCAGTGGCTTTTGGCTGTGATTGGAGATGAGCATTGGACAGGGCTCACTTGAGCGCGGACATACTTTACGAAGATTATACGACAGATGACCAATGATGGTTGCTCTTCAGAGCTGTTCTTTCGGGATAGCCGTGTCGAGCGATCTCCAGCTCTCCCTCGCAACGTTTCGTCTCACAGCTTGACGATGTTTCCAAAGTGGGAGGCAAACCGTTGGGAGGGAGAGAGGGAGATCGCTCGACACGGCTATCCTGAAAGAACAGCTCTGAAAAGCAACCATCATGAATCGAGCCGTGAAAACCAACATCAGTACTATGTATGCATTGTCCTTTCTTTATAGCCCAGTCTCAGTGTCAGCCAAGTATTGTCTCATTGCCAAGAAAATGTAAAACCTTGCATATTTTTTACATTATCTGTACACCGGAAAAAATATGCTAATAGACAACTCCGATAACACAGCCGGGATACAATTCCCGAGTTAAAAATATCAATGTTTTCACCTGTACTCCCTTCCCTTAATCGCATCACTGGGTAGCGGTAAAAGATCCTTAGCCAGCTTCTCTGCCTACAAAGCATCACAGCCAGGCTCTGTGAGCTGCACGGGGAAAGCGCCCTCGTTATGGCGCTGATGAATGCCGCAGACACATCATGTACAACACAAAGAGCACCGCTCCAAAACACACATAAAACAAAACCACACACAGAGGCCAGGCTGCGGAGGTTTTCCTGCCCGTTGTGCGCGAGTTAAACGATTTGCGTGGGGAGGGGAGCGGGCTTGGCAGGCCCTGGAGACTCTTGCGAACTCCGTATCGATCGGAGTTTGCATGATTTATCGAGTGGCGGAGGCAGCCTCCGAAGGGAGTGGAGAGCGGGAGAGTCGGGTGGTGGATGGGGTATTGGGATTTAGAAGCAGGCATCAGCTTGGGCGCTGCATTCAAAAGATCCGCTTCAAATTAAGGGCATCCCTAATGTAAAAGACAATGTGCACGTGTGGCGTGCAGATGTGGATGAGGATTTGAGGATAATGATGGTGGAGTTTTAACATTATTTGTGAAAGATAGCATTGAATAATGTAACTCTGTACAAAGACATGCGGCTGCATAGGTTAATTGGCCTGCGGACTAAATTGCCCTCGGTGCCCTGTGATGAACTTGTGTTCCATCCTGGGGTATAGCCCTGCCTTGCGCCCTGTATCTGCCGGGATAGGCTTCTGCTCACCGCGACCCTGTACAGGGTTAAGCGGTTTCTGTCTCAGCAGGCCAATCCACTTATGCAACAACATGTCTTTGGACTGTGGGAGTAAACTGGAGTGCCCGGAGAAAACCCACGCAGACACGAGGAGGTCATGCAAACTCCATACAAACCGGGACCTTCTTGCTGTGATGGCGGGCAGCGCTACTCACCGCACCACTGTGCCGCCTGGTACTCTGCTAGTACTCATGACAAATCAGAATTAGTCAAATAAACACACGGTGTATTATCAAAATGTAACATCTTTATTTGCTTTCCAAAAATGAATGACATTTCAAAAATAGTTATAAAATATTACACTGTTGCAATAAAGATTACCTATAATACAAGAGCCATTTGTGTTCAATGTACCTTTCTTTGTTTGTCACTATACAATTTCTCTCCCATTAGTTTTAACTCCAAAGCTGTATTTAAAGTCTATTATTCATGCAATAAAAACAAAACAAAAATGATTGTATCACAATACATGTCCTTTTAAAACTGCCGTATTTTCTCTCGACGATGGAAGAAGCCACCACGAGCCTGTACATTGTACACGCTCCGCACATGTCACTTACTTTTTTGCATCACCGTGAGCAGAACGTTGAAAAGTACTCCCGACAAAATTAGACAAACCGGTTCTACATCACACATTTTATATGCACTGAAAAAATAACATAACACAGTTTACAGTCTTTCCTACTATCACAATTTAGGGTGTCCTGCACAGTACTACAAGTTAAAAACAATAATTACCAACACGCGATTGTGCCCACTTACAGAGACCATTAATAAAATACTTTCAACTGCATAGAAAAAATGCTGAATTTCCCTATTAAGCATCGTCTTTTTTCATATATAATCAGGGGCAATGCATCTTTAGCATCCTGTAAAATGTACTCGTTTATATACGTCAATACTTCGGAGTGGTGGTGCAGTGGTTGGCGCGCTGCACTGTGAACCTCGCTGCCTGAGTTTGATTCCCGGCCACTACTAACATCAGTGGCAAATAATGACTGAACTGGTTCGGTTCTGCCACCCCCCCAAACACCACCCAGCCATCGTCACACAAACATCGACCTGGTGAAACACCCCCATGAATGAGATGACATAATAAGGCTTCATCCAGCAGTTTACAGATCAAGGGCTGTGAATTACAAATTAAAATGTCAGCACTAATTGAAAAGCCCATGTAATATGACATGAAATAGTTTTTACTCACTGCAGGAATAAAAAAAACATTCTAAGTGGGTTGTTTTATGGACATAATTTTAGTGGTTGTGATATTTCCAAAGCAGCCTTTTAGTTCTCACAAAGCTTCATCTCGTGATCCATCGATGAGACAACGCGAGAAGATAAGACGGGACATCTGGAGGTGATTAGTTCAGGTGCCACTCACATTCTCCCAGCTTCTCTCACCTTCCGTATATATCCCCTCCCATCCACCAAACATTCGGGTTGTGTCCTCGCACTGCCTTTGTGTTCTAATGTCAACGCGGCGGCGTGCAGATGGTAACCCGATTATGTTGCGGAACGTTATCGTGAAGTAAAGGTCATCGGCGGAGATGTAATGACCAAGACCGTACAACACACCCTCAACCGCATGTTAAAAACAAACAGTATATGATAACATAAAAAGAATGCGATTTGACTGAAAATGACGTTTGGCAAGTTTGTGCCTTGTAGTGATCACAAGTGATCTCACGAAAAAAAAACATTCCTCGATGGTTGACAGGTATGTGCGGTGGCGTCTCGATCAAGCGAGATTCAATTGTCGTTTGCTTGCGTGGTTTCCGGATCGTCTTAAGGGGGCGAATCATCGGGGGATCGTTCTTCACGTAAACGCGGACAGGTAACCGCGAGCATTGGGACGCAGACTTGATGCTGAAAAAAATGGCTGTTCTTGAACGACGGGATTCAAATTTGATGTTACACAACGCTTTTTTTACTTCTTATAAAAACCTAAAAAAACCTGAAAACTGATGAATCATATAATAACTTATTTTTGTCAATTCACATGAAAAAAGTTTCCTTTGGCACGAGTAATGAAGTGGCTGAAATTGAGACACAATATGCAGACGTTGTGTTGTCTTGTGTTTGTACACGCACAGCTGAGCCGGAACCAATGCTAAGGCATGGACACAAATGCACGAACCCAAAAACGTTAACTTGATACGCGTTCGGGAAGGATTTCAACCCTCACACTAGAGACATCCTGGGTCTCCGTGACGACACGTGGTAGCTGGTCGCTGGGATCATTGAACTGTGCCCAACAGCAATACAGACTAAAACCGCGTTCTTTATGAGTGTGAACATGAAAGTGCTGCCAGCTGCATCTCAACGTGACACCAACAGTGATGAATACGATGGTGGCTCTTGAGTGCTGTTCTTTCGTCATAGCCGTGTCGCGCGATCTCCCCCTCACTCTTGCGAGGTTTCGCCTCCCATGTTGGAAGTATCATCAGGCTTACAATGTTTCGCCTCCCACGTTGGAAGCATCATCAGGCTGCCAACGTGGGAGGCGAAACGTTGAGAGAGAGAGATGGAAAGCAGCGACACAACTATCCCGAAAGAACAACTCTGAAGAGCAACCATCATGAATTGAGTCGTGAAAATCTACATCAGTAAATTGAAAATAGACGGAACAATCGGAAGTGCCTTTGTGAAACGTATATACAGGGCAATTGTAAAGTCGCTCCTTAAGTCTTTGACGCCTGCATTATACAAACAATATGTTCTGTCCATACAAATAGTTCAATACAGTGTCCGTTTTATGTGTTTGTTGTTGGAAGCTGAGGCGTAACCTGAGAGGACGTTACGGGCGTGAGTGATTCAGTTGAAGGAAATCGCGTTTGTGATGCAAGGAGCTCCGGCAGGTAACCGTCAAGGCCGTAAGATAACACTATTAACAGTGTTAAAAAGACATTTAACCAGAGTCCAAAGTCACGAAGCCGGACCAAGCAAATGTGGAGGATAAGAACCGTAGCTTACAAAGAATTCTACCTTTAAACTTCTGGTGATATTTTTAGGTCGGTAGGGTATCTTTGCAGTGGTAACATCACGGAAAGAAGGTCCTCCCCGAAGCGGTTCGATTCCCACCCTGGGTGCATTTCTGTGTGCCGTTTTTGTGTTCTCCCCCTGTTCTGCATGGGTTTCCTCCGGTGTTCCGGTTTCCTCACACAACAAATAAAAACTCACTCATGAATCGGCCGGTAACATCATAGGACGCAGTGTTGGCACTGGCTAATTGCGTGGCTGCCTTCCCCCACCTCTCTGCGGTTTCCTCGCGCCTCGGACTCGTTCTTTGTTCAAACAAACACCTTTGCGATTGAATGACTAACGGGCCACGTGGCGTTATAAATTGTATACTTCATTTTAAAAACGTTACTGCATGTTACAAACGTGTGAGCAGGATGAGGACTTCGAGTTGAAGCGTCGAGGTAGGCCAACGCGAGTGGATAGTCCTGCGGTGGTGTGACCCCACGACACAAGGTGTGCGGTACTAAATCCTAATTTGTAACGACGCTCATTTGTTTGTGTAGATAAGACAGGTTTTATAAACCAGGGAGGGACTTTATGATCACCCTGCACTGCGCTCGTTCGTATATACAGTTGTAAAGTATAAAACATTGTTGGACTTGCGTGTTACAACAATACAACATTTTATTGCTAATTAAAAAAGAAGGCGGTTGTAGAACGTAACTCCAAGCGTCGGAAACAGCGCATTTGTTTCGCTGCGCTAAGGTCTCTATGAGGGTGGAACCGGGGAAATTCAACTGGCTCTGTGGAATATTTCTTGTGCATGGTCGTATGAGGATAAACAAAACAAATGATAAATAGTAAACGTACCCATTGGCGATAATTCTCTTTTGGGTGTGCTGGTGTCTATTGTTACGATTTTTTTTGTAGCACCTGACACAGAAACGTGATAACTTTCTACTCTGGAAACAAATTGTATAAGGCACTTCGATGTATCATAAATAAATACTTTCCTGATTTCAGAAATGTTAATACAAATATGCAATGCAGACATAGCCTTGCTATGCATGCAGCACACACATGGTACGTGGGTGTCGACGATTAGTCCGTTATTAATAAATTAGATTGCGTGTGCATATTTACATTAATTTAGCAAAGGAACTGTGCAACTGTGTTCATGTTACGTGTGCAAAACATGTTTGGATGAAAACAAGCGAACGGAAAAGCATTCTTCGTGTGCGTCAATGCGAATGCGTACAATGCAAACTACGTTAAATGATAAAAACAAATCTTCAAATCGAGGCTTGATGCAACGGTGTGCTGGAATAGCCCACCTATCGTGTGTGTGTGTGTGTGCTGCATGCCTATGCTTTCTCATCACAAACTCGAAATATTAATGCATTCAGCATATTCACCGAACTAAAACCGTATTCGTCAACCGTATGGGCATCGTCAAATGTTTAAAACTCCCAACCGCTGGTTGTGGAGGCATCTGAGAATTACAAGTTGCTCGACTGACAACCTGCTTCACGGGCCTCCTCAATCCTTGAACATTTTTCGGACTTCGCTGGCTTAAACGGCGACAAAAGCGCTCACAAACGTATTTTTCCGGAGGAGTTTGCCGCAGAATCGGCCGCTGCGGCGTGCATCGTATAGAGGAAGTCACAGTGGATGTCGTGTCAGTGAAGTTCAGAGGGATTCTGCCGGAACACTGGAAACGAAAAGGCATTCATTGGGAGGGTGTTTGCAGGCTGTGTGTCGCCGTACTTTTCCGGGCAGCCGGTTTGTTCGGCTTCTCTTTGCGAACGCAAACAGCAACCATTCTCCCCGTGTTCGAGTGGAGAATCTCTTTGCTAAATTAGAGTACTACCGCAGTTCAAAAATTGAGTTTCCTCGTTCAATGGACGCAGATATTTTTTTGTACGATTTCGCACAGCGCGATGATGCTGACTGATGCCACCGTTCCAAACAGAGCGATCTGCTTTGTATGCTCGATTGATTATTGAAATCCCCCACACCCTTGACAGAGAGAGTAGGGTTTGCCTGCTGTGGAGAGAGAGTGGCCGTTTTGCTAAAATTGACTCAACAGAGACGTACACACGGGAAGTCGGATACGCAGTGTGATGGTCATAGGTCATACACGTGGGGCTAGGACTGTTGTGTGCTCTGCCTGCTGCCTTCACGACAAATGAGATACCATTAAAAACAAACTAAAACTCTTTGGGCTGCTCATTCAAGTGGTGAGCCACAGAGTCCATCAGATGCCTACAACAGGCAAGCCAATCTTACAGACACGCGTACGTTGAAGGGGTCATGAAAAGGTTTTTGCCAACAAAACGCCACAAATGTGGATTTATCTGAAAATCAACAGCAATGGTTTCAGTCTGAATCGCTTTGCCGGGCTGAACGCACGTCCACCGAGCAAACACTATTCCCCGTTGGCCAAACTGCCACAAGGCAATAATCGGTGTATGGCTGATGAGAATGATATGCTGTATAGGCATAGAAAGTAGTCAAAAGTCAAGAGTGTCTTCCTGCTCTGACGAGAACTTCAGTGACGATCATCTGCGTTGGCAGGTCTGAGCCGGTGACGGGGATTCCACCTTCCCATGACGGGTGCCGGTCTCTACAAAGGAAGCCCTCTGCCGATGTTCTGCCAAGCGGTACTCGCTTGGTTTGCCGTTGAGTGACGACAAGCCGATTTGATCCCCCGACAGCGGGGGTTGAAGCTGCGAGTTGAAAGTCGAATGTTTTCCAACCGCAGCGTCCACCGACACACACCGCGCCGTCACGCCGCAAACTCGGCTTGAACGAAAAGGGAAATGGCTTGTTGGGGATTTGTGTCGACGAGCCCCCGTCTCGGTGGGGTTGGTTGCACCGTCGAGCGAGACGCACCAGCACACGACGGATGCCTCCAGCGTGGCGGGAGAAATGTCGCGAAGCGGGAAGAGGAGAAGTGCTCGCCGGCGGGCGTCCCCAAAGCGGCGGCTCTCTTCGGAGCGATTCTCGATGCAGAACACGGAGCAAAGTTGTACAACGGACTCGTGCAACCGGCGATGTCTTCCGTCGCGCGTCAAGACGCGACGTCGAAGCAGGTGACCATCATGATCTTGGCGCGGCACAGGTCGAGGCGGTCTTGCAGCCGCGCCGTCTTCCACTCCAGAGCCTCCAGGTACTCCAGGGAGCAGCTTTCCAAACTCTCCTCGATGTCGACTGCACGCACAGACGACAGGAGAACAACAACGAAATGCAACATGATTATTACTCGATGGCCCGTCTTTGTTCACGTGAGAACTCTTTACTGATTGGCTGTGTCGGGTGGAGGCGGAAAGAGCTAGACTATGGATGATTATTGCTATGTTTTCGCCGGGCACTACTGTTTCCTCCCACACTCCAAAAACATGCTGCTGCATAGGTTTGTTGGCCTGCGGACTAAATTGCCCCCGGTGCCCTGTGATGGACTGGCGTCCCATTCTGGGTATAGCCCTGCCTTGCTCTCTGCGTCTGCCAGGATAGGATCCGGGTCACCGCAACCCTGTCCAGGATTTACCGGTTTCTGACATTGCATGGATCAATGTACTGATGTTGGTTTTCACAGCTCTATGTATGACAATTGCTCTCGGTAGCTGTTCTTTCGGGAAAGCAACGTCGAGTGTTCCTTCTCTCTCCTTGGCGATGATGCACTTGGCGGAGCTGAGTAAGCGGCACGTGAGCGAGCGCACGAATCAGCACGTGCCTGCGTGAGTGAGTGAGTGAGTGCATCTGTCAGTCATCTCAGTCAGGCAGCCAATGGCACCTGGGTGTGTCCCGTGACCTCCTGTCAGCGAGCCTTCGACGCTCTGCGTGGCCTCAAGGTGCACCTAGCCTGGCACAGGCGCCGTGGTGACGTCACCGCCACTTAGTGGCGAATAGCGGTTGTTGTTGTTGAGTGAGTGGGGGGGAGCGAGCGGGCGTGTGCGCTCCCTACACTCGTCGTTCCACTGCAGCGGGTCGAGCATGAGCAGGCGCTTGGCGTGGCTGAGCTCGCCCAGGAGCAGCCCGTGCCGCGCCCGCAGCTCCTGCGCCACTCGCCGGCGCCCCTCCAGCAGGCGCAGCTTGCTCCCCGCGTCCTGCACGCCCGCCTGCCACAACCAACCAGACCGTCAAATGTCGCACTGTTCCTTCTCAATGTCGAATACGCTACCTATAATATGTTTTAGTTTTTTTCCCATCGCAACGGATAACTGTATTTTTACTTGTTTATTTGATAAATTTGTTCAATGCTGTGTGTAAATGTTTTTTCGTTTGGCTAATTTTATTTATTTTTTATTATTTTTGGCGATTCTAATGTTTGTTGTGCCACAGGAATCCCGTAAGGAGCTTGCAAGCTCACTGGGTATTTTTCTTCTGTAATAAGAAACATCTATCTATCCTGCTTCTAACACTGGCCCCTGTCTCTAACACCGGCTCGTATCTCTAACGCTTGTCAGGTGCGGATGCGGGATCCCTGCGACGCAACAAACGCCGGAACAACCGAGGGCGGCGCGCAAACTCTCACCTCCGCGTCGTCGGGCCTCCTCCTCTGCTCCAGTCGCTCCAGGTCATCGATCTCGTAGACGGTGATCTGGAAGGGCTCGTGCAGGGCCCTCTGCATGGGCCGCAGGTCCACCCAGCGGGCCGCTGGGCCGGCGAGCGTGGCCGCGGCGGGGAGCTGGGCGCCGGCGGCACGGCCCCGCTGGGACCCTTCACCGCAGATAACGGTCAGCGGGACAACGAGACAAATAGGTCAGCGCACTCCGGCTGCGCTTGGTAAATTAAGGGGCCAGCGTACGGGGGAGCCGGGCGAATCGGGTTCGGTTGTGCCCGTCACTGCCACCGTTTGGATTTTATAAGCGAGCAAAGAACAGGATTCTGCTGCTCGTTAGGCACGTACGGATGCGTCGATTGATCGACTGAAATCGATCGTTTTGATGAAAACGCGTGCGTTGGTTTGATCGCGCGTGAGAGAATTGAGTTTTTTTTTTCGATCGACGCAAAAATTATTGTGATAACCGCCGGTTTTGTCGAGAAATTACTACGTGATGATGTTTCGGAAAATGGAGTGACGTTGTTGTTCGTGGATTGTAATTTAACGCATGTCAACGGATGCAAAGAACAGCAAACTGAATACACACACACGAGCAGTCAAACATGACTCTACATATGAATATACCGGTGATGTGAAGCTCGTTTAATTTTTTCAACTGTGATATTCTCACACAGTACTCTGCCAGGTTTCCTATATATCTTCACAAGATGATCATTTCACCCGTTTCCACGCTTAAAAAAATATGCCAGAGGGAAGCTTGTAAAATATCACTATAAATGGCCTTATTACGAAAGTGAGTGTAAATCTGAAGTATTGCTCTTCATTAAAATGCACCTGCAAATAAATCTGATGTAAAACCTTTATCGGCAACTATTTTTCTATTCAACATTTTTACAGTCTTTTTTTTTTCATTTTTTAAACCTCTAAATTACGAACGTTTCTTTTTGAGCTTTCAATTTTGCCAATTATATGCTTGAATACGTCATGGGCAGTAGTGCTGTTTCAGCCTGTGAGCAGGCCTCTTAATAACACAGCGAGGCCTAAAAACTACGATTACATGGGGATCATGGGCATGGCAAGGGACAGAGGCTAACCACTGGTTGGTTTGCATACACTAATCACAATGGAAGTTAGCGCCAGTTGGGTCCATTAATTCATTGATTATCAGTACCGGCTTCATCCTGTATAGGGTCGTGGTTTTTGCCGGAGCCTATCCCAGCAGACACAGAGCGTGTGGCAGGGCTATACCCAGGATGGCACGCTAGTCCATTTCAGGGCATTCGAGGATATTGAGTCAGCAGGCCAATTAACCTAGGCAGCATGTCTTTGGACTATGACTATTTTCATGTTGATGGTTGCTCTTCAGAGCTGTTCTTTCAGGATACCCGTGTCACTGAGCGATCTTCCTCTCTCCCTCATGACGTTTCGCCTCCCACATTGGAAGCATCATCAGAGAGAGGGGGAGGGCGCTCGACACGGCTATCCCGAAAGAACAGCTCTGAAGAGCCACCATCATGAATCGAGCCTTGAAAACTTACATCAGTACATTTTCACGTTATCCAAAAAGTTGGGTGATCGAACGGAAAATCGGTGGAGTAATCGATCACTCAATTCCTATTAGATTGCCCAGCAGTACGAAGTGTCTCAAATGTTTAACAAGCATGGAGCGGGGAGGGAGGGATGGTGCCCAACTCCAATGGCTCTGTGCTGAAGCTGGCGACTTCATGTTCAACAGGGCGATACAACCGCTTGCTTCTCACAAAGTGCCACCTACCCACTGTATTGTCCCCGGACGGACGACAACACTGGGCGGTCGAGGCGAATTTGGCTCACGGGGAGAAAATCAAGCTAGGCCAGCAAGCAGCCATTAAGTTGTAAAATTATGAATGCAAATCATCTCTCTTTCTGTCATCGTGCCACCCAAGTTCATCTTATTAACAGAATCCACGGAGCCCTTCAGCTCGCTCATGCAGAAACTCTGGCACCGGGAAGTGCCTGCATCTGTTCGTGTGAACCCTCGTAATTACGGCACAATTAAGAGTGCAGAAGCCACCCAGCTCATGTTGCACCCTTCTGCCCGATTTCGCTCATTAGCGGCAACACCAGCGGCACCAGCTTTGTTGACTTATTTTAGACAAATATATAAATAAAGCACAGGGGCCTCGGATGGTGTACAGCGGGTCAGAGGTTTTAAGGCCAATTAACACACATTTAAACAGGTCTAATAGTACGGGGTTTAAGAGAGGCCAGGGAGCTGTACGATCGGGCTGCATGAGATGAAGGAAAGATGGCTGCAGCCCTGCAATTACTCTCGCTACCGCTCGAATTACAGGCAGCCGCTCTATAAAGGGCGTTTGTTTGGCGTATTGTCTCACTCTGGCGAGATGCCTTGGAATAGGTGGGAGTACGCGAACATTAGCCGATCACGTGCAGCGAAAGCTACCGATCGACAAACCGTGGTGAAGCCTCTCACGCTGCTCGGTGGACGACAGGGGCGGCGGAGGGATTTAAGTAGCTCGCTCATTGTTTTAGCTGCCAGTCGGGGAGATGGAACTGGCGACCCCTGAACTAGCAGCCTCTGGAAGACCAGCGTGCTAGCCGTTATACAACTGCCGTCCTCGACGTTTACGTTAATCGAATTACGTTTACGATTTAAAACGCGCCACGCAGTATTCGCTCTATGTCGAAGGTATTCGTTCGATGAGAGAACGACTCAGAGGTGCAGCTGTGAAAACTGCAGATAGGTGGGGGGGAAGGAAACCACGTTGGTTGGATGATGACAACATCTGCCAGATACTGTGTCCAGTCCATGTATATGCCAACACCGGGGTCTGAGAGCAACGGCATTTCAATCCTCTATATGTCCTGTACATATGGCAGAATTGACAATAAAGTTGAATTGAAATATACTATGATGTTATCAGCCGATTAATGAGTGTTTGCTTTTTAGTTATGGGAGGTCGGCAGTCATCTTCGAGACAGCCTGGTCACCACTGGCTCAGGGTCACCAGTGGAAATGGCCAATGCAATCACGGATCCATGGAGCAGAGAGATGCACTCGCAGATGCACTAAAGTGTGACAGACGCACTAAATGTTAGACCGCCTAAAACATTTTGTTTTAAAAAATTGTTACAGATACCCTTTTCGCGGCACATCATTCTGCTTAGGTTAGGGTTAAAGCACGTGCTAGTGGAGCCTAAAAATAAATGACACAAAGAGGCGGGTCGCTCACTTCTGTGGGAAATATGCAGCGGGTTTCTGCTCCACGAAGAAATATGTGTAAAAATGGAAAAGAGCCCCAAGCTCTTAGAGGTTCTGTTGCGCAAGACTGCCCATCGGAACCATCAAATATTCAAGCACGGCCTTTTACTGTACCCCGCTGTGATCCTCTTTACTTATTAATGTTTATATAAGCTGTACGAAGATATACCATTCGGCAGAGAAACACATCATGTTAACGCAGTAACCCCTGAAAAGTTAAAATAACCTTGGAAAGGAACCGGGCTGCACCGCTGGCGTCTCCCGAATTGGTAGTCTTTTTATCGACGGTGGGTTGAGTCAGGCCACGGCAGGAAATTACAGAACCTCCTAAATGTGAGTCGAGCCTTCGGCTACAGCAGAACATAACTGTATCTTTACTGTATCTTTACTTGAAAAATGTGTGCAATGCTGTGTGTCGTGTTATTTTGTTTGGTTAATGTATTATTGTTATTTTTAATTATTTTGTCAATTCGCATGTTTGTTGTGTCGCAGGAATCCCGTAAAGAACATGCAAGCTCACTGGGTATTTTTCTACTGTAATAATAAACATCTATCTATTTATCAACTATCTAGATTGCACACTGAAGCACCCCCAATTAACGAGCGGAACAATTATCCACGGCCTGCGTGGCTGCACAGCGTGCATTCGACACTTTCCCATGTCGCCGTTATGTTCGCAAAATAAATTAAATGTTGTAAGCATGACTTGAAAGGACATCTCCTCACCGGGTGACCAACCTCCGGTTATGTCAACATGAAGACAAAGTCAAAGTGTTGCTAGCCGTGGGCCAGCGGATGGGCGGGATGAGGCTCTAGAGAGGACAACTGCTGTTCACCTCCCACAAAGTTCTCCTCCATGACTCTGCAGCACGGCTTGGTGTCTCACGGAATATTTTCCACGGTCCACAATTCTCTCCACCCCCCCCTGGCGCTGTCCGAACGTGGCCTCCAACCTGGGTTGATTACTTGTGGCTTATTTTCCAGAGCTCGGCATTGGAGACGCTGGGGTTAGAAAGAGCGAAGGAGAGTGTTTAAAAAATAACCGAGATGTTCGGGGGGAGGGGCAGAAAAATTAGTGTTAATGCGGTATCGGACAGAGACGCGGGCTGCATGCCGTATGAGTGATTGGGGGACGTCGTTTACAAAGCAGGCGATTATATTAACCCGAAATGCACAATGACAGGCGGCTAAAACAACCTTAATGATAATAAACTGTTCATTACTCAGGTTATGCAGGGCTCGTTTGTAAGAAGTAATGAATCTCAATCGGATCCCTCGGCGAATTACCCAACAGAACGGCAACCAACCCCACCGCACAAAACACAAGACCGTGTCTGGCGGCACGCGGCTCGGCCGCGCGTCCTTAGAAGGAACGGCTTCATTTCCGTCAATTCCCACCCCACAGCCCCGTCTCCCCACAGCCTAAGCGAGAACGGCCAGAAAAAATCCACGGACACGTTGACGCAAATATCAAACCGGTACTAAAACTCCCGTTAAACTGCGTTAGATTAGCGCGTTGGAGCACGGTACGTGCGGACACAGAAGGAGCGACGCGCCGGCAGAGCACCCCGCCGCGCGCTTCGGGACCGACGAGAGATGCGGCCGTCATTTGTTTCGTTTACTTTTTCACTTTGTGCAAAGCCGGGCCGCGGGAAAGGCCCCCGGATCGCGCAGCGGAGCGTTGATTCGTAGTGGCGTCGCTTTAAGAACCCGCGGCAACGCGAACGCGCGGTGGGGGGGGGGGCCGCCGGGCACGCTCGCACGCAAAGACAAA
>JAZEWU010000029.1:2428396-2441768 GCA_036362915.1 Geotria australis | reverse complement strand
CTCGCACGCACACACACATGCAGACACACGCACACACGCCAAAGAAAAAGCCAAATACCCCCCCCCCTATAGCCTTAACAGACTGTAGAGGCAAGTGCCGTTAGTGAGCACCTATGAAGGTCGACACGGCACACGAAAGGGATGGGTAACCAGCACCACGCCCGGCCGCATTTGTCTCCCTAGTAGCAATGTTTTCACACCCCACTAGGTACTCATTTGAGGCTGAGTCGACCTAGGGGAGAGCCCAGGACCGGTTCAGAAAATCGTCACTGGTGTTGGCCGTGAGCGGGATTCGAACTGGGGTCGCCAGATTTGTAACCCAGCATAGCGCTAACCACTGGGCCGCCGCACGCACGCAACGCACGCACGCAACGCACGTGCCAACAGCGAACGGCAAGGTTGACGCGAGGGGCTTTTGCCACCAATATTACGGTAAAACTTCGATTTTACGGACTGACAAGGGGGGGGGAAGGGTTTATTATTATACATAGATGTTTGGTCTTCTTCTTCTTTGCGATTCTTCGAAGCACGATGGCCAGCCTCTGGACATCGTCGTCCTTCAGCTTGGCTTCGAAGTGTTTGGTAGAATTCGCAGGCAATACCAAGTACTACCTGACAGGGATCGCGACGTGAACGCTTCTACCTTGGTTATTCATCATAATCATTGTCAGAAACCGCTTAATCCTGTACAGGGTCGCGGTGAGTCGGAGCCTATCACGGCAGACACACAGCGCAAGGCAGGGCTATACCCAGGATGGGATGCCAGTCCGTCACAGGGCAATTTAGTCAGCAGGCCAGTTAACCTATGCGGCAGCATTTCTTTGGACTGTGGGAGGACACCGGAGTGCCCGGCGAAAACCCAGAAAATACCCCGGAAGCGGGATTCCTGCGATACAACAAACGTATGAAGAGTCCGAAAGTCCATCTCATATACAGAGTAATCGATATATTATGAACACCATTAAACAAAGTAATTACAGGTACCTAATAGCAGCAATAACAACACTAACATGTTAGTGTTGTTTTACACTACACAAACTAAAGGACTTTTGGGTCAGGTCGTTGAAACATAAAAGTGTCGTGAACCCACCTCCACCCAGTGCGGCTATTCGGTAAAGTAGATAGATCGATGTTTATTATTACGGCATAAAAGTACTCGGTGATCTTGCAAGCTCGTTACAGGATTCCTGCCACACAACAAACACGCGAATTTACAATCGTTCCGTATGTAGAAGAGACCTTCTCCCACGATGGGAATGTGCATCCCCACCGCTGGCTCCGGCAGACGAGAGCTGACAAATTGCTTGCTTGAGTATAGAGACACCTTGCCTTTAATGACTGTTGAGCCATTAAACATTGCCTACTTTATATTAGCTCCCTGGGCCTTTTTTGACCGCAAACAGCTACAGCCATGCGGTTATTAATGAGCGTAATGCCAGCCTTCATTTTGAAAGATCCTTCAAATTACTTCAAGGACGATGATGTTGATGATGATGAACAAGACGAAAAACAAATCTATCACTAAAAATCTCATCCCTCAATGCCAGGACATTGAAGGTGAAATAATCAAACGCGGTTGTCAAGTACAAAAAGTCAACTTCTTTTCACGTTTTAACTTGCTCAGCAATCAAATATCTGCATAGAATTCCTTTCATCATGCATAATATATTACCAGGGAAAGGCTGGCACCTCAGTGGAGTACAACTGTATAATCAAAGCTCAAAGACCTCCCGCAGAGTGTGAACAAATGGGCCTATAACCTGGGCAGTATTATTAATAGTCCTCTACGTTGTGCGTGTTTGCATATGCGTGCGTGTTGGCGGGTAGCAGTACACTCACTCATCGTTACTACAGTGGCAACTATTGAAAGTGTACCGCACGGGCAGCATCTGGGGAAACATTTCCCATGTAACGCAACTGTGAGAGAGCATCAGCACGGTGGTTCGCACACCCAGTCAGCAGAGTTTGACTCCTGGCCCTGGCTAACGTCAGCGGCGAATTGTTGTTAAACTGGGCCGGCTCCACAGTTACCCCCACCACCAGTTACCCCCACCACCAGTTACCCCCACCACCAGTTACCCCCACCACAATTCCTATTGTGAACTTGCAGTGGCCAGAGTGGTGAAGTATGACCCAACAACCCGGGCGACTGACACAGCGGAGAGGGCTTCACGATCTGATAATGGATTTCAAAAGGACAGCACGATGGTTAATTATCTGTACTGATGTAGGTTTCCACGACTTGATTCATGATGGTTGCTCTTCAGAGCTGGTCTTTCGGGATAGCCGTGTCGAGCGAACCCTCTCTCCCTTCCGACGTTTTGCCTCCCACGTTGGACGCATCAACAGGCATTAATTGTCTCTTTACTAGATATGTACATTGTCCTAAGCTGAAGCCGTGACATGTTTGAAAAAAATTACACTATTTGCAGGACGATTCCGTCAAATCACTGGGAAGTCGCAGGGTTACATTTACACATTAGAGTGAAATGTTACAGGCTATAGGCCACCGCTATGGAAGCCAAAGTAAAGCGCGTTACAGACAGACAGTATGTTTTCTGGATAGTGTGAAGCTTTGGACTCTTTTCAGTTTACGGGCTCCAGTTAAGAATGACGTGGTCGGTAAAAGGCGCTGAATGGTTAAATGTGGCATATACATTTTTGACGCACACGTATTAAGGTCAAAAGGGAATGTTTTCACAGCAGTCCGCATTGTATGGGATGCTGAGAAGATGGAGCCATGTGGCCGATTCTACCAGCAGTTGAATTTGCCACCTGGGTGAAACATTTACTCTTCAACGGTCATCGACACAGACAGTCAAAGGTCCTCACTTTAGCCGTATAGACTGTGGGGGCTGGTAGCGAGTACCTATGAAGGCCAGCACAACACATGTTGGGATGGGGGAAGGGGGGGCTTAGTCTGGCCAGATCTACAGATTGCCATCTTTGGTCTCTCCAATGCTGAGGTTTGTAGAACATACCAGGGCTAAACTGACCTAGATGTTACCCAGAAAAGGTCGAAACGATATAATAATGTATTTATTTACCCCCCTTCTGTGTCAGGCAAGGAAGTTGTCTGACCATACTCCACGTAACTGGTCAGTGCGGATGAACACGAGACAATGATAGCACAAACGGACCACCCGACGCTCTGGGATGTTCATCTGCAAACACAGGAGCACAACGTGTGTGCTCCTGTAAGCTCTGTGACTGCATCGAGTCGAAGCAGATACAGCAAATGATCATTCCCCTCCCCCATTTCTTCTCAACGCTGTAATGTATTTCACCATTAGCCGGCACAGTTGTGTGAAGGGTGAAATATTGGATAAATATTAAACTTTTTGTGCTCGAGGCTTACAGGGATAAAATATGAGATGAGAAACCAAGCAAGCACGGCAGCAAGCAAATAAATAAATGTGCCACTTTTGTTTTTTTTTGTTAAGGGGCACGGCTACTGAATTTGCAATGGCATTTGCGAAAAATTCATTCCGATTTTGTGAAACAGAGGCATTTGGATTGTTCTTGGCATATTTTCAACGTGCCCCTCCACATCAATAGGAAAGCTATTTCAATGTCCGTGTTTTCATGTGCATTTTAATGCCACAAGTGGGCCAATGGGTCACCTTTCTAGTTTTCGGTGTGTTTATTTTCTGCCACACGTTACATATTTCACAATATTGCCTTCGCGTCATTTATTTATAGCTCGAGGCAGCGCTGAACGCCGCTCAGTCTTACGCGCACTGTACCTTAAGTTGTCCGTTTAAATTCCGCGAAGCGCGTGAGTATTGATTTAATATGCGGCATTCGGAGAGAGGATATGCGGCCTATAATTAAGGAAGTGCACTAGTTTTTTGGCGTGATCATGGCGCTTTAATTGTATGCAGCGCTTTGTGACCCTCGGGTGAAAGGCGCTATATAAATGCTATTATTATTATTAGTATTTCACTTATTAATTAACAATGCACTCGGGCACTGTATCTAGGTTAATTTATGTTGACAATGAAACACCATGGGATCTTCTTCGGATTAAGAAAAAAAACAGAAGGGCAGCAGGGATAAAATAATACCTCGGCAGATGGCACACTTACTAATACAATGAACGCAGAACGTGAGTTATTCACTCGGCTGGGCAGTGTCATGGCCGAGGGCTCCACTCACAGCTGTAAGGCTACCAGATCAGATCCTTGTGCTGGCAATAAATTCAGGCCATCACCCCCGCGACGGCCGATAAAACAAGTTGTTTGCTGCAGAGGTGCGCTGAAGCGGCTTAAGAATGTTGCCATTATTCAGTTTTCTTTAAACAAAAAAAAAACGAAATACATTCGTCAATAACATCGGGGTATTGCATCGCTCTCAAGAGCTGCTATTTTTTCGGATAGCTGTGTCGGCTACCTACAATAATAATTAACATTTATAACGCGCACATATTCATTCAATGTCGAAGATATTAATTCGACGACTCAAAAGAGCAGCTCTCACAACCCAATCTGAGGTACCCATTCGTGACGAGGACATCGCCAGGGTCGTGCCGCGCGTCCCCGCTAAGGATCCGGGAGGCGACGCCACACAGTCGCACCGCCGACCGCCGACGCCGCGCGACCGCTCTGCCGCCCACCTACCCGAGGTGACGGCGGCCGCCCTCTTCTTCAGCGACTTGAGGCTGCGCGAGCGCTCGCTCAGCAAGCCGGACGCCGAGGCGCATCCGCCCCCCTCGCTCGTCGAGTCGTGCGCCGACGACGCGCTGCCCGTGGCCTCGCTGTCGCGCAGCACGCTCTCGTAGCCGCTGCTGCCGCCCGACCCGCCGCCCGGCCCGCCGCCGCCGCCGCCGCCGCCGCCCCCCCCGGCGTGGTAGAAGATGGCGGAGCGGCCCATCGCCGGCGGGAGGTCGCCGCTCAGCACGCTGCTGTTGTCGCTGAAGTGGCCGCTGCTGTAGCGCGCCTTGCGCGGCGCCGTGATCTTGCTGTAGGGCGACGGCAGCTGCAGGAGAGCGGCGGCGGCGGCGGCGGCGGCGGCGGCGGGCGGCGAGCCCGCGACGGCGCCCCCCCCGGCCCCGCCGGCCCGCGGCGTGGGCGACTCCGGCAGGTTGACGCCGCTGTCGTTGCCGCTGTCCGAGTCGGTCGAGCGCCGCGGGTGGCTCACCTTCGGGGGCGCCGGCGCGGGCGACGCGGCGCCGTTCAGCGCCAGCTCCGTCACGCGGCTGTTGGTGACGATCCGCACGCCGGACGGAGGCCCTTTTGCGCCGCCGGGGCAGCCGCCGGCGCCCGCGGCCGCCCCTCCGCGGCCGTGCTTGGCGTTGCTGTTGCAAAGCGCGGTCCGCGCCACCGTCCTCGGCGCGGAGGGCACGCTGGCGCTCCGCGGCGCGCCCTGCGGCGCCGTCCGAGCCGAGCTGCTGGCCGACATGCTGCGCGGCTTGGAGGCCCCGGCGAAGGCCGCCGGGCACTTGGCGCCGGCGAGCGCCGACGGGGGCGGCTTGGCGCCGCCGCCGCCCGCCCGCGACGACGTCACCGCCGTCCCCATCATCATCGTCATCATCGCCGCCTTGGCGGAGCTCTTGCCGCCGCTCCGGCCGCCGCCCTCCCTCCCGAGGCTGCCGCGGGAGCTCAGGGACGTCAGGCTGTCGGCCCGGTGCAGCGACAGGATGCTGCTGTGCAGGCTCACGTGAGTCCTGTGCGGATAAGCGCCGTGAGACGCCTGGCCCGGTCCCGTCTCCGCGCTTCTGGCCGCCTGCTGCTGCTGCTGCTGAGAGCGGCCGCCGCCGTGTTCGCCCGTCGCGACCCTCGCCTCCGCGTCGCCCTGCGCCGGCCTCTTGGCCAGCGCTTTCGACGACAGGGCGGGCTCCGAGAGGGCGCTGACGGGAAGGCCGGCTCGGTTCTTCTGATCCAAGCTCGACTTCCGCACCGGAGGCGCCGGAGGAGCGCCCTTGAGCCTGGGGAGCATGCTCTGCTTGGGCAGGGAGGCGGCCTTCTCCAGCCCGCCGGAGCGCGTCTCGTACGGGCCGCAGCCTCCTCGCGCGCCCGGAGCCGTCGTCCTTTCCGAGGTCGCGGCGAAGCCGCGCGTCTCCGCGCCGCCCCCGGCCGGCGTCGCGGCGGAGGGGCCCGCTCTCTCCGCGCCGCCGCTCCGCCGCGCGGCCGCGGCGCCGGGCGCGGAGAGACCGTCGGGGGGCGAAGCCGCGGCACCCGCCTCGCAGGCTCGACCGCCGCTCGGCGACGACGACGCGCCCTTGCCCGTGCAGCTTCCCGCGCCGCCGCCCGCCTGCTTCGCTTTGCTCGGCTTGCTCTGCTGTTTAGGCTGGCTCGAGCCGCTTTTGCTCGCGCGAGGGCCAGACGCCTGCCCGCAGCCGACGCCCTCGTCACGCTTTTTCCACGGGTCGTCGAAGCGGCTGCCGACCCCCTGCTTGGCCGGGGCGGCCAGGGCGGGCTGACCGGCGGCGGCGGCTGCCGGCGGCGAAGGAGGCTTGGTGCCGCCGGCGTGGTCCGCTTCCGGCTTCGACGACGCGGAGGTGACCGTCTTCGCGGCCTGCGGCGGGCCGCTCTTGAGCCCGGCGGGCCTCTTGCCGTCGGCCGTCGGCTTGCAGGGCGCGGGCAGCTTGCTGGCCGCCTTGCTCGTCTTGCCGGCCGACGACGCCGCCGACGGCGGCTTGTAGGAGCTGCTGCAGCTCTTGCTCTCGCCCTCCGAGGTGGAGAAGCCGCTGTCGTGCGGCGTGCTCTGGCCGCCGACGGAGCCGCCCACCAGGCTGTCGGGCGCGAGGTCGCGCGAGTCCAGAGACAGCGCGTCCGCCGACTCCTTGCCCAGGCTGCCGCACGACTGCATGACGAAGCTGTCGCACGACTGGTCGCCCTCGCTGCCCAGGCTCTCGGCGCTCACCTCGCTGAGCCACGAGCTGACGGACGAGCAGCGGCTCACGGCGGCCGCGTCGCGAGCGGGGCCGCGGCCGTTCCACGCCGCCTCCGCCCCGGCCGCTCGCGCCGACGCGGGGCTCGCGGGCGACGCGGCCGGGAACGGGTCGTAGTCGGAGTCGTCGACGATGCTGCCGATGATGCTGACGGGCCGCGAGCCCGACGCCAGGGCCTGCGTGCTGCAGTTGCTCGTGAAGCTGATGATGCTGGCCGGCCGGCCGCGCGCGTCCTGCAGGTCCAGCACCTCGCCGAAGCTGAGCTCCTCGACGAGCGTGAACACCAGCACGTCCTCGTCGCTCAGCTCCAGCGGCTGCTGCACCGTCACCGTCCTGGCGCGCACGCCGGCGCCCGCCGTGTCGCCCGCGGCCTTTGCCGGGAGGCTCATCCCCACCGGCGGGGTCCGCGCGCCCTGGGCCCGGCGCTCCGGCCCTCCGGCCGCGCCGGACCGATCGCCGTCGTCGCACGGCGGCGGGGGAGCGGGGCTCGGCAGCGGCCCCCCGCCGCCCGCGGGCGGCCTGGCCCGGCGCGGCTGCGGCGAGCCGCCGGGCTGCGGCTTCTTGGGCGCGCGCTCGCCGCCGGCGATGGCCGCCTGGCACTGCTGCTTGCACGCGTCGCGCAGCATGGCGGCGCGGCTCGACTGCGCGATGATGTTGGCCGCGGTGCAGTTGAGCAAGGCGCCGCGCCGCGAGGGCGGCGGCGGCGCGGCGGCGGGGGACGGGCCCGGCGCGGCCGGCTTCTCGGACGCGCCGCGGCCTCCGGCGGCCCGCGTCCGCGGCGAGGTCGCGGCGCTCTCCGCGGGGGCCGCCGCCGCCGGGCCGGCCTCGCCGTCCTCGGGCCGGGCCGCCGCCGCCGCCGCCGTCTCCGAGAAGAACTCGTCGGGCTCCTCGCTCCCATCGATGCACTCGAGCCGCTCCTGCAGCTCGGCGAAGGTGCTGCACTTGAGGCGGTCGCGGTCGGGGTCGCGGGCGCCGCCCGGGGCGGGCGAGCGGGACTCGCGGCGCGCCGGCTCGCGGCCCAGCGACGGGATGATGGGCACGAAGTCGGGCGGGCCCTCGTTGTCGGTGAGGTCGCGGTCGGACAGCACGCCGCCGTCGGGCCCCACGTAGATGACGGTGTCGCACGACTGCTCGCTGCTGCTCGAGTAGTCGGGCTCGGAGGGGAGCGGGTCGCGGCGGGACGAGCGCGGGGAGGACGGGCCGCCGCCGCCGCCGCACGGCACGTCCGGGTCGAGCGCCACGAGGCGCGGGTGCAGCGGGCGGGCGAGCGGCGAGCGGCGGGCGCGGCCCTCCTCGCACGAGCTCTCGCCGCCGGACGAGCTCGACGCGTACTGAAGGGCGGCACGGGGATGGCGGTCGGCGCTCGCACGGTCGCACGCTCGCTCGGTCACGTACCCGCCCGCTCGCTCGTTACTCACACGCTCTTCCGCTCGCGAGGCGAGGCGCGGTTGAATAACCCCCACAGCCTCGTCAGGCTTCCATATAGCAGTGGGTTGATAAAGAGCGGTTCGTTTAATCGCACTGCCCTTTATCAACCGACTGCTGTGGAGACATAATCAGGCTTAGAAAAATGAGTAATGCTCTTACATATATTTGTATATTTGTCAGCAATTAATCAAACTTTGAGTCTGATTAATTGGCATATTCTTCATTTATTCGTTCATTCGGCAATGTTATGAAGATAAAGCATAATCTGCAATCATTCTTCGGAATTGGTTCATTCATTTATCATTGGCTGACCTGATTGCTCAGATGCATTTGCCAGCCACTGTTTTTAATTTACTACTTAATTGTATACAATTCATTCACTCATTGGGTACATATAATAAAAAAAACGTATTGAATTTTAAAAGTGTCGTATTACTTCATTCATTCATTTACTGACCAATGTTTTCAAGGAACATCATTTTCTGACACGTCATTGGTTTGCTGGCTGGTGTTTTCAGTCTAATTAATACCATTTGCTGATTCATTGAATGTCCAATATACTCAACAGTTTGCAGACTCGACTTCATTGTTTTAAATAAACACTTGAGATGCACAATCTGCTTCTTACGTTTCGTAATTTTACCGTCTAGAATCGTAAACCATATCTCATGTTTGGTCTCATTTGATTTAAAGCCGTTTTGAAATAAATATAATTAAACCCATCGGGAACTTTAATTGCATTATTATAATTTACTTTTATTGCATGTTGAATTAAAAACATGCTTTATAGAAATGGTAATTATTATCATTTTAATAACGCTTGTAATTTTCAGCAAAAAGATAAGCGCAACTTACTTTTTCCAAAAACACAACGTTGATTTATACCAAGGAGTTTAAAACAAAAAGTAAAACTATTCTTTCGTGGAAAATTAATTTCAAAATAATTGGCTTCAAACATTTCTGCGTTTACTTTGTTTCAATGTTGTAGTCCAAAAGGGTTTCACATGAAAAATAAGTGAAATGTTTGCGTAAGGAGACCAGGAAATGTGTCATTTTTGTTACACACAAACCACGTAACACATTCTCGTTCATAAAGAAAATATCCATTATGGTCAAAATAATCTATCGTTTTTCACCGCTGTTTTATTTCATTTTCAAATTAAATCTGCTGACAATTATTTCTGCCGAATGCAAATAACCGATACATCACCCCTGTTGAAATGACACAGCTTCATTTACAGCTAATGGTTATGTACCTACACTTATATGTCATCTGTTTAATCACACAACCACAATAAGAAATTAGGTATTAAAAAAAACACGATCCCAGAGGGATCAGTCAACGTCTGAGCACAATATGAACTCCTGACCTTTTGATTCTGAGTGAAGCAATCTAGCCAAAAGTTCACCCACTGCAGTTAAATATGTCATTATTAGTATATCTCTACATGTATTGAAGAAAACCTCACTTTGTATCAGCATTTTTTGACAAGTGTGCCACGCATTGGAATGTTCAGACAACTTTAGTTACATCTGGTAAATTAAATTTTCACCAAGACAGTGGAGTGCTGGCAAAGGGATGGAACTCATCCGAGCGGATGATATCCACCAAACAACAATGCTCCTCCTCCGGTGCTCGGTGAATGGTAACATCCATCGCACAACAGTCAGAGCTGGTGACACCTTGGGGGAGGCCTTCATCCAGCAGTGTATCGATCATGGCCGATGGTAACAACGGCGATGATGATCCATGGTAAAAAAAAACGTGTCGTAAACCTGCCTCCACCCGACACAGCCAACCAGTAAGGTTTGTCACGTGATCAAAACGTGTTTTGGAGAGAAAACCCACAACATTTACAATGACGATGCGACGTTTTCCCGATGGTGGCAGATTACAATAACCGCGGCGCACGAGCGACTCGCCGCTACCTTTGGTTTCTTCTTTCGCATGCGGTGAATGCGGGCGGCCAGCTGCACGGTGGAGAGCGTCTCGGGATAGTGCGCGGCCAAGGGGGACACGTGGATGATCATCGTGGTGCGGCAGTTGATGTTGCCGAGCGACTCTCGCAGCAGCATCGTCAGCTTGCTGTCCCTGAACGCGCGCGGGCGCACAGGCAGACGTTAACATCACGGAGTCAAGAAACCGGAACAGATCACCGTCCCTTGAAGTTAACGCGTGGGGTTATTGCAGCTGTAATTATGAACAGGGATAATTGTTGCTGTTGCCGGTTTGAACGCCCGCTATCCTGGTTGACCACGGTTGGTGATTGCTGCCCAATGGTGGAGGTATTGGAGAAAAATGTTTAAGTTGGGTGCCCTTCCTGATGCCAACCTCATTTAGTTAGATATATGTTTATTATTGCAGCAGAAAATACCCAGTGAGCTTGGAGGCTCTTTACAGGAATCCTGCGACACAACACTCGAATTGACAAAAACACAAATTAACCAAACAAAATCAAAAATGAACATTTACACGAAGCATTGCACATAAGTGACCAAATAAATAAAAATTAGAAAATAAAAAATACAAGGGAGTTAAAACGGTTAAACATTGCAATGGGGAAAAATTATAGGTAGCTTTATTGCACATTAAGAGAGCGAACAAGTGCAACATTTGAAACATTTTAAACACAAATCAAGATTAGTTGAAGGGTATTTGTTTCGTTATGTGTCTGTAACCTCCCCCCGGACCTGTCCATCAAGGGAGGATCTAGCAGGAGACTGAGAGTTAAAATTTCACATAGTTATGATGACGCGATGGCGGCAGTATGATTCAGCGAACACACACTGCAGCAAGACCGCCGTTTGCGAACCAGAAACGTGCCCGAGATCAAAGTATGTTGATATAGAATTCACCTTAAAGTAAGGGTGAAACACTGCTGTTAAAATATGAAATCCCTCACCGCTGTAGGCTGGTGGTAACACAGCCGCAACGCCCAGGCTCGGTGTTTCAGAAGCGATCGTTACAAAAGACACACGGCTGACATCTATTTTCCAAATGTGGAAAATGTAATCCTGTAATACCACTCGGATTCCCGCGTGTATTCGATGGCCCTGTAGCAGTGGTGGGGAATTCCATATTCCGCTCTCACGGAGGCGATGCTCTCCGCCCAGAGCCCACCATTATCTACCAAAGACACCAAAGCAGGTTTGAAGTCACACGTTTCTGATTGCGAGTCGAAGGCTTATGAGTATTGCTGCAGCTAACCGCAATAATAGCCGTTAAACTGGAGTATGTTTAATAATTGCTTTTGCAGGATAGCTGTATAAAGTTAAGTTTAAGGTCTGCAGCATTTTATGCTCTAATTTTGTGAAATCCGTTGCATTACCGTTCTGATTGTATATATTGTTTATGTTGGTTAATTTGCAGGTTTGTTGTATCGTAGGAATCCCGCTTCCAGAGCTTGCAAGCTCACTGGGTATTTTTCTGCTGCAATAATGACCATCTGCCTATATATGCACGACATACACGTCTCGTCCATCAAGTCGCCAAACCCGCATCAATAACTCGGAGTGTGTTTGTCGCGCGTACGAAAGCGCGGAGACTCTCGGACAAACTGCAAACGGTGCAGTTTCAGTCGGTCCCCGCCAATACACTCTGATAGAGCCCCGTAAAATACGCCCGTGCCGGTACGAACCACCCCCCCCCCTCTCTCTCTCTCTCCCCGCAGCAATTCCGCAAAGTGATTCCGCGTCGCGATTCTGTCGCCGGTCAGTCGGCGGCTCGATCGACTGTGACCGAGGCGCTCAATAGGGGCGCGTTGCAGGCGCATCGACGTTTGTGTACCCTGATTGCGGGCTGTTATACAGCGGCTGTCAGTCCTGATGTCTCCTTATTGATCGCGAGTGGTAGGGGTGGGGTAGGGGGCAGACGGGCCTGGCGCCCTTTGCGAAATAAAATCTTTACCCCGGCGCGAGGCCGGCGTCACTCGCCGCCGCCGCCGCCGTCAGCCAACACGGTTTGGGAAGCCCATCGCGCATGTTCGCGTCGCCGGGAATCCCGTAACGAGCTTGCAAAGCTCACTGGGGCATTTTTACGCAGTAATAATGAACATCTATCCATTGCAGAGTTAAAACGCAGTGTCGCCCCACGACCTGGACCGCTCCTGCAGGAGGTGGGGGGCAGGTGGGGGGGCGGGGGGGGTGGAGGGGGGGGGTTGTTGTCGCTGCGTCCTCACCTGTACGGGATGTGTTTGGCGCCGTTGACGAGCGCCAGGATGACGTTGCCGAGGGAGGAGAGGGACAGCGCGGGGCTCTGCGCGGCGCTCCGGCTCGGCACCGGGCGTTCGCAGCTGCCCAGGTCGATGAGGTGGAGGCGGCTCCGGCCGCCCGTCACTGAGAGGGGACAAACTCGCGATGGTGAGCCGAGCGGCGGCGGCGCGCCGCCCCGCAGGGACTTCCCCTGCTGCTCGACGCGCGGCGGTCCCGCGCTTTTACGATATTAATCCGTTGCGGAACACAAATGGCGTAAATGTGAAACCGTCGTAAAGCGAGACCGATAATACCTTAGGATAGTACGCGCGGCACGCACGTGTTTCAAACAAAGGAAAAGAACTGAGATGTAAACACTAAACTTGGCTGAGAAGCTACCCGAGCAGCATGCGTTTGCATCGCTGATTGGCTGGCGCCCACTGTCTCTCCCCCACGTACGCATTAATAATAATAACTTAATAATAACACGTGGCACATATTAATTCAATGTCGAAGGTATTCATTCGACGAGAGAACGACTCAGAGGCAGGAGGAAAGCGCAGAGAGGCTGAGAAGGCAGCCAGGCGGTTTGCCAGCGCCAACATATCGCCACACGCCGCTTCCTATATACTATGATGTTATCGGCCAACTAATTAACGAGTGTTTTTTCTATAATTGCGGGAGGAAACCGGAGAACCCGGAGGAAACCCACGCAGAACAGGTGGAGAGAACACACAAACTCCACACGGAAAGGCGCCCGAGGTGCGAATCGAATCCGCCTCAGGCAAAACCATTCTTTCTCCGAGGCGCAGTTGTCACGCACTGCGCCACCCTGCGCTGCCCCCCCCCCCCCCCCCCCCC
>JAZEWU010000029.1:2386169-2405024 GCA_036362915.1 Geotria australis | reverse complement strand
CATATCACGGACATCCCAAACACCCTCAGTACAAACATCTCTCGTAAAATACCTACTCTCGAGTTGGATCTAAAAAAAATCACCAAATGTCAATTCATTTATTGTGAGAAACCGCTTAATGCTGTACAGGGTCGCGGTGAACCGGAGCCTATCCCGGCAGACACAGGGCGCAAGGCAGAGCTACACAACGGTCTCAATGCTTACTAGCGAGTATCGGGGGAGGTGCCTATCCCAGGCAGCCTTGTGGCTGTGATGGAAATTCCATATTCCTATGCCGGAACAACGCTGTACTCTATGTATGAGAATTGCTCTCCATAGCTGTTCTTTTAGGGTAATAATAATAGCATTTATATAGCGCCTTTCACCCGAGGGTCACAAAGCGCTGCACAAAGCTGCAGAGAGAACGACATGTCAACAACTACAGAGCCGTGTTGAGTGTTCCTTCACTCTCCTTTGCGACGTTTCAGCTCCCACGCTGGAGGAATCTTCATTCAGAACTTCTGGAGAAACCCAGAGTAGCTGGAGACCTCGCCGCCCCCCCCCCCGACCCCCAACAATTATTATACACTGACACGTCTGCCGGGATAGGCTCCGGCTCACCGGGACCCTGTACAGGATTAAGCGTTTTCGGATGATGATGATGATGATATTTAAATATTCCATACAGGGTGGGTAGCAACCTCCTTGCTATACTCCTATCGACTGAGCACATCATGACCCGAAGGAGTCTCAGTTCACCAACCCCGCTTCCATAATCCTCGAAAACTACGCGATGCCTAACGTACAACGCGGGGAGGAGTAGGTGGGGGGCGAACATAAACGAATGCATTTAAAAATATTGGCCGTAATGTACGCGCGCATCAGACTGTGGCGAGCCACTGCATCTCTTTTAAGCCTCGGTAATCAGATCACAATCGGCTGCGAGCACAATGGCCATTAATGGCCAGGGCGTGGTGGCGCGGCGTGCACTGCGCCAGCGTGCCGCCGTATCTGAGTCGGGCAGGAGGGGATGTAATCGCGGAGCGCGTTTCCTAATCGCGGCCTTTCCTCTCTCGGCGCCTGCCGATCCCAGCGGGAAGGCTCATAAGCAAGCGGCCCCTGCCCCGGCAGACATGCGGCCAAATGACCTGAAAGGACCTTTTCTCCCCCTTTGAAAAGCTATCGGCCAATAACCGGCGGCGCGGCGCTTCCTCGGAGTAATGCGCAGTGAGATGTTTGTCTTCGTGACGGATCGCTCGATAGGTGTCTCGCCTTTCCGTTGGATTTGGAGATTAGCTTCGCGAGTTATAAAAATGCGGTCACGTTTAGTTACTGCAACGTATAAAATGCTGTTTCAGTTTTACGCGATGGGGTAGGGTGGACTTTTTAAGTAGTGCAAATATATCTTCAAATATGAGGCCATAAAAATTGAGCGTTACTTTTAAGGTGGGTGGTATCCGTTGCTATCAGCGTGTAATCGCGACCGCTGCCATCCAGAATCGGCAGCATGGCCCGCGTCTGTGTCCCTAACCGGAGGCCCTCTTTTCCATCAAGGCTCCTGACTTGCATTGAGGAAGTTTGTGAGACTGCCGTCCCTTGGACTGAGAAGATGCAGCACGGCCTCCGCCCGAAAGTGAACTCACAAAGGGCTGAAAATGATCGCTGTTATTCTTTTATGATGCTGTAAAATCTGATTTTCAATCACGAGTTTAATGTATCGCATTGAGAGCCAAGTCTCCCTTGAAAAGGGGAGTTTTAGCGCGTAACTTACGACGCATTTGATCCCGTACAATTTTGGAATACTACCTTAATTCATTAATCGTCAGAAACTGCTTAATCCTGTACAGGATAGCAAAATATATATGAAGGTAATTGACGTGCCAGGTTTTCACGCGATTCGCCATGTGGACCGGGTGGAGTCCATTCAAGAAAGTGTTGGAATGACGGCCTACATGGCTACAAACACCGCCTTTACTCTCAATGGACTCTCACTTGGTTTTAAATAACGCATCAATGACAATGACCGGAGTTTGAACTCTGAACCTTACAAATGCGAGGCGGGCACTCTACGCGGCATCACAACACCGGATAACACCACTGTAGCCCGAGGTTAATTTACTGGCCAACAATGCCGCAAAAGTTCCGCAACACAGTCTGCAGCTTAACCACTCGTATTAATCATTGGCTCCCTTTATAAAGTCCCCCTCCTCGCATTGTCCATGTCCAGCTAAAGCTGGGCCGGCGAAGTCCGCGAAATAAATTAGATTCTCTTGTTACGCGATCGGGGTGGACCTTGGGAGAAGTCGAAACAAAGAGGCAGGATAAATAAGAGTGGTAAAAACATAATTGAAACGGTGCTTTGGAAGGGCTTTCTTGTGCAACTCGGAGTCTACCAGCGAGAGAGCGCTGCGCATGTAAGCTTATCGCTAAATAAATACGACTGCCACAGCTCACAGAGGCTAAAAGCCAGAGATGTTTTCTGTACAATATTTCGGGCCACAGTGAGTAGTAGGATTTTCGCTCATGTTTTATTCACACTCTGCTTTTTTGGCCTTGTGCTTCAGAAGCCCTTTTTTTTCTCTCCTGTTCATTTTTGTTTGTTTATCTTGCCTGTTGCGCAGCCATTTTTTTCTTAAAACGAGTTTAAAATGTGCATGTCAAGAATGTGAATATGCACGACTGATTACAGAAAATGTTAAGAAACTGACTGTCGCGATGAAAGTGAATGTAGATGATTTAATGGACTTAGGCTCCGTCTCTTTCCACTCAGTAGCTACGACCCTGGGTTCGAATCCCGGCTCAGGTGCCTTTCTGTCTGGAGTTTGCATGTTCTCCCCGTGTCCGCGTGGGTTTTCCCCAGGCACTCTGGTTTCCTCCCACAGTCCAAAGACATGCTGCTGCATAGGTTAATTGGCCTGCTGACTAAATTGCCCCCGGTGCCCTGTGATAGACTGGCGTCCCATCATTGGAATAGCCCTGCCTTGCGCCCTGTGTCTACTGGCATAGGCTCCGGCTCACCGCGACCCTGTACAGGATTAAGCGGTTTCTGACAATGAATTAATGAATTAACATATTTTTACAAAAATCATTCGTGTTCCTACTGTGTAGGACACCATCCGGCTAGTTGGTGATGTCGGAATGTTACAAATTCAAATGCCGGTTGTGATTCAATTCAGCAGATTGTCCCTCCAAAGTCATTATCATTACTTAACTTCGCATTGAAGTGGGAAGTAAACAGCAGTTGTTACATGGAAAGACTGGCTCCCACCATACGAAAGTGGAATTCACACCAATAGCTGACGATAGCCAAATAAAATCAGTGTCGGAACGTCAGAAAATGAACAACTGTAATAATGAGGAAAATCGATAACTTTAGCTTTATAATACAGACGTTTGATCCGCTCGCAAATGCGAGCTATCCCTTGGATTCGCCTGGCCATGCATAAACTTGACCGAGGGTAGAGAATTCATACCCAGACGGAGTAGGTTTTTTTTTCCAACAAACAACGCACCGAGAGTGTCCTCCCCGTTTGAGCCGTATTGTTGTGAGAGCCGTCTGTTAACGAGCGTACAGTTCAACGCCAGAGCTCGCACCCAAGCGGAGAGTGCGCCTCGCGTGCTTGGCACCGCGTCTCAAGCCACCGCGGCGTAGAGTTGCAGCGGGCCGAGAAGCGCCGCGGATAGCCGCTGACAGATGTTGCCACCGGCGGTATCAGGTGCATCGCTGCGACACATCGTGCACTCCCGCAATCGGATTTTTTTTAGGCCGACGGTAATGATTCGCCTCGGAGCCGCTGGGCAATAGTCGCTGACGGAGCTGCAGTGTGACCCTGCGAAGAGCCTCCGACTGCCTCCCTGCCCAATTAACGCTTTGCCGGCAAAATAGCACGCTATCAAATTAATGAGGTGTTAAATACCACGGCTCATTGTGACAATATTTTAACTTCGACCAATGTAATTGCGGCACAACCTCGGCCCTCGTCCTACTCGGTGTTGATACTGGGAGTGAATGTTGATGATGATGTTTTGTCTTTTGCTCTATTGTCTTTTTAAGGTTACTTTTATGGGATGTTTTGACTCGTTACACAAGTGAACTGTTGTACGCTTTCACGGCTCGATTAATGATGGTTGCTCTTCAAAGCTGTTCTTTCGGGATAGCCGTGTCAAGCGCTCTCCCTCTCCCCCTCGCGACGTTTTGCCTCCCACGTTGAAGGCAAAACGTCGAAAGGTGTGGTGTATTAACACCGTGACTGAACCATCCCCTGACACACTGCTCAGAAGAGGGTAGAGGAACGAACCAGTTCTGACACCACGTGCCACTGGATGCCAACCGCAGTCAGGCATTTAACCAATCTTCACAGCACAGTGCCCTAGCCGCCACGACAACAGCCGCTCCGACGCTTTCATCGCAATCCCGGCCTGTTATTTCACAAGGTAACCGAGAGCGTGCGCGCACACGCAATCGTCTGGGGACTTTGCAAGGCTCCGGCGGGAATGACTGATAACTTTCCTCCAGTTACCTTTGCCGCGCGTTAATGCGGCTCGGAGCATATCGCGGGTGTCCTCTCGCGGCTAACACGCTCCGCCGGGGCACCGGGGCCCGCGCTGAAAGGAGCCAGACGTCTCCGGCTAAATGTAATTTCTTCTGAGCCACGTGTCTCATGCGCTCACATTTAAAGTATTTTTTTTTTCCCTCTCTCCCTCCGTCTTCCTTTTCATTTATCGACGCCGGCTGACCTTGAGAAGCCTCTTATCTGCCGTTTCTGCGTAGCGGCGCAAATCCCAAGGAAGTTGTTCTTTATGAATTATTGCACTAAGTAATGTCTGCTTTGATTCATAATGGAATTCCTTGTTATCATGCATACCTACAGTTGTACGTTAAAAAGCATGCACAGCACACTCCTCCTCCCCCCTCTGTCCTCCACTCGGTATACACAAAGACGAAGATCCCCTTTGTAGCCTTAACAGACCGCAGGGTCAAGTGCTGTTAGCGAGAATCTATGAAGGCCAGCACGGCCCACGAGCGGGTGGGTGGCCAGCACCATGCGCGGCCACATTTGTCTTCCTAGTGGCGATGTTCACACACCACACCAGGTTGTCATTTGAGGCCGAGACAAACGAGGGGAGGCCCAGGACTGGTTGATAAGATCCTCACTTGCGGTGGCCGTGAACGGGGTTCTTAAAAAAATTGTTGCTGATTTTCCGATATGCCGTTCTCTCCACAGCTCGGATTATATATAAAAAAAAAACCCCTAAAAAAATGTGTTGCTGATTTTCCGTTCTCTGTCGTTGTTGACATGTCGTTATCTCCACAGCCTTGTGCAGCGCTTTGTGACCCTCGGGTGAAAGGCGCTATATAAATGCTATTATTATTATTAGTGCAGCACACACGCGTAACGTCATATTTAGACATTCTCATTCCAACGTCGGATTAAAAACGCATGATGATGACGGCGACAATTAAGATGACGTGGTCATCCAAGGCTTTGGAACAAGGCTTGGTGGACCGGCCATCCATCCGTGCATCGTCCGAAACCGCTTAATCCTACACAGGGTCGCGGTGAGCCCGAGCCTATCCCGGCAGACACAGGGCGCAAGGCAGGGCTATCCTCACGATTTGTCGCCAGTTCATCACAGGGCACCGGGGGCAATGTAGTCTGCAGGCCAAATAACCTATAATAATAATAATAGCATTTATAGAGCGCCTTTCACCCGAGGGTCACAAAGCGCTGCACAGGGCTGCGGAGAGAACGGCACGCCAGCAACGATAGAGAACGGAAAATCGGCAACATTTTTTTTTTAGAACTAGTTTAATTTCTGCTACAGGTCCTAAAAGTATCGTGCGACTCGTCTCCGTCGGGTGGTGGAGGGTCAGAGTTCACAACTGACATCTTACCAATGGCGATGTCATGCGCAGGAAACCAATTACGAGTCACTGCATCGTGCATGCGAGGCAATACGTCCGCCCCCCCCGCATATTTGAGCCTGCGTGACGTAACCTGGCAGGGTTCTGTTTATGTTTATTGTAGTTTTGGACCTTATCAATATGCAGGCCCCCCTGATGCCGGTATTGCATACACGGCCTCGTTTATAGCGGCTGTAAACCGTTTACGTTCCAGCTTTCCGTACGAGCCTCGGTGGGGGCGTCTTTAATACGAGCCCTTGACTGCGCTACGGCTGAAGCTGTTTGCGGTGAATAAATAAAGCATTATCCAGGCCGGTCGGCAGGAATTCCAAATACGATGATGAGCTGCAGAATCATTCTGGAATAAATAAATAAAAATAGTAAAGCCTAACAATATGAAATGAGAACATGCACCTTTTTGTTCGTAGTCAAATGTTGTCTTTTTTTGTTTGAAATCAATTTAAGAATTATTGTTTATACTAGCAGAGTAATCGCCCTATGGGCTATGCCGTTCCAAGTGTGTAACACAGCTTTCTGACATCAGGCTAAAGGCAGAGGACTGCTTAAGAGGCTTGATGGTGCTCGCACAAAAGTGGGAATTTAAAGATGAAATAGTATTCATGTTTTAGAAGAGTAATCCATAAGTGGGAACTAAAGCTGAAATAACACCTAAAAAGCCTTGGTGTAGTGCGGATAAAATGTACGCTTTTGAAGGATTCGAAAACAGTATCGTCAGTGCGGACACAAACGTGAAATTATATCTGCTAAGGTGGCGATGGCACGGTGTTACTCGGTCAGCCCATCTCAAACGCTCCGTTACAGAGGGCCTTCTTTTAAAACGAGGGCACAGAGCAGGGTGGGCGAGCGAGCGAAAGAGCAAGCGAGCGACACCGGCGCACCACTCTGCCCCTGTAAGGAATAGTTTACCGTCGCTGCCAACGCCTCTCGCCTCTATTAATTCCCGCAGACATCTATATCGCCGCTCGTTTATTGCATTATTTCATCTTTATTATTTCGCTTTATTTTAACCGCCCGTTTACTACCGCCGGTGAAGCGAGGTCAATCGATGAGCTGACCCCGGCGCGACAGCACCGATGTCTCCGGCGCTCCTCGAACGCGCCGGATTCTCGCTTACATTATTGCGGAACGTAACTATCATTATTATAATTTCGATGCTTTTGTAACGCGTGATTTTTATCACGTCATAGAATATTGTAATGTGCTGCGGTGTTAATACAATTACCCCAGAGCAATTGGGAAAGGTGGTTAGAAGACTCCGCAGTGAGTTGGAAAGTGTAAAGGTTCAGCTATCGTCCCTCCAGGGATGGTGTTTTGAACACCGCTGCCTTTGGAAGTCAATAGTGGGTTTTCTAATAGAGAGGGCTCCTGTCATGAAAAATAAAAATTACAAAACGGGTCCAGGACTATAAAAGATGAGATGAGTGTCAGCCCAGATTTCCGACTAGAGCAGGGAGAAATTTGACTTTGATTGGAAGAACTTTAGTTCTAAGCATTTGTGCTAAGTACAACTTTGTAAAGTGCCCAAAATGCTGTGAGAAATAGATATGCGCGACATACACACGCAGATTGTATTATTTTTCACCTAATTGATATTTGTGTTCATATTACAATTATTACATGATGATGAAATGATTAATGACTATGTTTTAAACATACGCACCAAAACAGTTGTCAAGGATACGCAAGAAGACTTTTTCAGGAGTGTCCTGCATTATCAAATTACATGTTCACGAGCGGCAGTGTAATAATTGTCATTAAGTCTTGTGAACACATTCAATTACAGCCATACATGCAAACGTACATTCATGGACTCATGAAGCTTCCAAAGAAGCAAACAAGTGAATAAATAAATACAAACATATGGAACAGTTACTCCCGAATTCGGAACCTCCCCACCCCCCAGAAACAGGACCTGTGTGAATGCCTCACGGCAGTTTTTTAGTCGATCAGTTTGCCAGAGATTAAAACATTTTTTTTCGTTCAAAAGTCGCGAAACAATTTTGTCCGTCGGCTCGCCTGCCTCGAGGCAGAGCTCAGGATCACAGAGGGGGGCCTGCTTCATGTCCTGACATCGACTTTAGGCCCCTGAGCCACCCAGCTGTAGCTGTGGCTTGTCTCGGTGACAGCCAGGAGCCCCTTACACCTGGAGTGGATTAGGAGACGAGAGGCCACGACCGGCGACCACCAACCGCACGCTTTCAAATTGACGAGCCGCTCGCGAGAGCCGCTTGCGTAGATTCTCGCGAAACGATCAGACGAGGCGTATTTGCAAATGTACGACGGACAAAAAAAACCGGAAAAAACAAAGAACATTTCTTTCCCACGCTGCTGAATGATTTCGGCAATGCGGCTACACTGCCCGACACAGAATAGCGTACGATGGACAAAAGTCAGCGTCTCCCTTTGCGTGGCGTTAAAAGGTTGATGACGTTTGAGACTGCTCCCGACCATGGGAATGTGGAATTTCCACCACTAGCTCTGCACCACCCGTAGAGAAGATCGCAACCGCTCAGCCATTCGAGCAAGCAGACACTTTCACCTTTGATGGTTGCTCTTCAGAGCTGTTCTTTCGGGATAGTCGTGTCGAGCGATCTCCCTCTCGCGACGTTTCGCCTCCCACGTTGGAAGCATCATCAGGCGTTGAAACCTCACGAGGGAGAGCGGGAGATCGCTCGACCCGGCTATCCCAAAAGAACCGCTCTGAAGAGCAACCATCATGAACCGAGCCGTGAAAACCTACATCAGTACACCTTCACCTTTGTTTTTAATTAGCGGTTAGCGTTCGTTTTATGAACCTGGTGGCCTGGCCACGTCTGACATCAGTGACCGGTCCTACGACATCCCGCGGCCACTTTATTAACCCGCACTGACCAGCACGGTGACGTACGCTCAAGCAACAACCCTCGCGACCGACACGGCGTGAACAGACCTTCGCCCAGCGCTGGACGGACAAATATCTCTAAAGCATCATCAACAAATCCGGCGAGAAACACAACACCGTGAACACCGTGAACATGAAGCGCGGATCAGAAAACGTACAAACTTAAAGAAAACAATATAAGGTCAAAATAATAATAATAAAAATACGTTGGGAATGAGTTGTGTAACTGCCCGGGGAGGGATCGGTGTGTCTAACTGCTCGGTGAATGACCGCGGTTGTCTTGCATCAGGTGTAATTACGCTGGGCCAATGTAGTGTGTCCGTCCGGCTTGTACCCGAGCGACGCTTCATTGTCCCCGCGGCTACCCCGCCATCCCTCAGAGTAATTGGGCCACACGATCGCTTAAACGCTCCCACTCTCGCGCAGCTCCGCGGCCATTCACAGCCAAAATACCCACGGCTCAGGGAGTCAACCTTGGACGCAATTACGACGGAAACCCACCGGATGACAGAGCCTGCCGCCTCAAACATTTCACGAGCGAAATTGTGTGGGGACGCATTCTTTTAAGCGTATTGATGCGCGACTTTATCTTTAACGCGGTGGGAGCTTTTTTTTTTTGTTAACGCGTTCGTGAGAACAGGTGTCCCCCGTGCCTCCGCGTTTGACAGATGGTTCCCGTCGAAATATAATGCTGACATTCATGACCCAACTGGGAGGCGGAGGCTGCATTGACAGAGAGGCAACTTTGATATTGTGCGAGAAACGACCTCTCTGGTAATATGCCGTAATATACCATAAGAGGCCATAAACTCGCACAACCAATCACGGACGAGGGTTTATGCAGCTCATCGTCCCCGCCGAAGAGGACAAAAATGGTTCAATTCCCTTTACACGGAAGTTGACATTGGCTGCCCTAAGCAGGCACTGGCCCCTGAGATAAAATGCTGGTAATTCAACCGCTAGGCTCCGGGCCACCAATGAAAGTGAACATCACACACTGCTGTTTGCACAGGAAGCTGCTTTCTCCGTGAGCTGTAGCGTTCCTTTCTCATTGACTAGGCTTTATACTCAATTATAACTTCAATGATTGTCAGGACTTATCTTCACTGCACTTGCGGGTTTTAATGCTATGCAGATTAGGTCTATATTACATCCACCCATCCATGTTCTAAACCGCTTGTCTTGGTGAGGGTCGCGGCCAGGTCTATATTCGGCAAACTTGTTTTTTCGTTTCGTAAAATGAATCAAAATTGTAATCACTCAACAAAACTGAAATTGTTTACATTCCACCGTATGGTCGTTGGCTCACATTTTTGTTATCCCGGTTATTGTAGTTCGGATGTTACATTGAAAGTGTGTTTTCTGTATTTGTTCACACAGTCGAAATTTTATAGCCGTAGTAGCAAAACATCATGTTAATCCGAAGAGTTCGTGAATGGTGAGCAATATGTTCACGATGAAGAATCGGCATTGATTATCGCTCTTAAGGGCTGCTCTTTCAGGATAGCCATGTCCCGGAGGAACGCTCGACATGGCTATCCTGAAACAACAGCTCTTAAGAGCAATCCTCATACATCAAGCCGTGACAACCTACATAAATAGACTGGATCCTGCTACTTCTTCATATGCACTGATCGACACGCAGACACCATCAAGCTAGGAGAAAATCTAAAGCCAGATGTTGGGACACCTAGGCTGGACCTTGGAGGTTGGGTCTCAACTGTGCAAATAACTGAGGGATCGAACAAACTAAATGAAGTAATGCCAGTTTTGGGTTGCACCGGTGGCATTAGCTGAAACGTTTTCACAAACACAAAAGTAATTGGTTTATGCTTTTTACTTAAATAAATATTCACTGCAATTCAATGCAAGACTGAACAACTAAGGTGAAGCATGTCTTGAAAATTGGGGGTGGAGAATATCGACTATCCAACATATGTGAAAAAGTGGTGCTTTGATTTTTAAAGGTTCAAACATGTTTAATGTAACACGTTGAAAAATGACACTATCTGATGTTAGCTAAGAGATGATATGAACCTGACACGCGGCAGAGATCATCTCATTCTGTATTATCAGGCCGGCAAGGCAGGATTCGTTGCTGTTGTTCAGACACGGCGCTTTCAGTGTAGATTTTTTTAAATAAATGATTTCCCTTTTCAAGAGATTAACACAATTCCATGGAGGACTCTCGCGGTGAGTGATGTATGTCCGATATCAGATAGTTGTCTGTGGAGGATGTCACGGTTGTACTTATAAATTCAATTTGATAGGTCCCTTATCCATGCAAAGACATCAGGAATTTCAAAACCTTCTTCAAAAGCTGTTTATCACATGGAAAATCAAGCCAAATGTGTTAAGCCTCATAAAGTAAATATTCCAAATTAATCAGTCAGTCTGTCAGTTTTTACTTAAGCTGAAAGGAACCGTTGAGCAGCTCTTTAAACAGTTGTCCTAAGTCTTATAACTCATCGCTATCCCTTGATTCTCAGTTTTCTGTCTCCCTGTTGTTGATATGCCGTTTTCTCCACAGCTCGGATTATTAAAAAAAACAAACCCCAAAAAAATAGTTTCTGATTTTCCGTTCTCTGTCGTTGTTGACATGTCGTTCTCTCCGCAGCCTTGTGCAGCGCTTTGTGACCCTCGGGTGAAAGGCTCTCTATAAATGCTATTATTATTTTTAGATACCTATTCCTATGGGATGGGACGCCAGTCCATCACAGGGTACCGCGGGTAATTTAACAAGGCTGATTAATCTAGGCAGCTTACCTTTGGACTGTTCGGGGGAAAAACCGAAGTACCTGGCAAAACCCCAAGCAGACACAGGGAAAACATTCGAACTCTACAGAGAACGGCACCCGAGCCGGGAATCAAACTCGGGCTTTCTTGCTGCGAGGCTGCAGAACTAATCACTCCCCGCCACCGTGCACATCTAATACAAATACCAAATTTAAAGTGACGTTTTTTTTCAGTGCACATATTAAGTTTCAGGCCAGGATCATGCATTTGCTATCCTTGAGGGCTCACTTTAATCATTACCAGGAGGATGTCAACCCAGGATGTGTCCTCATATGGACTTAGCTGTCTGGGCCACCAGCCTGCAATCGAGTCTACATTTGATTGGAATACATAGCATCTACATTTCGCTTTCAAATCTAACCCAGCAGGCATTGCATTTGTGAGCATTATCCAAATTCCAATGGGGAAACATTCGGTCAGCTGGGCAGACGCCACAGTTTAATGTCCCATCTGGGTCACTTCGTGCCAACGCAATGCAAACAAAGCGGCAGCATCTGGCAGACACAAACTATATTTGTCCTGTCATTGGATGAGGTTCTTCAGGAACTGAATTCAAGTTCCTCTTCAGTTGCTTAAGAAAACATAAGCTCCTAGGCCGTGGAACAAAACTTCGGACGATGGAGAACAACACGCGGTAGAAGCTAAAGACATGTTGGACAGCGTACGTTCGCCGCTCCGTCTCGCACACCGATTCTCTCAGCGATTCTCTCGCTGATGAATCGAGGACTCGCCGGTGCCACTCGTAAGTGTGTGCTCATCATGGTACGCATCGTAGGGCACTGGTGATATCACGTTATTGTTAAAGTTGCTCTTTTCCACTATAAACGCTTCGATATGAACTGTTCACATCGGTTGATTCGTACATTTGTTGCGACACACGAATAGCGCTTCCAGAGCTTGCAAGCTCACTGGGTATTTTCTGCCGCAATAATAATCATCTACCACGACCCTGTAGAGGATTACGCGGTTTCTGAAATTGCACGGATGGACAATAAACATCTATCGATCTATCACGCGGCACAACGTACGAATCTGCGCAGTACGCAATACATTTGCCGCCTTGCGTTAACGCTGCGTTGCTGTGTGACATTTTGGTCTTATTGAGCACGATGAGAGCATTTCATGTGATGAAAGTGATTTTCGTCATCATATTTAAATGAGAATAAAACACGATATTCGCACAGCAGGGAAAGCAAAAAGGACCTGAGCAACACTGGCTCAGGTGCCACCAAGAGAGATGATCAATGTCCAGGACTCATTGAGCGTGGAGACACTAGACTAGACTTCTCCACGTATAATATGACACATTTTTTTAATGGATTAACCAATAACCTATTCGTGTTTATTACTCATGGTTTTGATGATGAGCCAAACTGCCCTTTGGCTAACTAACGTGATATATGAACAGCAGACAAGCCGCTGTCATTTTACTATAAATTCCACAACACTGCGTCGTCATGAGCATCGTGTGTTCTGGATACCAGTGCTTTACGTGATCATCTCCCTGGGTGGCCCCGGACCGCTGGTGGAAATTCCACATTCCTGTGACAGGGACCAATTTCTCCACAGGATCACCGCTCTTGACTTCCCACAAAGCATTAACTGTTTCTACTGATGTAGGTTTTCATGGCTTGATTCATGACGGTTGCTCTTCAGAGCCGCTCTTTCGGGATAGCCGTGTCGAGGGGGAGTGCTCAACACGGCTATCATTAAAGAACAGCTTTGAAAAGCAACTATCGTGCGCCGAGCTGTGAAAACCTACATCAGTACATTACCTGTTTCGTCAAACCGTGTTCGAGTTAACCCCCGTCATTTTCAAATTGTGGGTCAGGTGCTTTAACCGCAAGCCAGCTAGGATCATAGGCTGGTAAGGGATTGAACTTATTTAGCAAGTCCTGGCACATCACAGAGTGTTTGAAAGATTTACTATAATACCGGCTTTGGCCTCATTAAAAATGAAAAGGTGGCTTTTCTCTCCCACATATCTCCTTCACTGTCTCTTATTAACCATCTTATAAACACACCTTGATGGATCAACAACATGTTTCCTCAGCCTTTTAAATGCCCGGTCTTAGCAGGGGCTTTAATGCGTCTTTAATAACAAATGTTCAAGCGGATAGATTATACTTGGGGCTGCCTCTTTAAAGTCTTCAAGCAGTGTCTCTGAAGTTTAACAGCCACTTAATATCGTGCCATAAAAGCTACGTTTGTTTCTAGCATATCAGTGCCGCTGTTTTTCAGGGATGATCGCCTGATGGAATTTGCTAAAACTGGCTATCCTGAAAGAACAGCTCTGAACAGCAAGCATCATGAATCGAGTCGTGATAACCTACATGAGTGCATTCGCTAAAACCGCCAATAATAACGCAGTTAAATCTGGCCAACCGCGTTGGCAAGCATGCCAAACGCAATAAGCGAATGCAACGATAAGTCTCTTCGTGATACATAAGTGATGGTTTACACCACGCAGTTCGGTACCGAGGGTGGCGCGGTGAGCAGTGCTGCCGCCTCACAGCAAGAAGGCCCCGGGTTCGAATCCTGACTAGGGTGCCTTTCCTTGTGGAGTTTGCATGTTCTACCCGTGTCTGCGTAGGTTTTTCGCCTGGGCACTCCGGTTTTCTTCCACAGTCCAAAGACATGCTGCTGCATAGGTTAATTGACCAACTGACTAAATTTCACCCGGTGCCCTGTGATTGACTGGCGTCCCATCCTGTGTCTGCCGGTACAGGCTCCAGCTCACCGCAACCCTGTACAGGATGGTGATGATGCAGAATACAGTACCAATAACCTGTTAATAATATAAATCTGTACAGCATCTCCAGATGATGCCACGGTGCGATGGTTAGTACGGGACATCCGATCTAGAGTGTGCTGGCTCAATCCTCGAGTATGGCGTTTTGAAAAACCGGCAAGCATAAACGGGTGCACCGCAGCCAATCGGTAGGTCGTACGTGGTGCGATAAAGTGCGGGTACTTTATACAGCAATGTGGATAGAAAAGGGACAATAACAGGTCGGGAAGGGGGTAATGTCGGGGCCTGGTTCAAGGTAAAACAAAGCCTGGGCATGTGCCAAGTTTAAGTCGCCAGAGCAGAAGGGGGAGGTAGGGCCTGAGACATGGTCACCGCACAGTAACAAATGCGAATGACGGTCAATCGGCATTTACATGCATCGCTTGCATGTTTATTAACGTAACTGTGATAGCTGCCATCATTTTTCTTACTATTTAGTTTGTGAAAAACACACGTTCCAACGTTTGTTTATGCTAAATCACGAGAGGCCTGTGCCTATCCTGCAGAGTCTGAGCAGAGATTAGTGCGACGTACTGAGTGATCATGAACATGGAAAAGCAACAAAACAATACTCTGTTTCGATTATAACAAGATTTACACGTTACGTCAATGAATAAATGAAGTAGCAAGGATTAACGGATGTCTGGTACTCTTTCGCACGTCTATCATCATCATCAGCCATAATGAATCCACTGCTAGATGATGACCTCCCTTTGCCGTGCCGGTCGTGGCGTTTTTATTACCATACTTCACACAATGCCCGTGATGCGTAACCTAGCGTGTGTGAGGCCTTTATCCAGCAGTGGATTGACGTAAACATGTAAATTGTCACGTGCAATAACGGATAATAATAATAATAAAACTGAAGACTTAAATATGGGCCCGCATGAAGTCTGCTTCTGTGTGGATCGCAGTTTTTGATTAAATAAGACTGTTTACTGTGAGCCACGGCACAGCACTAATTGCAGCAATTATAAGGCACTACACACTTGCACTTACGCCTCTGGTAATTTTTGACATTTTCAAAAACCGGCCAGCTTTTAATAATGAAAAGCCGGAGACCGCAAAAGGGATTTTCGTCTTGGAGTATACATGTTTAACAATTTTCATAATTACGTCTGCCGTCTCCATTGAATTAATAAAAAGACATAAAAGAATACAAATGTTGATTGGGTATAATTATTTCTAATTTGCTCTGAGAAATAGTTTCGCCACCACCACCACCACCCCTCTAGCCTTTTAGTGAAATTGATTACGGGTTTTCACTTTACCCCATAAAAGGCGGTAATGGTCACAGTTGAATATATGCACGGAGGCTTTAGTTAAAACGTATTACCATTTTTTCAGGAGCGGGAAGGAAATGGCAATAAATGCGGAACGATTTCCGCACAGCAGGGAAAGAAAAAAGGGCCTTGGCAACGTATTTAGTCACCCGACAATACATTGCTGCTGGGAGAGGGAGCTACTTTTCCGCGGAACCATTATCATCGCAGGCTTCACCGTCGAGAAAGACAAATGTTTGTACGTACGCAGACACCATTACGTCTGATTACAGTCACTTACAGCCGATATTTAAATACACATGTACACATCAGATGTGCAGTTTAATATAGTAATACAGACGCCGTTCAGATTTATTTAGCCGGTTCACGTCGGAATATAAGCTTTGTTCAATTGTCAGCTGCTCTTAATTGGCCTGTAGGTGGTCGCCAATTTGATAAAAAATATATATCCATTTAAACGATGACTTAATAGCGATATAGGTCTCGAAACTGCAGATGAAAAATGCGATTCACGTATTGCAGCGATTTAGATCTTTGAAAACCCATCTGCGTAAGGTAGCACTACGGCAGAGGGTTTCGCTCACAATCTTGATTTAAAATCCCTGCAGGGGGTCAAATCGGCCCATTATCCATCCAGGGTTCATAAAATAAGTACTACTTAACACTAATGCAACAGTGGTCTTCCTGCATGATATAGATTAGCCCCGATATAGGAATGGCGAATTTCCACCGCTGATTTGTGCCGACGGCCAGCGGTGACGAGCACCCGTCACGCCAGACTCCGTGCGGAGAAACGGGCCTATTTTATTTACGATGTAAATATTTACAGCGCTAAGTTAACAAAGCACAAATGTTGATTGTTAAATGTACGTCGTAGCTCCGTGAATATGAAACGATCACATAAAACCGTGATGACGATCATCACGATAAGCGCCATCCATAAATACAGTAGTAATGTTTAAGGCTGTTGTCTTCCAATGGAGTTTTTTTTATACATTTAGAATTGCACTAAGGAATAAATTTGCTGTAACCCGGTTAAATTATAGCACATTCATTCATTGTCAGAAACCGCATAATCCTGTACAGGGTTGCGGTACATACCATATGCCAAAGTGTACACTAAAGCCTCTGAATATTCTGTGCAAATGTAGATTTTAACTGGCTTCTTGCTCTTGACCATAAACTCACAAGCACAAAGCCAACATGTAAGGGGCCAATGCTGCCCACCGGCATTCTTCAGCAGATTACGAGGAATGCCCAAGCCGCACAGAGCTCTGCAAGGACGCGAGCAAGCCCAAGTTGAATTTCACTCAAAAAAAGCGAAAACATTTGTGGGGCCAGCGTGTAACAGCAAGCTTCTGTATAAAAGCATTAATGTAAGATTTAATCAAAGATACGTTTCAGCTCTTTGTCAATCCACTGCTGGATGAAAGCCTCCACAAGCCAGAGGCTGTATGGCTTTATTTCATGGTGCTGGTCAGTGTGGGTTGGGGTGAAGGGCGAGCCCAGGACAGGTTCAGATATCACCGCTGCTGATGTTAGTGCCGTGTGTTCGGTAACCGCCGAGCCAATGCTCCACTCCATCTGCTACAGATATATATCTGTGATCGCTTTATTTGCTTTGAAATATAATCGCGGTAACGCAATAACCTGGTATACGTGTGTGCATTAGCAGTATGGGGATGGGAATAGAAGTAAGAATTACAGAAACATGGGATGAGAAAGTGGCAGGGGTAAGAGATGTCGCAATAATCCTAAGAGGGTCGAGCTGGTAAGACAAAGGTGATCCTACAATGCCATCCAAAAACATGCTGCTGTCTACATTAATTATCCTGACTAAATTGCCCCCAGTGCCCTGTAATGGACGGGCATTCCATCCTAGGTATGGCCCTGCCTTGCGCCCCGTGTCTGCAGAGATAGGCTCCAGCACCCCGCAATGCTATACATGATTAAGCAGGCACTGATAATGATTGAATCAATTGTCCTACAGTCGTGGATAAAGGGGCGAGGGGAAGAGGCAGGAAAAGGATCGGTCGGTGAAACATCGGCAGATGTTGTACGTGGCTTTTCGTGAGAGATGCAGAAGTGTGAAAAGCGTCAGTACATGGAGAGCAACCCGGGGTTATGGGGATGGACATACAGGCCGACGCACGCTCACATCCATCAACGGGGCGATGAAAAGATTACATCAGTTCGTGCGCACGAGCCGGGCGGATCGTCGTACTCCAGGCTCACGAGGGATGGCAACGACCCGGGGAGACCTTCATCCAGCAGTGGATCGATCGCGGCCGACGGCCACCGGCAAACAAAACCACGTGGCGACGCGAGCGCCCGAGAGACGCGCGCAATCAAAACCCGCGGCGAATCCTCACCTCGCGAAAAACGACGCCGCGATGGAGCCACCGCCCAGCTGCAGCGAGGCGCCGCCGGGAACCAGGGGGCAGTGGGCGAGAGACCCCGGCGAGCAGGACGACAGGCCGGGAGCGGCGTCGTCGGTCGCCCCGGCGCACAGCCTCTGCTCCGCTTCCGCCTGGGCGCCCTCCGCTCGCTGCGATCGCGATCCCTCGCGACGGCTCTCCGCGACGAACGACGCCACCTGCAACGAGGTGACGCCGGAGACTTTGACGCGAGACCTTTTGGCGGCGCGTCTCGACACGCGGCAGGGGGTCGCTCCGAGTCGGCACCGGCTCGAATCGGAAGACGAGGCCTGCTCCGTCGCGCGCGCGCGCGGCTCGGCGCGTTGAGCCGTCACGGGAAAGTTGCGAATTGTGTCGATGCTCGAATTAATACTGGGCTGTCCTCGGCTATGCTGTAAAGACTTCGAATCCAGAAGACATCTCTGAACGTTTGTTTGAGGTACCTGATGAAGCCGACTGCAACCGTCAGAGAAACGTTGTATTCCATTGTGAATGTTGTGGGTACGCTCGCCAACATATACCGGTGTGATGCTGAAATGCTCAGGAATTGGCAGGTTTTGTTCACGTGCCAATTCCTTGCCACTTGCTAATTGGCTGTGTCGGGTGGAGGCGGGTTTGTGATACTAATAAAAAAATGTACGTGACCAAACCCAAAAAGGACTACGCGTTATGTCCTCAATGTGGTTTGGAATGATGTAAGCCATGATTGGGAATGGAACTCAGGTTGCCTGGTTAATAGAGCAGTGTGTTAATCGCTATGTAATACGTATACAGCATCACAT
>JAZEWU010000029.1:2355502-2376466 GCA_036362915.1 Geotria australis | reverse complement strand
TCCGTGTCTGCATTGCCCGCTTTAGGACGGCTGGTGCAAAGTCCACGTGTGTATGTTTGGGCCCGTCTTCTCCATTCGACAAGCGGTGCTGGAGTTCCGCAAAGCGGTTCTCATCGTATACAAACAACCCTGCAGCGATGATGGGCCGGGTTGATTCCCCAGCAAGGGTTCAAACGCGTAACCTGCCAATCGTGGAGCAAGCCATTCTGCCGCCGTAATTCCTGGATTGACAAACGCACTTGTAAACCTCCACTGTAACGTTGCACTGACCAGTTTTATCTTTTGATCGACGCGTTGTTTTATTTGTATCGCATTTATTTAATCACGTGAACTTTTACTCGCGCGTAGGTGGTGAGGCCGAGGTGGGGGGGGGGAAGCGAACAGCTTTGGCTTCTGAGCATTTCAATTACCGCTGACCATAACCGTGAACTACAACTCCCGCATCCTCCAGTCCTGCCAGTCCACCTGTGTGTTTCGTCTCCCGGGTTAGCAATAAAGCGAGCATGCGTCACGCGAGACGCTGCTACTGCCCCCTCCGCGACTCTATCACTGCCACCGCCACATCATAAACAACACACGGGTCACTGCTTGGCTAAGAGGATTACTTGGACACATTTCGAGCTCTCTCCCCTCTGCTCCAAGCAAGGGCCCTTCTTCTTCATCTTTTCGATTCTTCGAAGCGAAATGGTTATATGACAGTTTCCCATTTCTTTACACAGTTCTTTGCATTTGTATTGAACTCTGCAAGGTCTTTTGAGCTGCAGAGGTTGGGTAGTAGAGCGCAGACAATGCAGTGCTCCATAGTATGATCTGCTTCTCCACATTCACAGGTGGTTGGGTCGGTCTTGTAGCCCCATCTGACCAAAGCAGCTTTTGATCGTCCCGTTCTAGCTCTCAGGCGGTTGAGTGTCTTCCACTGAATCCATGGTGCTTCTGAGCTAGGAGGGAGGTCTTCGGCAGGGGGGATTCCCATGCAAGTTGGAGGAGGGTCCCTAACCACCGGCTGGCTACCGACCTCCGGGTGGCTACCAGGGAACTTCTTGCAGCAAGGCGGCAAGGCCACTCACTGCGCCACCGTGCCCCCCCCCCAATTTATCAGTGGTCCCGAGAGACGGTCCGAGAAACCCCTAAAACCAGCTCCGCCGATGAAGACGCTTCCTTTCAACCCTCCTCCGACTTCATTCCCTCTCCCAAAGCTTTGTTTGGTTTTTGATCAGCCCGTGATATGTACAATACAACACGTGGGGCTTTTATTATCTTTAAAGGCAGCTTCGCGTATCTGCAACATCCAGCCTTTGGACCCGGATAATCACCATTAAGTAGCACACGCGCACTGTAACGGCACGCGTGTTTGCTGACGTAGGGCAAACGCCAAAAGCACAACAAATGACTGGAAGCAGCAACCCCCAAACAAACACGATATGCGTAATTTAATCGCCACCGAGCCTAACCAATGGGTGTCGCGGCGGTTATTGGTATTATTATTTTTTGATCATTCTATTTTTTTAGTGTCTCCATCTCAACGTAATGTGACCCAAATGGCCTAAAGATACAGACAAAGATGGTCATGCTGGCAAGCCTAATGACCACAATGAAATGATGTTCCAATCATCTTTGCATCAGGCCATTTACTCGGTTTTATAGTTAATTAATTTCTCCTTTGCTAAAGACTTAATTGGGCGTACAATGAGTTAAAGAGCTTTTAGAAATGCAATGGAATGCACCGCTAGTGTGTTAGGTCTGATACCCGTTAATTGCCATTTGGCGCATTTAACTGTAATGTATTTTGTCAGATATCGTATGTTCGCACACTTATTTGATAATCCCTGTACGGATTAACAGATTGTCAAGGCGTCATGGAACTACAGACCGCATTTAGCAAAGGATGAAATTAACGTGGGTAAAAGACATCATGGAGATTACAGTCTGAGCACGGCTTGCAGGGTGGTTGCCGGTGCGCGACGCGTACTCTAAGCATCCAGCGCAGTGGTCTGGAACCAGTCGATCGCAATCGACAGGTCGATTCCATTGTCATGAACATCCATCCATCGTCAGAAAGCGCTCAATCCCGTCTCCTGTCGCGGTGAGCAAGAGCCTATCCCGGCAGACACAGGGTGCAAGGCAAGGCTGTACCCAGAACGGGACGCCAGTCCATCACAAGGCACCGGGGGGCAATTTAGTCCGCAATGAACCTATGCAGCAGCATGTATTTGGACTGTGGGAGGAAACCGGAGTGCCCGGCGAAAACCCACGCGAACACGGGGAGAACATGTGCTGTTAGCGAGTGCCTATCATGGCCTGCACTGCACACGAGGGGGTGGGTGGACAGTACTATGCCTGGCTGCCTTTGTCTCCCCAGGTGCGCTGTTTAAACACTGGACCAGGTACTCAGTTGAGTCTGAGTCGACCGAGCGGAGGACCACGACCGGCTCCGCAAATCGTCACTGGTGTTGGTGGTGGCCGTGAGTGGGAATCGAAGTCGGGTGGCCAGGTTCCTAGTGTAGCGAGTTAACAGCTACACCACCGCTCACCCACAACCATCTACTTTGCACACATACACTCGTTAACATGCGAAGACAATCAGGGGCAGGTTAACTTTATAACAAAAACAAAATCCGAGTCTTGGCGCCATAATCCTACTGGAGTGTAACACTTGGGAGTAATCTCCAGCCTTTGATATAAGGGTAAACAACACAGTACAGTCAATACAGAGAAAACTTCAGACAGCTTTGATCAGTAGCTCAAGTCAAACAATCAACATCCGTGAGCGGGCACAGTGTACTGCCAGCAGGGTTCCTCCCACGCTGGAATGACAGAACGGTCCAAGCGGCCCCGAGACGAGAAGGTCGCGACATGTGGATCCAGAGCCTCGCACAACCATCAAGGACAAATCCAACCCCCACTACACTCACGCTGCACTCTCCCATGGTGAACAGGTCTGGAGTCTAGCTCTCCTGCTCGGGTTTATTTTGGTGAACAGGTCTGGAGTCTAGCACTCCTGCCAGGGTCTCCTTTGGGGAACAGGTTTAGGGGGCAGATTCCAGACAAATAACGATGCGAAGACCCTCTGACTAAAGGAGGTTGACGTCAGGATGGGCTTTCCGCTGTAAAATTCTGCCCCAATAACCCCACTATTGGGGGGGGGGGCAACCAAGTAACGCGGTTCAAGCCGGACACCGCCGTTTACACCGGGCAACAGCAACAACACACCCGACGCACTCTGTACGCCGCACTCTTTGCTCAGTTTATCAGCGAGTCGTGGGATCCCTGCCGAGGTCGCTCTTAGCCGTGACCTCCTCGACATCTTGCCGCTGTATCCCAGGCCCCCTCGCAAGACCACCACCGGTGCCGCCCCCGATCCGCCCCCCACTCTCCGCTTAATGAACGCCGTACGAATCCCACCCAGAGGGGGCCGCGTGCTATCGTCACTCGAGACCACACAGGCTGAAACAAGCACCGCTGCCCTCGCGTGCCGCCCCTGCCCACGTGCATTCACAATAAAAACCAGAGAAGTGTGTGGGGGGTGGGGAAGCCCAGGCGACACTCGGCGCACCTGCACGCGTTCTGGGCATGCGTCGACATTTGAGCCGAAATTGCACATTGATGGTTGCGCTTCTGAGCTGTTCTTTCGGGATAGCCGTGTCACTGAGCGATCGCCATCTCTCCCTCGCGTTATGAAAACCTACATAGGCAAAATGGAAAATTGCCCCAGATATTGATTGGATTGAGAATAAGCATTGTAACAGTAGCTTCGGACTGGCAGACTGATGCCCCAGATCCATCCATCCATTTTCAGATCGCTCTTGCAAATAAGAACCACACGGGTCTCTTGCTTTATCACCTGGTTTAACGAAATAAGATACTGATGCCATCTCATCCTGTGATGGACTGGCGTCCCATCATAAGTATAGCCCTGCCTTGCGCCCTGTGTCTGCCGGGATAGGCTCCGGCTCACCGCGACCCTGTACAGGATCAAGCGCTTTCTGACAATGGATGGATGGACCATCTCACCGCGATGTTTGCGCAGTGAGATGATCCTGATGAAGCAATTCTCATAAATCGAGCTGGATAAACCAACATGGGTAGTATATCTTTTTTTAATGGGTTAGGTCACATAAAAAATAAATGTCGTAAACACGCCTCCATCCGGCACAACCAATTAGTAAGGTTTGTCAGGACATCGACAGGACATCGTCAGACAAAATGTAATTTAGATCGAGGGAGGCGACACGCATTTCACAATTGCAGCAGCAACGGTTGGAGGTGGAATTAATAAATGCAGTGGAATCTATGTTAAGCGAATTACAAAGTTGCAGCACAAGACAAAAGAACAGCAGTATTACATTAAGAAGAATCGATCTGCGTGTAGGTAACTCGGTTACACACAGCAATCCTTGTTATCAGCGTTCTCTCGGTGTCCAACAGGCAGACTGTAAGTAACACATGTTCCTCAAAGTGGTTGTCCCATCTTATTGGTCCCTGTCACAGTAATGGGGAATTCCTGACTCGGGCCCAACCAGAGTTGAATAATGTGTTTGGAATGTGGGAGGAGACTGGAATACCTGGCGAAAACCCACGCGGACACGGGGAGAACATGCAAACTCCACATAGAAATGCACGCAAGCCGGCATACGAACCCGGGACCTTCTTGCTGTGAGGAGGCAGCGCTACTCACTGCGCTGCCCGCCAGTGTGTAGTAAATAACAAAAGAAGGATGACTGATGTTTCGCCTCCCACGTTGGATGATGCTTTCAACGTGGGAGACGAAATAGCGCGAGGGAGAGACGGACAGCACTCAGTGACACGGCTATCCGGAAAGAACAGCTCTGAAGAGCAACCATCATGAATCGAGCCGTGAAAACCTACATCAGTACAGAAGGATGGCTTACAATGTGGAGAAGCAGACCATACTATGGAACACTGCCTTGTCTGTGCTCTACTACCCAACCTCTGCAGCTCAAAAGACCTTGCGGAGTTCAATGAAAATGCAAGGGGCTGTGTAAGGAAATGGGAAATTGTAATTTAACCATCGCGCTTCGAAGAATCGCAAAGAAGAAGAATGTCGATTAATATAAAAATGGCAACATTCATAAATAGGAAACTACAGCACTACTGGAACTGCTAAGTCGTTTGCTAGCACATCGCCCAACGTTCATACGAGATGGCTCAAACAGTTTGCCGCGGCATAGGCATTGTACTGGGGAGAGAGGCACGATTAGCACAAGCCATGGTCTGCTGGGAGCAACACACGCCAAGTTTATACTTTCGCGTCTTCCCCATGACATACAATTTAGGCGTCTATGTACATGCAAATCATCGCTCCATTCATATGCAGAGTGTGTAATACACATTTCACACATCTGTTGGTTTGCGACACGTGCGGAGTTGGGCCAGCGTCGGGTCTCCAAAGACGGGAGGTCGAGAACCTGTAATTTAACTCTTAACAGGTACTGCTCGCAGGGATAATTAATCTACCAGATTAATTAAGTTAACGAACACCGGCCCGCACCGCCGCATGTGCCCCCAAAGACACACGAGCGGTCGCCACGCTATACATCATCGTCGTCATCACCGTCATCAGTCCCCGTTCAATCCTGCACGGCCTCATGGAGGGCCGGAGCGTATCTCGGCAGATAGAGGGTGCAAGGCAGGGATAAACCCAGGATGGGACGCCAGTCCATCACAGGGCACCAGGGGAAATCGAATCAGTATTTCACCAGGGGAAAATACTGTGGGAGGAAACCGGATTGCCCGGCAAAAAAGCCACGCGGACACGGGGGAATGCATGCAAACTCCACACGGAAAGGCCCCCCGAGCCGGGATTCGAACCCGGATACTTCTTGCTGTGAGGCGGCAGCGCTACTCACCGCGAGGCCACCATGCCACCACAACGTTATCGATACACCGCGAAATTGGTTTACACAAGCAGGGCACAAAAAGCTGAGTTTGAAATTGATAGTGCCCCCACCTTCCTCCCCTCCCAGTGAAAACAAGCGGCCGTCCCCTTGTGTACCTCTTGTGTTTAATGGTCCGTGAATATTCCACGAGAAGTTTACGCTTTGTACCGCTCGCGTATCACGCAACCAGGCACACACGCGCGCTCGACAGCACTAACATGGGCATGCGTGTGCGCACACACACGTAGGGGCCAAATACAACGACCCCCGTATAGCCTTGACAGACTGTAGGCTCAAGAGCTGTTTGTGAGTAGCAACGGGGGTCAAGGTAGAAGCGTTCACATCGCGATCGCTGTCAAGTAATACTTGGTATTACCAAACACTTCGAAGCCGAGCTGAAAGACAACGATGTCCAGAAGCTAACCATCGCGCTTCGAAGAATCGCAAAGAAGAAGTGAGTAGGAACTATGAAGGCCAGCAAGACACATGAGAGATGGGTGGCCAGCGCCGCACCCGGCCGCATCTGTCTCACACTGCACCAGGTACTCATTTGAGGCTGAGTACACCCATAGGAGGCCCAGAACCGGTTAAGAAAATCGTCACTCGTGTTGGCCGTGAGATGGATTCGAACTCGGGTTGAGAGGTTGGTAGCGCCGCGTGCTAACCGCTACACCAACCGCTCCCCACAAACTTATACACAAGCATGTGGCAGACACATAAATAACAATTAAGTGGCACATAACCACCACTCACGATTCCCCTGTTAAGCCGAGCAGATTTACCCGCGACGCTAATTGAATACGCGATACATTTGGAGTGTTTAGTTTAGTTTGGGGGATTTGTAAACTGTTTAAATTCCCCACGTAAACATTAAACAGCAGTTGTTTTCGGAGCGATCGGCGGGGGTCTCCTCCACTGGCTTAAGGCTGCCGATAAAGATGAGTGCCGCCCCATTGCTCCTTTGAGCCGGGATAAACTTTGTCTTGACCTTTATCCAAATATAACCACTCGAATCGCATCCCACGGCCGTGCACTTGAATTGGAACAAAGCACATCCAACAGGCGTGACTTATCTGCTACGGAGCTTGACTCCTGTGACATCCTTCGCAAATTAATTTCCCTGTATTAGCAGATTAACTTTTGACACATTGTGCTGCGGATATGCCAGTCCCGAGCACACTTCACAGTTTGGCGAATGGAGAAGGTCACGGCAATCTAGTGGATTTCACGGCCGCGGATGAACTTCAAGAGTGGGAGCCGCGCGCTCACATCCTACAGCGGTGCATGGTTGCATCGGCGACGCGCTCGCACTGGGCGTTTGCTTTCGCGGTAGTGCGCCCATGCTAGGCGCCGGCCGTCTCTCAGGTGCCTGGGCTGTGGAGCAATTGGGTAAAGAGAGGGATAGTAAGCGAGAAAGGGCATTGGGCCATGTCGAGCGTTCCTCCTCAGCACGCCAATCCCAAAAGAGCAGCGCTTTAGAGCGATTCTCATATGTCGAGCCGTGAGAACGCACATCGACGTGGAAAGAGCATTCGAAGTTGGCACCTCTGACGCACGACAACCCCGCAAGTTACACGCCACCGCAGAGTTACCGCGAAGCAAGTCAGCCCTTCCTGCTCAGTAAGGAGGCAGCCCGGATCTGCTGGAAGAAATCAAACATTACCGTGGTCCTCGACAGTTTGTTGTCCGTTGTTTTGCGACAAAGTTGTACTTATTTTATCTCCCAAGGTAATAACGGTGGGTTCAAGTCGACAGGCGGAAGGGGATTTAAACCCGCGACCCCGGGACGAGTGTTGATATTATTCTCCGCGTGCGACAAATCGCATCGCGCCTTAGCGTCGAATCGCGCTCCGTTTCCATCGCTGGGTTACTCCGCACGCACGCGGGCGGCGTGGGGCGGTGGTCGCGACGGGGAGGGAGACGGACGGAGATGGGGCGCAGAGTCAACACCGGTGCACTCTTCCACTTTCCCTGACCGATTGTCATCTCAGCGCCTGCGGGGGTCCATAATAAGGGTGCCCACATCAGCTGACAAGCGCCGCGCTCTGACACGCACGCGGCTCCGGACAGACTCCGAGTCACAGACTGATTCGCAGACTCTGAGTCACCGAGTCCCGTGGGGAACAACGAGCTGCTTACTCGCTAACGGCACTCGACCCTGCAGTCTGTCGAGCCTATACGGTGGGATCTGTCTTTGCCATTGGGCTATCTGGGTGGTTGTAGCGCTCGCCGTTCAACCAGGTTGGAGCATTCGCCTCCCGCTGTCGTCCAGCCTGCCCGGCCGCCTTGCTTAAAGGAACACGGGACAGCGCGCATCGTCACTGCCGGTGGTCCTGGAATCAGTCATCGAAATTCCACACTCTCGTGCCAGGTGCCAGTGATGCCAAATGATAACTCGACCGTGGGAGATTCCCCCCAAGACGTGCAGCACCGCACAGTATTGTTGCCGCTGTAAACGGCCGCTGTCCAGGTTGACCCGGGTTGGCCGGTTGCCCCCCAATGCTGGGGGTGTTGGAGCAGAGTTTTACAGCTGGATGTCCTTCCTGACGTCAACCTCCTTAAGTCGGATCGTTGTTTTTCTGGAATCTCCCCACAGACCTGTTGACAACCAAGGGAGACCCTGGCTGGAGTGCTGCACTCCAGACCTGTTCGCCACCAAGGGAGACCCTAGCAGGAGCGCTATCCTCCAGGCGAATTAGCTCTGGGGTTCATCGGAACAAGCAAACCCTTCCACCGTGATAAGATTATGATCCATGCGGGGTACACCAGAGTATCGATGGCTGGAATCAACGTATGCCCAATATGCCGGTAATTATTCTAGACCACTCGCGATTCTGTTCAGCTGTCGCGACTCGAAGTTGGGCTTCGAGTTGATCCAAAGGACTCAACTGTGTTGTTAACACTCTGCTGAACCGTAGAACTCCCTGGCATCCTGGATGTCACTTGAACAAATAACCGTACCAGGTACACAAATAACCGTACGATGTACACGAATTTAAAATAACCGTCCAACGTAGGCGAATTTAAAATCGCCGATCCTCACTCACGCATCCCACGAGTGTAAGCGCCAATTTAAATCGACCAATCAAAGATTCCGCCAAAAGCTGATGGCAACCGTTTACGATCAGTGGGGAAAGTGAGCCCCCTCAAGTCAGCTCCTGAAGAACTTCCCAGCACGTGGAGCGAAACGTCGGACATCGTGCCGAGCGACACACGGCAGCCACCGGCGAACCGACGCATAGCCAGCACCGTCATCGCACGGAGTCGGGAATGCCACTTGGGAAAGCGAGGCTGTGCTCTGATCACAAGAATGCCATCCATCCATCCATTATCCATCCATTGTCAGAAACCGCTTAATCCTGTACAGGGTGGCGGTGAGCCGGAGCCTATCCCGGCAGACACAGGGTGCAAGGCAGGGCTACACCCCGGATCGGACCCCAGTCACCTGAATACCACTCCCCGCAAGCCCCCATTTAACCCGTGTTTGTTTATCTGGAATATTTGCGAGGATGCACCCTTAAGACACAACATCGGTTTACGGTTATGTGCTGGTGGCGGCACAGAGTCGCATTCCAGAACAGATAAGATAAACACGACCACGGAACTTTTTCAAAGTGCGAGAAACTTAAACGATTTAAATAAAAGTGACTTTAAAGTGAGTGATATACAGGGCCCCTGTCGTTGCTCGCAGACGAATGTTCGCTTTTTGACGCAAAGACAGTGGCGGTAATAATACCGCGGTGGCTCCAATAAAACGTTCCGGCTGGGTACCGTTGCTGTTGGAGCGCCTGACTCATAACCGTAGCATATGCGAGTTCAAACTCTGGTCAAGCGTCAACTGAGCCCATCATCCCTCTGGGGCCAATAAAGTGGGTTCCACTTTGTTGGACTTACAACAGTGGTGGTTTATGAGTGCTGGCTCCTGCCATGGAAGCGTGGAAATATCACCACAGTCTTGGCGCTGTCAAGAGCAATGAGCGGCACCCGGGGACAATGTGACAAATAATGGTTGCTCTTCGGAGCTGTTCTTTCGGGATAGCCGTGTCGAGCGATCTCTATCTCTCCCTCGCGGCGTTTTGCCTCCCACGTTGGAAGCATCATCATGCATCGAGCCTTGAAAACCTACATCAGTACAATGTGACAAACACGTAAATGTGACAACAAGTGCAATGTTGCCAATGAGACAAGTGCGATAGCTTGGACACCCGTCTTGTCATGTGAGAATTAATGCGAGGTCATCTGAGTGTGACTCTACATCTTGGAGAATCCCATTGTGTTTTAATGATCCTAAACGTGTTTGAAAATGGTGAAGGGCGCTTGTGGTGCCCCGTGACTTGTAACATCCTCTGCAAATGTATTTCAGATTTGTATGTATTTATTTAAAAGTGTGGTTTTTTTTCACCGGGTAACGTTCATGTACTGTGTTGTGCAGTAGTTAAGTGCTGTTTGTGAAATGTATTGCCCGCCAACTGTTCATCAGCTTCCACACTGCTGCTTAAACAATTCCAAAGACAAATGCATCTTGGAAAGTTTTAGATTATTTTATTTGTTATGTGGATGACACTGTTTAGCGAGTTTGCGTGGCGATTTACCCAAGAAAATCCCCGGCAAGAGTTACAAAAGCCATGCATGATTGTTTTTCTCTCTTAACCTTGTAGTTCACGGACAAATCAAATCACAGCTGTACTGCAGTCATGTTTTGTCACTTGCTGTGTGGAAAGACTAAACATAAAGATTCTCGACTCGGAATTTACCACGGAACTTTGGGTTTGCCCCTCCATTGTTAAAGCCTCTACACATCACCGACTGTTAGCACCACTGTCCTGCATTGGGGGGGGGTATAACGTTTTACACTTTTTACGAGCGCCTCGTCTAACGGGTGATGCCACCTTTAACTCCCTCGCAGAACTTTCCACACACACACGGGCGACTTAAAACTTACAGGAGTCACTCAGGTCACAAACGAGGAACTTACTTTCAGCCACGCGTGACGGGTTTAACTCAATGATCCATTGTCAGAGACCGCGTAATCCTGTACAGGGTCGCGGTGAGCAGGAGCCTAGCCTGGCAGACACAGTGCGCAAGGCGGGGCTATACCCTGCATGGAACGCCAGTCCATCACAGGGAACCGGGGGCAATTTAGTCCGCAGGCCAATTAACCTATGCAGCAGCATGTTTTGGACTGTGGAAGAAAACCGGAGTGTCCAGCGAAAACACACGGACACGGGGAGAGAACATGCAAACTCTACACAGAAAGGCGGCATCCGAGCCGGGATTCGAACCCTGAGGCTTCTGGCTGTGAGTCGACAGCACTACTCACCGTGACGCCCAAACTCAACGACGTCGTCACGATCAAGGAACTTCTACTCTGGGCTACGTGCGAGGAAACGGATCAGCATTTCAAACAACGACACATTGTGCAGTAATAACAAACAAAGATACTTCAAAGTGACGAGGCGGGAGGTAGGGGCGCCTGTAAGGGGAGCAAACCATGTTCGTGGCCTGGAACAATTTAACATTTATGGCTGAGGAGGAGGGGCGACTTGCTTCACACAGACCTGTTTAGAAGCCTGGCTGTAAACTTGTAAGGAATGTGATTCACTGGAATTTAAAAGAATTTAGTTGAAAGGTGCAAAGGCTGTTTGTTCTTAAACTCAATAAAATGTTTGAAGTTTCCTCGACGAAAAAACAACTCAAAGGACCGTCTATCTTGCTATGAACAGATTTTAACTGATGGAGACGTGAACGTAAGAATGTGGAATTTCAATGGTTCACGACTCGCGCAGCAACTACAAAAGGCAAGCGTGATTAGCAAGCCTACGTCCTAATTACAAATTCAATCAACACATTAATTGGCCATCTTGTCCTATAACCACTGCACTCGCTGAGCTACAGCGGGCAGGTGACCCATTATAACGTCCCATGGGGATCGATTGCAAACAAACATTTTGCACGTATTATTTTAATCACACTTCAAAAGTAGCTCAAGTCAGTCACAGCGTTTTCCCACACATCCCCACACAAACAAGACATTGCGAAGGCGCTCGTCTGCATATGGTGGCCGTGAGTCACCGGCGAGATATCCACATTACCATCAGAAGGACAAGTTTATCCGTGGGAAGGTAATACGGCGATAGCATGTATGTAGTATTAATGTATTGTACCAAAATAACATTCATCCATCCAGTCAGAAACCGCTTCATCGTGTACACGGTCGCGGTGAGCCGGAGTCTATCCCGGCAAACGCATGGCGCAAGGCAGGGCTATACCCTGGATGGGATGCCAGTCCATCCCAGCGGGAGAAATTTAGTCCGCAGGCCAATTAACCTATGCAGCAGCATGTCTTTGGACTGTGGGAGGAAACCCACGCGGAATAACATGCCTTGTGGCAACCATAAGTATAAAAAGGAGACCGCATTGATTTCATAACATGTGCTAGTGGCGTGAAAACAACAAAAAACCTGGAGACAAAGCATTTCCCCCTGAAGAATCTCCCTCTGAATGCCCTCCAACGCAACGTTGAAACGTCCTGAAGATGACAAGGGGGCATATCTTTTGAAATCTGTCCGATCTCACACTTTGGAATTTGGCCCTATCTCCAGACTGCCACCTGCTTATCATTATAGAGATCCACTTGCAAAGTGGTTTCAAAATAGAGGTACGTGTTTGCTCCCCGCTTCGCTTATTAAAACCTCTTTAGTGTGTGTGTGTAAAATGTTAGCGCTGTGCACTGCAACCTTGGCCAACTAGCTTCAATACCTCTCCATGTACAGTACTACGGCCAGTATTATCTGTTCTGGGCGACCCCTAGGTCGACTCATCCCTAAATAAATACGTAGTGTAGTGTGCAAACATCAACAGGGTTGGTTGGGTGTGGCACTGACAACGCCAACATCCCCGTGTACGATTTACTGGCCTTACGAGGCAGCCGCCAACATTAACCGCCTCTACAGCTGCCACATCTTAGTCTAGGTTGTACGAGTTCTCAGGTAGTGTCATGCAACGGTTTATACTTTTAAATTAAGCATGCACAGTGACACGACCCCTCTCTCCGTCACCTTGGTCTCATCTCATTGTCAGAAACCGCTTAATCATGTACAGAGTTGCGGTGAGCAGGAGCCTATCCCGGCAGACACAGGGCGCAATGGAGGGCTATATGTACGATTGGACGCCAGTCCATCACAGGGCACCGGGGGCAATTTAGTCTGTAGGCCAATTAACCTATGCAGCAGCATGTCTTTGGACTGTGGGAGGAAACCGGATTGTTTCTGACAATGATGATCGATTGATAGGAAATGTGCGCTCTGCTCACAATGTAAACGAGCCATGTGTGCTGCGTAAAGAAACAACTAAAGTGCGCTGGGTAAATGTACGATTTGCTCACTCCAAGTCAAAATATGGAGAATTCATAAAACTCAGTGCAGTTGGCATCACACAATGAGCCGCGTTTTCAAAAGAGAAATGTTAATGCCTTTCTACCAGAGTGAACCTTCAAAATGTCAAGATTCCTTTGAGTTGGTAATTATAATTACGTACCAGTGCCTTGGCTAAATCAGCCAAATCATCAGTGGTGTAGGTGGTGTAGAGAAGTTGGCATTGGTCCTCATACTTGGAATAATATGGGGGTCCTGTGTCCAATTACCCCCCCACGCCCCCTCCCCCTTTCATAGCCTGGATCCTGGGCCTAACCTGTGGGTTGCAGTTGCATTGCCTGCACACTCAATCACTACACCACTGCAAATCATCATCCAAATCATTGCACCGTTTACTTCAAGACAGGTGATGGGCAACGTAGACGAAAACTTTTCATTTGCACAGGAGACCTCGGATAATAAAGTGGATGTCCGATTGGGTATCTGGTGCCCCGTCATGGGAACATGGAAATTACGCTGCTAATCGTGCAGGTATAGTTGTAACCAGAGATGAGGCAGGTCACACGCTGGTTTGAGGAGAAACGTGTTCTCTCTTAACCCTGCGTGGTGGCTCCAAGTGAACACATGTCACCAAACACGGCGGTGCCTCCTGTGCATTCATTGTAAACAAGATCCCTCTGCCAATAAAGTAACTTACGGCCAATAACAATTATGGGTGACATTTCCAAAATAAATATAGGAACCAGTGAAATGTACGCTCCGGTTATAGGTTCTTCCTCACATTAGTTGTGTAACGGTTGGCTTCATTATCTGTTATCTATTTATTTACATGAATGCGTAGGTTTTTGGTTAAATTAACAGAGCTGCAAACATATTAAGAGAAGAGTTTCAGTTCCCAAAGGGTCGGGGACATTTGACCTCCCACGTTGGAGGCATCGCCAGCACGCCTGATCAATCGATCCGTGAAAACCTACATCAGTAACAAATCATTATCGTGGCTAACAGAACAACAACGCATCGAGAGGGAAAAATCAACTCTGTCAAGACTCATAATCCCACATACACCCGTAGACATGAAAACCATTCATTCATTCCTTGTCAGAAACCGCGAGCCGGAGCCTATCCCGGCAGACACAGAACGCAAGGCAGGGCTATACCCACGATAGGACGGCAGTCCATCACAATGAAATCCCATGCGCGACTTAAATAAACGCCCTCTGTGATGCAGCCTCAGTGCTGCCGTCTAGCGGCCACAACAACTCTGTGCAGCCAAACACGGTGACGGGACACCCACCGCCAACACACAGGGCTTCTTACCACGTTAACCCCTGTGTTGCACCCGCGTGTAACTCACTTCTATGGGGCGGGAACAGGTGGTGCGCCGCGCAGAGTAGGCAGACCGCCTATTGTCACGGGCTTTTGGTCAAGAGGCAAAGCGGGCTTTTGGTCAAGAGGCAAAGCGGCGTGCCTTGGGTGCCGGGCACGCGGTGTCTGATATACGAGCGGGCGTTTGCTTTGGCGGGCTTGCACCGGCGTGTTGAAGCCGTCGCGCCAAAGGTTGTTGTGACAATGCGTGGGGCGTGTGGCCGAAGGGGGGGGGGGTTTCTCGCGAGTGGTGAAAAGTGACCCTTAAGGCTTCCCGTGTCAGGCTAATGTGCCCCGTCGGTTTGCGTTCGCGTTGACAGGACCTGTCAATCTCGCCGGAGCGTGCCCTGTCACGGACGTGGGGATTTGCGTGAAGCCGAAGAGAGGCTGTCTGTCGCGTTCGTGGCACCGGGTTCAACTTAGGCGCGCACGGAAACGACTCGCAAAGGCAGCCGGGCTATGAAAGCCGCGAGTGGGCTCGAGGCGAAATCAAACGATAGGTTGACCGCGGCGAGGCAATAGAAGATTACACACACGAGGCGATGGGAACCAGACATATTCGCTTGGTTGTTTTTACGGCTGTTATCCAAGTACAATAAAAGTATCGTCTAGACTCTAGACTGTCGGGGTTGTGATTTCAAATCCCACTTTGGGGGAGATAAGCCTGGCCAATCACCCCCTCTAGACCAATGCAATCAGTACCAATCCGAGAGCCGTGACAGTGGTCATGCTCTGGTAGGACTACTCTCTGCCTAGGGAATGTCTTCCAATAAGCCAGTGGTTCCCAAACTTTCTCGGTTCACGGCGCTATTAGTGTATCGGGAATTTTTTCACGGCGCCCAAAGTCAGAAAATAAATGGCATATGTCGAACATATGGACTATCCTGCAGCACCCCTGTGAGTTAGCTGCGGCGCCCCAGAGCTCCGCGGCGCACACTTTGGTAACCACTGTGCAGTAAGCTCAAATCTGCCAACTGAGAAAAACACAGCCCTACATTTGAGTCGTGAAACAATGACAATATTTACTACAGACCTTAATAGCACTAAACTACGTGGTTTTAATGCCCCTTCGGACTACAAAGAACCTTCACAGTCTTTTTGGGGCAAGTGCTGTTAGCGAGCACCTACGGAAGGCCGGCATGGCACCACTAACCAGACCACTGACCACACAAGGCCACGTACAAACTCCCCACACAACCCACTCCATCACTGCGGCCGTTCTCCCTCTCACACACACGCACTCCCATCGCCCTGTCTCCCCACACACACACACAGAGAGAGAGCACGGGGGACGCTCCGGCTCACACACACACACACGTTACCTTGGTGGCGTGGCCGGGCGAGGTCTGGTCGTGCACCTGCCGCTTGAGGTCGTCCATCCTGCTCCGCGAGCAGCTCTCGCACGGCCAGGCGGCGCCCCTCTCCCCGGGGCAGGGCGAGCCGCCCGGCGGCGAGCAGCCGCTCCCCGGCAGACAGGCCGCTCGGGCGGGGCAGTCGGGGCAAGGCCCTCGCAGTCCGGCACCGGGGGCCGAGCCTTCGGGGGCCGGGCGGCTGGCGCTTCGCGAGGCCACCGGCGATTGCCAAGTTGGGTGGTGGCCGAGGGGAGCCGAGCCGGGCCCCGCGTCGGCGTGCATCGGGCCCCGGAGCGCGCTTCCGCCGCCCACCTGTGTCAACGCGACAACGTCAGAGGGGGGGCATCGGCCGCTGGGGTCAGCCCGCGGTCGCAAACGCGCCGCGTCAGGGCGCCCAGGACGATCGCTCTTTAAAGAGCCGCCGAATGCACGCGGGAGGGAAAACTCGGAGCACCCCAGGGCGAGCCCACGCGCGCGGCTCGAGAATCCGCTTACAGCACCTGACATCAGCGCGGGGGCATTTCAAAGGCCAACACGGAGCGAGGGGGCTTTTATGGCACTCTGTGACCTGCGAGTGATCTGGCCAAGTCGCGCCGGAAGTTCTGGACCGTCGGCATCACGCGTCTGTGGTTATGGATTGCGTAAGCAACTCGACTTAGAGGAACGTACGTGGCAGATATTCAGAAGGATTTACCGAGCGGCAGATGAGTGTCTGTACTGATGTAGGTATTCACGGCTCGATTCATGATGGTTGCTGATCAGAGCGGTTCTTTCTGGATAGCCGTGTAGAGCGATCTGCGTCGCGACGTTTCGCCCCCCACGTTGGTGATGCTTCCAACGTGGGAGGCGAAACGTCGCGACGGAGATTGCTCGACACGGCTATCCTGAAAGAACAGCTCCGAGGAGCAACCATCCTGTGCGTGTCTGTTTTATACATGAGAGGAGACGCGGGTATATGTCTTCAATACTGGACAGCGTGTGATGCCCTCTCTGTTAGTGCCGCTCACCTCCCAAGACTGCCCCCACTCCCAACTCTCCTCCACAAACGGAAATCTTTAGACCCCCGCCTCAAATCAATGGGCACAATTGGTAAACACTAACGGATGAAACGGGGCATATCACACAGAGACCGTGTTAGTAGGTCTCTTGGCTACAAATTGGTTCATTTTTAGAAAACAATTAAATAACCAGCCATTCTCAATCGACCAATGGATCAACGCCATCCCACGCCATGTCGGTCACGTTGAGGGTTTTTTGACCATACTTCACCACACTGGTGAATGAACGTTGGTGGAGGAGGGTGAGGGCATGACCTGCTATGATACCGCTTGCCACTGACGTTAGCCGTTGCAGGGAATTGAACTCAGTTCGCTAGGTTCACAACACAGCACCGTAAGCACTAAACTACCTATCCACCCTAAGGGTCACTTTTACGATTTCTTTTGTAAGATGGTTTTTTTTTCTCCATTATTGCATAACACCGTGTCAACGTTTAGTTATTGAGAGCAAGGCAATTAGCACAGCCCAGCAGCTTATACTGAAATTCACATTAGACCGACCACCACTACTAGAGCTATTGTGTAAAAATAGGGCACGTGGCGTTATTAATAGAACACTGGCAAACGCCAGGACTAGGGAGGAATGGGCGCATGCTTGTGGTCTTGGAAGGGAAGAGGAGTGGTTTTATTGAAGTCCATTCAACATTACAGCAACACTCCAATTATAAACCCAATACGTAACAAGTCTGAAAACACGCTAATGACCGTTCTTTACGGGACATTTATTAAATGTCCCAGCAATGTTACTACTGCTCCCATTAAATAATACGGAAATGACCTGATGCATGCACATCGCTCATCCAATGTGTGTACATCTAACATATCGATGGCTTTTGGTAAAACATTTAAACACGAAAGATTGTTTTTTACGCTACTCTATCTGCTGTCGATTGCATTGACCAACAATCACACCAAATACCGATAAAACGATACTGCATAGATTAATTGGCCTGCGGAAAAAATTGCCCCTGGTTCCCTCTGATGGACTGCCGTCCCATCCTGGGTATGGCCCTGCCTTGCGCCCTGTGTCTGCCGGGATAGGCTCCGGCTCACCGCAACCCTGCACAGGATTAAGCGGTTTCGGGCAATCATGATGAAACTGCAAAATAATGCCAATCTGGCCGGTAAGATTTTCGGCTGATCCACCGAAAGCCTGCTGCATGTGGTTGTGTACACGTGGTGATGGCTATCGGAGTCCCTTTAATAAAGGGGACCCGTATGCACGCGACAATGGGCCACATGATGTTAGCCGCACGTTAGCGCAACGCACGCCCGCGTAGTCCAGCAGCGAGTTACACTCCAAGTCTGTCTTGCGAACGCCAGATTGAAAGGACCATCCACACAGCTCTAACATTCGTCATTATTGTCATCCGCCACGGTCTATCCACTGCTGGATGAAGCCATCCGCGCGCGGTGCTGCGCTTTCACGGGTCCAGCGCTCCATCCTGTCATCCATCTGAACCCGTCTCAATGTGAGCTGATCATCTCATCGTCGCCCTAGTTTCGTGTCTGGTCGCCTTCTCTGCTTCGGCTGCTGTTCCGTCACCAGTCTCGTACATCGGACATCGCCGCGTCTCGCCAGATACCTCTCTATCAAATCTAATCCCACGATTGACTGCGAGAGGAGCCATAGTGTGAGTGTGAAGAACCCGAATGCCGAATTACACATCAGAAACATCGTCCATCAAAAAGTATACTTAATTAATGTATCGCATTAATGATGTATGATAATGTGTCTAGGCACACGGCAGGGTGCGGTGCCTATCCACGTATTGGCTATCAACAGTCCATACTGCGTGTACTGTATTATGTGCCTCTCTGTCAGTCTCACGCAGGTTGTGTGTGAAGCAGTTTCCCCGCTGCACGGAAGATGCGAGACGCCCCACAGTCTCGTGAGCCGAGTTGTGAATGATTTCCCGTATCTACACGTACCATACAGAGCGTGGGGGAGCGGTGGCGCAGCGGTTAGCGCACGGCGCTATGATTAAACCGGCATCATCCCAGATCGATTCCCAAGCCACGGCTAACATCAGTGGCGAGTGACATCTGAACCAATAACCGAGCCTCCAGCCGAATCCCCTGCACCAACTTCGCTCTGAACCAGCGCGGTGAAGTATGGTCAAATAACACCCTCCAGCAACACCCCCCCCCTCCACTACCGACAACGGCTTGTGGAAGGAAGCATTCATCCTCCGGTGAAATGACAATAGGCTCTGTAAGATTATTTAGACCATATTACGCATTTCTGGCTTGAGCAGTGCTAGCGGCGTGGATGCCCGACACGCGCGCGCGTCCTCGGCGTGTTTATTTCAACTGGTAAAAGTAGTGTAAGGGGAGCAACAAAACTTACCGCCAAGTTTCCTGGATCGGCGACTGCAGACGCCACACTCTCCCGACTCATAATCCGCGCGTGTCTCCACTGCTCGAAGTCGTGGTCGCAGGCGTTGTAAGTCCGCCGTAATCCAAGAACCGAAATGAAAACACCACCACCAACAACACAAGCCTCACTCCGACAGCGGCCGGCAACTGGCACACACTCACTCGTGTGATCAGTTGTATTGTCACTGTGGCTGCTACGATCAATCAGCCGACGTAACGACGCCACGATCCTGCCCTTTGCAGTGAGCACGCATCATCTCCACGCGTCTCCATCATCATCTGCCTCTTCTTCTTTAGAGGTGGACGACACAAAGACGAATCGTCTGCACTCCAGCTCTTCTCCAGTAGTCACTCTGCGTCTCGGTCTCCCCAAGTCTTCTTGGTAGCTGGCAGCTGCGTGTCCTCTGCCCGGACTCTCTCCCCAGCAGCGATTGTAAGAGAGGAGAGGGGGAAGAGACGACTAACTACTGCTACATGTCGAGTTAACACGAGCAGTCGGCGGCGTGTGCCCGTGAGACCAAGGGCCCCGTGGATGCCGGAATCAGCCGTGTCTGCATTTGGTTACAAAAGAATAACTCCAGAGGCTACCTTCCTTCCTCCCGCGCGCGCACACACACACGAGCACACCTCGGCGCTATGCGCCAAACTAGCAAGCCACAGCTACACTTAAGAGGGGGGTTGGTGGGTGGGTGTGTGTGGGTGAGGGGGTGGGTGTGTGTGGGTGAGGGGGTGGGTGGATCGTGGTGTTCGGGGAGGGGTGGCTGGAAAGGATGCGCTCCTTCCGCAGCTCTCCTTAGCAAACAGCCAGCCCACCCCTCCGCATCCCTTCCGTCCCTCCCTTCTCTCCATGAAGCCTCCCTCCCTGCCTTCCCTCCCCCACTTACGGCACTCAACACAGCGCACCCCACCCACCCGCCCATACACCCAAACGCCACCCGCGCACCTACCCACACATTCACCCACCCACTCATCCAACCCACACACCACCCATACACCTACCCACCGAGCAGGCCCGCAAAGCACTCTCGTGAGCGTCGAGCACTCAGTCACCCCTACTCCACCAACATCCACCCCGATCACTCGCTCTCCACGATTTACACCCACGACTACCACCACCACCACACCCATCCACAGCAACGACAAAAGACAAAGATCCCTCGTTGCGGCATCACGCGTGCAGAGTTCTATTCGCGAGCACCTATTAAGGCCGGCACGATATCACAACAGTGGCTCTGTTGTGGAAAAAGAACCACGCCGGGCCGCCTTTGTCTCCCCCAAGTGCCTACGTCCACACAACACGCCGGACGCTCATTCAGAGGCTGAGTCGACCTGGACGAAGCACAGAAAATCTTCAGATAGCACTTCCCACTCGACGTTGTTCGCGGACAAAACACAAACACACACAGATATCAAACCAACAACCGCACGGTTTGCTTTTCCTCTCACTCCCCCCCCAATGCCATTTACGTCGCCCTCCCGTCCAGCCCTCCGATCATCTGTATGACTTTGAGCCACACGCGATGCAATAGGCGGCGGCTGA
>JAZEWU010000029.1:2312874-2344557 GCA_036362915.1 Geotria australis | reverse complement strand
CGAGGGAGAGCGCTCAGTGACACGGCCATCCCGAAAGAACAGCTCTGAAGAGCAACCATCATGAATCGAGCCGTTAAAACCTACATCAGTGTGGAATTTGCATGTTCTCCCCGTGTCCTCGTCGGTTTTTGCCGGGCACTCCGGTTTCCTCCCACAGTCCAAATCCATTCCGCTGCATAGGTTAATTGTGCTTGCGGGCTAAATTGCCCCCTTTTCCCAGTGATAGGCTGTCGTCCCATCCTGGGTATAACCCTGCACTACGCCCTCTGTCTGCCGGGATAGGCTCCGGCTCACCGCCACTCTGCACAGTACTAAGCGGTTTCCTACAATGCGTATAATTCCATTGCTGTGCTGCCATCTCCTGGGCAGCTTGCAGCTCACGCCTGCAACACCTGGTGTTCCCATGAAGGTGCAACGCAGGCCTCAAGCGTGCTCCGTTTCCCAAGATCTGACGGAGGTCAAGTGTATTCAGGGTGATCTGCTGGTAACCTTAATACAATGCCGCAAGAAGGCACATTTCAAGGCGTGTTAACACGTAATGTGGATGGATGACTGGCTAGACGGAGGGTCTCCCTACGAGACGGTTGCAATTTCAAATTTCTGTCAGGTCTTGACTTACCCTAACATCCCTCTGGACTGAATACAATGAATACCCCTTTGCTGGGAAGTTAAAAGGTGGTCAGCCTACAGAGTGTGCTGGCTTCTGCCATGGGAATGTGGAATTTCCCACGCCGGTTCAGGGTTTCCAACGTAGATTAGAAGCGCTCAATCGGTGGTTTGAGTAGAGAAACATTGCACGCCTGTAGATTTTCACGGCTCGATTCACGATGGTTGTGGGGGTCAAGGTAGAAGCGTTCACGTCGCGATCCCTGTCAAGTAATACTTGGTATTGCCTGCGAATTCTACCAAACACTTCGAAGCCGAGCTGAAAGACAACGATGTCCAGAAGCTGACCATCGTGCTTCGAAGAATCGCAAAGAAGAAGACGATGGTTGGTTTTTCAGAGCTGTCCTTTCGGGATAGCCGTGTCGAGAAAGGGAGGGCGCTCGATGACACGGCCATCCCGAAACAACAGCTTTGAAGAGCCTCCATAGAGACACATTGACGTGACTAATGCGTAGGGTCCACGAAAGAATCAGTGTCACATCAATACACGCAACGCGATGATCCCTGCTGCATAAAAGATGCTTCTTATTAGGGATGTAACGATGCGTACGTTGGTCGATTTCTCTCGGTCCTGTAGCTCGTGACACACACGCGCTGAATGGCAAGCGAATGAATGAACGCGTCCTAATCCGCGTACGTTGTTACGAGTCAGCTTCGTGTCGCTCACTGCGGACGATAGACGCCTCGTGCGAACGCAGGAATCTCGCATCCAGAGATTGCAAGCTCGCTGGGTGTTTGCTGCTGTAATAATAAACATCTATCTATCGAAGCATTGACCACAATACAAGCAGGCAAAACTGCAGCCTTTAATTGTGAGGATTGCTCTTGACAGCTGCTATGTCGGGATAGTCGTGTCGATCGTTCCTGCTCGCTCCTTGGCGACGTTTTGCCTCCCGCGGTGGAGGCGTCATCAGGCGTTGAAATGATGCCTCCAATGACGCTCATTCTCATTAGACACCCTACAAGCCTACATGAAGCACGTCTGTGACATCAAGCCAGGGTTTCCACCACACCAGCGGTGCACATGCTGTTTGTCATGAGGGCCATTTCCAGATACAATAAACTGGTTACGACCCCCACTCCGTCTCCAACCGGGTCACTTTTGTCTCCCTAATGGAGACGTTTATACATCGCACCAAATATTATATTGAGGCTAAGTCGACCGAGGGGAGACCCATAACCGGTTCAGAGAATCATCACTGGTATTGGCCGTGAGCGGGATTCGATCTCAGGCCGTCGTGTTTGTAGCCCAGCGCGCTAACCACTGAACCACCGCTCTCCACACACACACAAAATCATGTTCACCTTTCAGCAATCGCATTCATAAGCAGTGTTTATCTTGACAATGCGTGTGCACTCCGTGGCTTATTAAATTCTGTGGCGAGGCACAAATCGATTCGTGATACAAAAGAACAACACAGCGGGCACGTCCTAAGCGCGGTCGCAGCCATATCCAGGCATCATAAATGCTCGTGTAATTTCCAGTCAAACATCGAGGAAATTCCCTTTCAATTGATTTGGCACGTGTGTATTTTCAAATACTCATTCACCGTCATAAACCGCTTTAACCTGTACAGAGTCCCGGTGAGCCGGAGCCTATCCCGGCTGACACAGGGTGCAAGGCAGGGCAGGGCTATACCTAGGATAGGACGCCAGTTCATCATAGGGCACAGGGGGGCATAGCCCTGCCTCGCGCCCTGTGTCTGCCGGGATAGCCTCCGGCTCACCGCGACCATGTAAAGATTAAGCTGTTTCTGACAGTGACGACGATGAAGAACTTTGGCCGCGCTCAATGATTTCGCTCACGTTCGAAAGGGGGGGGGGGGGGGTGTTGGTGCATCGGATGGCGCTCGGAGTGCGGGAGCGGCGGCGGCGGCGGCTTCATTTCCAGCCGCTCTCTTGGCTCATCCCGCTTCAATAAGCAGACGGGACACGTCCAGGTGACCTTTCTCACCCATCACCTTCGATCAGCTCGCATCAATAATAAATACAGAGAATGCGCACCCGCGCCCACCCTCTCGCCCGCCCGCACGCACGCACACACACACACACGCGGGCGCATACTAAGACAAAGATCCCTCCCCGAACTCGTGCCGTCATGCCGCATTGGCCATCGGGGCCAGATCTGTTCGCCGAGCAGCTCTAAGGGGGCCCTGTGCTCTCCCTGGTGGCGGTTGTCTCGCCAGTGTCGCTGTTCCCTTTGAGCGCTGCAACAGGTGTTCATTTTATGTTAAGCATACCTACGACCGCCCCCCACCCCGCCCCGCCATGGGTCGTAACCGTATCATGGTGGGAGGCTTTGCGTGTTCCAATAAACCATAAACCCCGGAGCTATGTGGCCTGGAATTGGCGTCTAGCTCTCCTGGTAGGGCCTGCCTTGGTGAACAGGTCTGGGACGGAAGGTTCCAGACGAATACATCTCCGAAGACCGTTCGCCTAAATGAGGTTGGCGTCAGGAAACGCATCGGGTCCGCTGACAGGTCACGGGACAGACCCAGGTGTCATGGGTTGACTGACTGAGCTGACAGGGTGAGGCAGCAGCCCTGCTCCCTACCGTACGTTTGGCTCCCCAATACAAAATTTAAAGATCCCCCGTATAGCCTTAACAGACTGTACGAGCAAGTGCCGTTAGCGAGCACCTATGAAGGTCGACACGGCACACGAGGGGGTGGATGACCAGCACGACGCCCGGCCGCCTTTGTCTCCCTAGCGGCAATGTTTACACACCGCGCCAGGTGCTCATTTGAGGCTGAGTCCACTTAGGTGAGGCGCAGGACCGGTTCAGAAAATCGTCACTGGTGATGGCCGTGAACGGGATTCGAACTCGGGACGCCAGGTTTGTAACCCAGCGCACTAACCACCGGGCCACCGCTGCCCACAATACGCACACACACGCACGTACACACCGAACGAGGCGCAAGGGCGCATCGAACGGAACGCAGCCTCCGCGCGGTGTTTCATTTTATTGTTACGTTCCTGCCTAGATCATTTAAGAGTGCCACGGGTAAGCGAGCCAACTGTTCAAAGATCATAAACGAGACGCGATGGGCAATGTTGTGTGCGCGCGCGGTCGCAGCGTGCGCGTCGGCCCCGACTCGCCGTTTTATTCAAATTATCTCCGCTCTCCGTCGCTGATTTATTTATTTTTTCCCACTGCGATGGCATTGCCCTTTAGGGAGCGATGCCTATCGACGCTGATTGAGCTCTCGGCTTGCGACCCCGCGATGCGCGCCTTGAGGAATATCTCCGATTTCTTCGGCGAAAGGATATTCGGCTCCGTCTACGCGCTTGAAAGGCGCGTCGTTAACCTGTGGTGCAGCCTCCGGGTGTAACAGTTGTGTCATCGTGAGCCTCGTCGTCATCATCGTGAGCGTGAGTGCGCCCCTCTGTGCCGTCGCGGCGTGCGCGTCATCGATCCCGTCCTCTCGTTCTTGCTGCGCGGAGTTTGTATGTTCTCCCCGTGTCTGCTTAGGTTTTCGACGGGCACTCCGGTTTCCTTCCACAGTCCAAATACACGCTGCTTCATAGGTTAATTAGCCTGCGGACTAAATTTCCCCCGGTACCCTGTGATGGACTGGCGTACCATCCTGGGTATGGCCCTGCCTTGCGCCCTGTGTCTGCCGGGATAGGCACCAGCTCACCGCGACCCTGTACAGCATTACGCCGTTTCCGACAATGAATGATTGACATCCAAACAGAGAACAATCTTGCTGATTGACCGTAATCTGTTGGTGTCACGGGAATCGTCTTGAATCCACACATCGCCACGGGAGAGCACGTTCGTTTCACTGGGCTTCCGCCGCCCCATTGCCGAGGACCTGAACTCGATTGGATCTAAATCAGTGAACCTTGAACTCGGCGTAAACACGCGTGCACAACCCAGCAGCTCAGCAATGCAGCCAGCCATCTACATTTATTATACCGCGGCCAGACATTCGTTGAACGCACGCGCATCAATGTATGTATATAAATGCACAGGCATGCATGCGTCCAGGATTCGTATAACATGATCTGCAGCTCAGCTATAACATACACACATAAAAAAAATAACCGTCGCGAGCTTGCGTAACACGGTTTTACTATCCAGGGCCACGCAACTCTTCACCTGCAAGCCTTCGGCGACAGAATTACACTGCCGCGCTCCTTTAAAGGGATGCTGCACACATCCAACACAAGGTTTCGCACCTGTGCACACGGTTACAAGGTGTGCGACAGGTGGCCGGGCAGCGCCAGGCTAATACAACTCACCGCAGGTGCGTCGCGTTAATGCGACGCTGCAAACGCTGACTTCCAAGGATTGTTGTCGTGTTACAATAAGAGGCAACAACGTCTCTTGGTGCCCAGGAGACCTGCAGCAGCAGCCGCACTAGCAGCAACAGAAGGCAGTCGCATTGTTTAGATTTGCAAGCAAAGGTATACACCGGGCACACCGCGTGTGTTTTCGCCAGGCACTCCGGTTTCCTCCCACCGTCCAAAGACATGCTGCCAGGTTAATTGGCCTACTGAGTAAATTGCCCCAGGTGCCCTGCGATGGTCTGGCGTCCTATCCTGGGTATAGCCCTGACTTGCGCCCTGTGTCTGCCGGGATAAGCTCCGGCTCACCGCGACCCTGTACAGGATTAAGCGGTTTCTGAAAATGGATGGATGGGTGGATGTTATACACGGGTCGGCACGGTGGCGTAGCGGTGAGTAGCGCTGCCGCCTCATAGCAAGAATGGTCCGGTTCCAATCCCGGCTCGGGTGCCTTTCTGTGTGGTGTGTGCATGTTCTCCCCGTGTCCACCTGGATTTTCGCCAGGCGCTCTGGTTTCCTCTCACAGTCCAAAGACATGCTTTGGTCTAAGTTAATTTGTCTGCGGACTAAATTGCCCCCAGTACCCTGTGATTGGCTGGCGTCCTATTATGGGTATAGCCCTGCCTTAGACCCTGTGTCTGCCGGGATAGGTTTCTGACAATGGATGGATGGCATAGACTCGAGGTGGCTAGCCTGCAGCTCTTGAGCTGCAGTAATAAAACATTTTGGTTGTTTTGTATTTGCAAGATGCTGGAAATTATAGTATATTTTCAATGTGTGTATGGATTGATATTTGTGTGCTTTTATACATAGTACATGTACATCCACATGGATGGTTTTATGTACATATGGGGTAACCCCAAATTTTATAGAATCCCGTTTCGCCTCCCGCGTTGAAAGCATCATCAGAGGGTTCCAACGCGGGAGGCGAAACGTCGCGAGATAGAGAGGGCGATCGCTCGACACGGCTATCCCGAAAAAACAGGTCCGAAGAGCAACCATCATGAATAGAGCCGTGAAAACCTACATCAACCCCAATTTTTTACTTTTGGGTCCATGCGAGACAAAGTCACAAACCACTCGGCACCGGTGCTAGCCGAGGTGCAGTACGCTAACCGCTGCGCCACCGCTCTATCCCCGCAGTTCTTGTATGCGATGAAATATAAATTCCATTCGTACGAATTAATTAAATTTAAATAAGCACTCCCGTGATACAGTCTTAAATCACAGATCATAAACCTATGCTTAAAACAATAACACAATGGGTTCCGAAGTGATATTTGTAATTGAAATGCTTGCACTGTGGCCATGAAGCCAAAATGAATGGGATTTCTAATCGGACCATCGCTTCTTAACTCGGAGACATGAACGACTACATACAATGTATGAGATGAACGTTGCGGCACATGCACTCTTTTTCTTAGCGATTCTTCGAAGCACAATGGTCAGCCTCTGGACATCGTTGTCTTTCAGCTCCTCGGCCTCGAAGTGTTTGGTAGAATTCGCAGGCAATACCAAGTATTACCTGACGGGGATCGCGACGTGAACGCTTCTACCTTGGCGCATGCACGAACAAACTCACGCACACACGGAAAGACAACGTGCATATTAGCCGGAGCTAAACAGCGAACACCTTTTATCGCAAAGAACAGTTCCACAGATGTTAACAGATCATTAATAGCGCAGATGACCAAGTGCGATTGCCATCATGATGAACGTCAAGCTTATTGGCCAACACACAACGGCAATGCATTGCGACTCATTAATTTTGTATGGTTATGCCACAAGTATGTGTGGCTACCTGCACGTTGGAGCCTTCGTAAAAGGGTGTTCACTTGGTGTTTAAACATCTTAACACTGTGTTCTTATTGCCGGTAAGGGTACAAACTTCGTATTTTATACTTTATTTCTAACAACGGCAAAAAGCGTCCAATAACTAGTTTGTATCTGAATTCAAATTCTAAACCGTTGATGGCACATTGCATTCTGGGTAACCCTGTAGCAATGTGGACTAACCTACTCAACACAAAATAATACCAAACCAGGGCACATTCATTCAAGGGCCAAACTAAAGTTGGCAGTAAATACCAACAATAATGGGTTAAGCTTCTTGCTCCTAGATAATGACATCACACTCCACGAACCTGCTCACCTCCCCATGATGTCATTATGGGCGACGTCATCTAATTTTCCACAACAAAAGGTTACAATTATCGCCGCTAATGAAAATATTTCCGGGGTACAAACCGCAAATTGTAAGGAATTGCAGAACTCATGCATATGCATGATTTTTCTCCGTGCTTAGTTTTCATTAGTGCTGGCATGCTGTGTGTGATGTCGCATGTTAAGACTGTCATATTTTAGAATATATGTATTTTAAAAAGGTAATTCGACGAAGACTGATTGGTACGGGGTATTAACAAAGGCATTCACACTGATTCAAGGCCTGCGAACACTGGGAGACAAGTGCGTTACATTTTCAGCCGCAAATGTGTTTCCGCGCTGCAAAGGTCGTGCTGCAAACGGCCCCGTCTTGAGCAGCTCCACGTGTGACTTAGAGAGCATCAAATACGTTCGCATCATTCACAGACCCGTCTGTACGACGGCTGGCTGTCGGCTGTGTCGAGTCATTGCGCAATGTGTGCGTTCGCTCTGCGCCCCGTTCATTAATGTGTATCACGAGTTTTATGACAGCCCTCATTTCGTGGGGAAAAACTGCCTTTTCTCGGAAAACAATCGCACTTATCGATTACATTACACGTGTCGACCTTGAGCCGTGGTGTCAAATTCAGCCGCCACAGACACACGGGTGGTTAATCAAAATCGCGCTTGCCATACGAAGCATCTGCCTGAATCAGTGTGGTTCTCGGCTGCTATGCTCAAGGCAAGTACCGCGTCTTCGGATTGTCACACACGCTGGAATGTGACTCTGGTGATGGCAGCTCTTCTCCTAAAGAGCTGCGGTGTAAATGATCGATTCTCATACTCGGAAGCATCGCATTTCCACAAAGTTCACATTTTTAGTTTGTATTCATTCACCACCAATACCCGGTTAATCCTGCACAGGGTCGCGGGGGGCCGGAGGTGTTTTTTTCCGGCAGACACAGAGCACAAGGCAGGGCTATACTCCGGAAAGGGCGCCAGTCCATCCCAGGAGATTAGGGGAAATTCAGTCAGCAGGCCAGTTAACCTAGGCAGCAGTGTGTCTTTGGACTGCGGAAGGAAACCAGAGTGCCCGGTGAAAACCCACGCGGAGCACGTGTGGGTAGAAAATGCAAACTCCGCACACAGAGACACCCAAGCCGGGAGTCGAACCTGGGTTTTAGTTTCCATGACCTATCCAGAGAAGCCTCAACGAATCTCAAGACTTTTCCCGTCGATGTTTGCCCAACGGTTAATTTCCCACTGAGCGGCATTCATTTTATTGACCCCGCAGCGACGATAAGCCGGGTCAACCTCCGATCAGGATATGAAGTCGTAGCCTTCCGATTGCGAGTCAAACATTCGATGCCACAATGCTATCTGGGTGGACTCTATAGATAGAGCAAAGCCTGTGCACGTGTTAGCACGACTAGTCTTTAAAAGCACGATCCAATCGTAGCCGCGGCTTCACGGCCACAGCTGTGGAAACGTGGGGACATTTGCTTTCTCCGTTGTTGGTTTCAGTGGTAATAATAATAATAATAGCATTTTATAGAGCGCCTTTCACCCGAGGGTCACAAAGCGCTGCGGTAGAGTGGATACGCCGGCCACCACAAAAACAATACAGTGGGCAGATTGCTTTCCTGCAGTGCGGTTTGAATGTGGCCGGGTGGCTTAGGGACCAGAACCCTGAACCAGCACTGCTCAGAAAACCTCGGGTCATATATGGGTTTCAGCCACCTTCAGTTAAATTGTGTTCTTAAGTCTATTAAGTTACTACACTCTGCTCACTCACGAATAAGTGCACCAGAAACCACGTAAACAAATGTTGTTATTAGACTCGATTTGTAAATAATTCCAGCTTTGAGAATGTGTTTGTTTCAATTTGACTGCCAGATGATCAACTAGCAAAGTAAATTTTGTCTAACCAGGTGAGCCACACAGCCCCCGATGAGTCTCATTTGCAGGAGAGTGACATGGGTCACAAAACTGATAAAAACCCAACGTCTAAAATAAACAACGAAGCAAACAGCACCTGTATTGATATAGCTCTCAAGATGAATGCTCGACACAACGATTCCAAAAGAGAAGTTCTTGAGAGCAATTCTCGCAAACAGAACATTACATCTACGTCACCAGAGCTGGGCTTGCAGAAAAGTGCATTGTCCACTCGTAGGGGTAAGCAGTAATGTGAAGGAATTTCAGAAACAGTTCTGCAATATCAACTTCCACGGGCCGTTACCTGAGACAGGTGGACGCGCTCGTTTGTGAGTTTCAAACGCGTCATTCTTCATCTCATCCCGTGACACCGATCGCACAATCAGCGCAGACGTGGGAGAGTGGACCAAAAACGTGGTGAAATATGTCAGCTATATTTGAGAATTGCTCTCAAGAGATCTTTTTTCGTTATAGCCCTGTCGAGCATTCCTCTTCTCGCGACACGGCTATACCGAAAGAGCAGCTCTTTAGAGCAATTCTCATACGTCAAGCGGCGACAACCCTACATCAATAAATGGTGTTTTACAATCAACTTAGCTCACGTAAGTGGAAAGGCCCGTGCGCTAAAGAGAGAAGTTACTCATCATCAGTAGCAGGAGCGCGCCGGCCCGTCGCAGTGTGCAATACAATAATGTCCACGCGTTGCACTCCATCACACTTTCGCGGCGAAATACTGCCGGCTGGTTCCACGAGCGGAGTACATGTGCGGCCAGGGAAACCGAAATCATTTACGCGGCACTTTCGAAGATCGCAAAATCAATTGTTTGTCATTTGGCAGTGTGAATCTATACCGCGCGGGTACAATGAAGTGGCTCACACTTGGTAAAAATGAGCACCACAGGTGTCATCAATGTGACCGATCGGGATGCAACAAAGCCCTGCGTGCCGAGCAAAGTGGGCTGTTTTCGTTTTAAACAATGTGGGAATTCGAGGCACTTTTATGGAGGTGTTCGATCACACCTTGCAAGATGATTGGCGTCCGGAACCGGTAACGGCTGTTTGTCGACAGCTACGTTTTGTGTGTTTGGGACGACAGTCCACCACAGGGCACTGGGGGCAATTTAGTCAGCAGGCCAATTAACCTATGCAGTAACATGTATTTGGACTGTGGGAGGAAACCGGAGTTTCCGGCGAGCACCCACGCAGACACGGTGGGGGGGAAATGCAAACTCCGCACACAGAGGCACCCGAGCCGGGATTCGAACTCGGCTCCTTCTTGCTGTGAGGCGGCAGCGCCACTCACCACGCCACCGTGCCGCCCGCTGGGCATACATTTGTTTGAGAGTGCCTGACAACAAAAGGGTCTGAACACAGCCACGGCACGAACGTGCCACTGCTGGCGGACACATTACCGAAGAAGCTTTCAGGGGACACACAACCGGAACGTTTTATTAAAAGAAGCACTCACCCTGGGTACTCTGTGCCACATGACGCTAATGTTTCACGTTCTCCCCAGCTAGATGACACGAGAGAGTCCTGGAGTACCTGTTGACATTGGCAGGTCTCCCTCTCTCTTTAGTGCGATTCGGTGTCCTTTACCGAATCGGGCCCGAGGCCATTGGCATTCACTGTGTGTAGTTGAAAGCAATATTAAACTACGGCTACTTGACATGTTAAAATTAAAGTGTCGTATCCACAAGTGAGCATTGTAATGGTGCTTATTGTAAGTGATGTAAATGCGTCATTTCCAGGACGGATGGGCCACAGAACAACTACAACCACCAATGACTGTCCACAAAGTAGTACGTGCGTGATTGACCCCCGCCCAAATGATTGAGAGGCAAAGTGCAATTACGTTTGTGATTTAATCTGGCAATCTTACGGATGACAGTTGAGCACTCTGTACACAGTCACCCACCCAGATACGTAATGGGCTTTTAAAACATGTACCAAAAAGTCGGTGCCCTGTGATGGACTACCGTCCCATCCTGGGTATAGCCCTGCCTTGAGCCCTGTGTATTCCGGGATAGGCTCCGGCTCACAGCAACCCTGTATAGGATTAAGCGGTTTCTGATAATGGATGGATGTGAGTCCGTCTCCGAGCGAGTGTGGCCCCGACACCCATCAGAGAACAGCATTGATGTGCCCTCTGCTGGAGAGTAAAGTGCTCATCAGTTGGCTGCCAACTAACGAAAAACGTGTACCCTCATCACGTTTCAAAACTCACCTTCGGCAACTTGACCTATTAAGTCTCATCATTACCATTATAGGCACTCCACACTCGCATTAACATAACAGCAAGTCGTGAATATTTTAACGATGTCAACTCGGAACAGGCCGTGACTGAATCGCTGATTTTCAAGGCCGCGAAAGGTAAACGTTTCACAATCTGATACGAACACGGAGGTATCGCGAGCGGTTATCGTCGTTGCATTGCCTATGCACATCTTATTTATTGACTTATTTTAACCAAATATGATCCTCGCCGAGATAGGCATCTGGTTTTCAAGCGAGACCTGGCGAAATGTATTTAAATTGAAATTCAAATTGAATGATGTACATCCACTATGACTACTACTGTGGCGCAGTGGTAAGCACACTGCCCCCATGAACCCAGGGTCCTGAGTCCAATTTTCAGCCACGGATAAAATTAACCACTACTGATATCTGGTCTGGTCCTTGGGGCCACTCCTCCACTAACCTGCATTGACCTGTTTGGGGAAGTATGGTCAAATGACCTCACATATTAGCACGGCATTGGAGCACTATCGTACAGCAGTGAATTGACTAAGACGTGCACATTGTACCGATGTAGGTTTTCAAGGCTCGATGTTGATGAGAATTGCTCTCCATTGCTGTTCTTCGAGGGTAGCGGTCTCGCCTTCGCGACATTTCACCTCCCACGTTAGAGGCATCATGAGGAGTTCTGACACGGCTATCCCAAAAGAACAGCTATGGACCTGTACATTACAAATGATTTTCTGAGAAATGATCCTGAGAAGCGGGGTGAGTGGCACTGCCGTCTCACAGCAAGACAATCCAGGGTCCGAATCCCGGCTCGGGGGCCTTTCTGTGTGGAGTTGTCATGTTATCCCCTTGTCCGCAGGGGTTTTCGCGGGGCACTTCGGTTTGCGTCCACAGTCCAAAGACATGCTTCTGTCTAAGTTAATTGGCTTGCGGACTAAATTGCCCCCGGTGCCCTGTGATGGGCTGGCGTCCTATTCTGGGTATAGCCTACCTTGCGCCCTGTGTCTGCCGGGATAGGCTCCGGCTCAGCGCAACCATGTACACAGGATTAAGCTGTTTCTGACAATGGATGGATTAATGAATGAGCCTAAGAGCTGCCCTTTCGGGATTGCCGTAGCGAGCGTTTCTCCTCTCTCTGTTCACGTGTTTCATTCAAACCTCTCCTGCAGAAGAGCCTATCGCTGCGGACTCTGATTTGCTCACAGATGAAGCACAAATCATACAAACTCATCACTGCCACCTTTGTCATGGACACTATCTTGCATTATTCAGCAAACAAATCGCACAATCACCCTTCCTTCAGAGCAAATACGGGGCAAGATGCTTGAATGACGGTTAAAAACCACACGTTACAGTGTGCGGCCTTAATAACACTGGGAAATTCGATGAACGTTGACGGATGAACACTTTAAAATTGACGTGTGAACAGATTTCCATTTTTTTGCTCTGATATTGCCTGGGAAACCCTTAGCACAGCCGCAAGTCGCTTCAAAAAGGATTTAGATTAAAATCACGTCTCAATTTCAGCAGCGAGAATGATGATGCCGTGGTCGGTGCACTGCACTGTGAACCCGGAAAAACCTGAGTTAGATTCCCCGATCACGCCCATCATCAGTGGTAAGTGGAATCTGTCAGTGGTTACTGGAACCTCTGCTTTACAAACTGTCACTGACCAGAGGTGGTGAATTACAGCCAAACGACCTCATGACTGACAGGCTTGAGAGGCCTTCATCCACCAGTGCTGTGACAAAGGATCGTCAATTGTTATCATTCTTATCAATTTGAGGCTGAAAAACTGCCACCTACAGATAATAGCACTATCGTTATTACGTTAGGAGCACTGTTTTGATAAATAAGAGCATTCTCGTTCTGTTAAATCATTTGCGGTGAAGCCTATTTACATATAATGAGTTGTAAAACACGTTTTGCCAGAACTTTCCTACAATCGAAACCTCCTTTCAAAGGTGAACCAGTTTAACTCATTTATTGAACTCACAGCTGCTACGATGCCTGTTCATCCTGGTAATAAGGTCCATCACACGAATGCCACACACCACATTTAGTAATACAACAAAAAATATGCAAATGAGTGTCCTCTGTTTGAATAAACGCTGATTGGTAAAAACATCTAATATACCAGTTTTTAAAAAAATGCAATCATCCTTTCAAAATTGCTTGTGAACAGGATACAAAAAGTTTCATATATCCCTTTATATGTTCTCAGAAAAATACAATTCACTTTGAGTAAATAAGTGTTCAGTGGAATGAAGCAACACGAGATTCCATCCAGTCACAGTTACGATCCGAACACTATTACTATAATAACTGTAATGACAACACGTTTTAGCCGGGCACTCCGGTTTACCCCCACATTCCAAGGACACGCTGCTGCATCGGTTAATTGGTCTGCGGACTAAATTGCCCCCGGTGCCCTGTGATGGACTGGCGTCCCATCCTGGGCATATCCCTGCCTTGCGCCCTGTGTCAGCCGGGATAGGCTCCGGCCTGCTTAATCGGCCGCTATCGTGGTTGACCCGGGCTGGCCGGTTGCCCCCCAATGGTTGGAGGCCCATCTCTCCATGTATTGTCAGAAACCACTTAATAATAATAATAATAATATAAATTGATATAGCGCCTTTCACCCGAGGGGCACAAAGCGCTGCACAAGAGCCGCGAAGAGGGCGGCATGTCAACAACGAAAGAAAAAACTACGAATAAAAACCAAAGAAACAGAAAATAAATGATTAAGGCTGCTTCGAATATACTTGAAATGTCGTGAAACTGGCAATCATGTACAGGGTCGCGGTGAGCCGGCGCCTATCCCGGCAGACACAAGGCGCCAGACAGGGCTATACCCAGGACGGGACGCCAGTCCATCACGCGAGAGCAGCGTTGCTGGAATAAACGCGGTGCACACCGGCAGTGTGGCCCCCTCCGCAGGGAACTCCACCGCGCCACAGCTTCAATCTCACAGCCGCGTTCAATTCCCACCGATCTTCTCCGAGACACTTAAGGGCCCACCAACCCCCCCCGCCCTCCTCCTCTCCCGCCAGAGCTCTCGAGCGACACTCACCTTGGCTCCGTGTCTGAGAGTCACGGTCATTTATGTCTGTGAAATATCGTGCGCCCGCGACAAAATTCTACGCTTGTTATTATTATATATGTGTCCCGGCTCGGGTGCCGCCTGTCTCTGTGGAGTTTGAATGTTCTCCCCGTGTCTGCGTGGGGTTTCGCCGGGCACTCCGGTTTTCTCCCACAGTTCAAAGACATTCTGCTGTATAGGTTAATTGGTCTGCGGATTAAATTGCCCCCGGTGCCCTGTGATGGACTGATGGAAGAAACTCGATCAACTGCGCTTTTGGGATAGTCGTGTCGAGTGTTCCTCCACTCTCCTTCACGACGTTTCGCCTCTCACGTTGGAGGCATCATCAATACACCGACCAACTGCGATGGTCGGAGATCGAATAGGTAAGCCCTGGATTGTAGGTTCTGCGCGCACAACTATTACATCCCAACGGTGACCGGTTCGATCCACAGAGCAGCCTCTGTTGTCTCCAACAAGCGGTAGCGATTGTAATTCCTCCCGGGGAAAGATTGCGAGCTGAGTCGATCTCAAATCGCGGCATGAAACGCACAGCCCTCTCTCTTTGTGAGTTGAACATTCAGGCGACGCTGTAATCACGCATCGCAGATGTAGCGTCAGTGGTGTGGCCACTTGCTGCCATGTAATGTAATGATCTTAGTATGCGGCAGAGCAATTTGTTTAAGGGAGATTATGATGGACTTTGGTTAATGGCGAGTTAAATCAGTGTGCAGAAGAACAGATGCCGCGGCTGCGGAGAGGCTTGTGTTCTGCACGATCGCAATCGCAGAACCTGCTGTTGTCATTTTTCTCGTATGAAGCCCCGTGAGCAACTGGTGCCCCCGTCGAGTTTGGATGAATCACATCTCAAAATGTAATCAAGGAACACCAAGACACACGGGAATACTTATGTCCAGATGCCATGGGAATGTGGAATTTCCCACGGCTGGATCAGGGCCAACGATACACATGAGCGCAGTGTGGTGCTCAGTGCTCGATCGAGCAACTAGACACTCGCGGCAGGTAACATCTGCGCCTCACGGAAAGAAAGTTCTGCCCGAGGCAGTTTTATTCCTGCCTCGGGCGCCTTTCTGTGTGGAGTTTGTGTGTTCTCTCCCTGTTCTGCGTGGGTTTCCTCCCAAAATAAAACACTCGTTAATTAATTGGCCGGTAACATGATAACAGAAACAGCGTCTGGTGGGTTGGCACCGGCTCACCGTGTGGCTGCTTCCCCTCCACCCTCTTATTCCGGCAGCGCCTCGGGACCTCATTATATTACGCTGCCTACAAAATGAGAAACACCGACACATGGGCGTTAATGCCCACGCTTACGGTTATTTTCCCCTGTACGACGATGCAAAATATAATAAGCGTATCGATGCTATTTTATTTCACGTTGACAATAACCCTGGAAGTGGCGGAGCGATACCGGGTTTAGGAAGGCCAGTAAGGGGATTAGGGAAGGACGGGAGATGAGCAAACTGAGGGCACCTTGACACAGGATTAGGGGTCATCTCCCCACATAAATTTCACGGTCGCAGGGCCAGAGCGGTGAGGCGGGAATGTTAAGTAAACAGGGCGATCCCCAAGATCCGGGCTAATCCGCAGGGTCCTCGTGCTCCGCAAATGGGCCAACGATAGCCTGGGCTCAGGGTTCGGAGTGGGAGGGGTGGCGTGGGGCTGCTGTGGGAGTGGAGAGGGGTCACGGAAGGGATTGAGAGGAATGGGGAGGACACGTGGAGGAGAGGGACATCAAGGCGAGAGAGAGAGGGAGGGAGCGAGCGTGGAGAAATCTAATTGCAACCGGTGTCTAATTCAAATGAGCACGGGACAGTAGTAGTTATTGCCAGTCCACAGTTTGGAGCTGAATCTCTTAAAAAAAAAAAACAGCAATCAGTAAGAAATGGTTGCTCTTCAGAGCTGTTCATTCGGGATTGCCGTGTCGAGCGATCTCCCTCCTCTCGACACGGCTATCCCGAAAGAACAGCTCCGAAGAGCACCGAAGAGCAACCATCATGAATCGAGCAGTGAAAACCTACATCAGTAAATCAGTTAGAGCTTTCCAAATTTAGCGGCAGCGAAGTGGGCTTGTCAATATGAGCAGACATGCTTTAACAATGCATAGGGCAATGGATTATAAATTTGCTGGCTGGAATATTTTTTCTCTCGCTCCCTCCAATAGCAACGCGATGCATAATTTGACTCGATTTTACATTTCCCAATCCCCTGGGGGCGGTGAGGGTTACCGCGAACCGAGGGGGCGGCGTTGTGCGGGGGGGGTCGTGTGAGGTTTATCCCCAAGTGGACACGGCAACACAGCAAACCCGTCTGCGGCACGCACAAGCTGTGGCGTGAAGAGGATTATGAAGAAAGGCAGTGGCTCAGCTGTCCGGAGCTCAGGGCTTGGCTGGGTTGACAGCAGCAAGGATTGGCGAGATGCATTTTCTTCTTTGAGTGGCAAATTCTCATTGTCTTGGGACCGCGTGCGGTTCTGCTCATATTACCGCCCTGGCGATTTCTCCAAGGTCTCTCCCTCGGAAACGCCGACAGGCTGCGGGGTGGCTTTGGCATAAATACGTTTAATTGATGTTTGCTGCCGGTTGGTGTGTGTGGGCCACCTGTTTCCACCACCCCCCACACACCGTGTAAATATTTTTAAAACACGTTCAGCGATTATAATTTATTTTCAAAATGTTAAAGACGTTCGCAAATATCAAGTTAACATCGCGTGTGTGTGTGGTATAGTTGATACTGTTCAAGTCCTGTAATTGTTTGTTCTGGAAAACAGGAACGGGCGGCACGGTGGCGCGGTGAGTAGAGCTGCCGCCTCACGCAGGGTACAAGGCAGGGCTATACCCAGGATGGTACGCCAGTCCATCACAGGGCACCGGGGAAATTTAGTCTACAGGCCAATTAACCGAGGAAGCATGTATTTGGACTGTGGGGGGGGAAAAAAAACAGAGTACCGCTCGAAAACCCACGCGGACATTGCAAAACATGCAAGCTCCACACGGAAAGACACCCGAGCTGGCAATTGAGATCAGGGCCTTCTCACTGTGATGTGGCAGCGTTACTCACCGCGCCACCCTGCAGTCGTGTAGTCTTATTTGAAAAGCCAAAAAATGTTCATCTTCTCACCGCTCAAACAACCGCGACGGAGTGCTCTCTTCCTCAGGTCGTGAACATTCCACATTCCCAGGACAGGAGTCCGTTTTTTCATCAGATAGCCAGCCATATAGAGACCATCAGACGTTAAACTCGGAGCCCTGGAACAGACCCATCGGTGGTATGAGTTTCATCCATTCATTACGGGCTGGGGTTCAACTCGATGCCCCCAGAGGAGCCACGCATAGCGCAGTGATACGCGGCTTTAACTCAGCGAGTCACTCATCTGGCCTCTGTTTAAACAGTATATTACAAGTCCTATGTTTCTAATCCAGGCGCCTCGAGTTGGGACGAAGGCCGGTCTCGACACTGACCAGCTGCAGGCCATGGAAACCAATACACCGTTTAACTTCACTAATTCCGCAATGTTATGATATCAGGTTCCGCGCTGTTAATTTAAACCCTGTATACGCCTGAATACACACACATGTCCAAGACATTGCACGTTTCACAATTTAGTCCGACTACAAACAACTTTCAGACTTATCATGGGCTGGGGTCTTGATTTGATTCGAATATGCGTCATCTATGTCAGTCGCATGTTATCCATCGCCCTTACTATAATAATAATAATCTACTTTTGTAACGCGTGGCGCATTTTCTCCGGGCGCGTTGCACCCGTTGATTCGGAGGCGCGGAGCCCTGCTCAGTCGGTTTGTTGTGAGTCGGTGAAGAGGTGACGTTAAAAAAAATGAAGGTTGCTGTGTTTGGCGCAATAGGTTGTGGGTGCCGCGACCGAGAATCGGCGTTGCGCGAACGTTGTGCGCGAGCGCTTACAAAACTGCAATAATATGCCACCGCGCTATCCACACAGGACACCCTAAATACCTGGCTCGTGATGAGCTGCGCAGAGTACGTGATTGTGTTGGGGCGAGTGGCCGGAGTAGTGATGCGAGGTATTTAGGGTGTCCTGTGTGGATAACGCGGTGGCATATTATTGCAGTTTTGTAAGTGATGCGTTTGTGGATGGGTAGCCAGTGTAGAGTCTTCATGCATTTTGTGGTTGGTTGGTCGCTCGGTTTGATGTTGAGGACTGCACGTGCTAGGTTGTTTTGAAGACGTAGCATTTTGGCGCTCTGTTGCTTCGTAATTCCTCTGAGTATCGCGTTCAAGTAGTCAAAGCGGCTGGCGATGAGGGTGCAGGCGATGGTCTGTGCAGTTTGGGTAGAGATTACTCTGATTCTGTATCTCTCCGCCTCGTTCTTATAACTAGCAGAGTACCCGCCCTATGGGCCATCTTATTCCAAGCGTGCAACACGTTGTTTTGACCAAAGAGTGCTCTAGAGGGTTGATGGTAACACAGAAGTTGCAACTTAAAGCTGAACTTGTGTTAAAGTTTCAGATGAGTAATCCATAAGTGGGAAGTAAAGCTGAAAAAATACGAACAAGCCTTGGTGGTGTACAGATCTTCTTATGATAACATTGGCACATACGAAGGATTCGAGGCCGGTAAATCCAGTGCGGACATATAACCACACCAACACATGCTCCATTACATGTAAAGATGTTGTTTGCTGTGTTTGCCTAAATATGACATCGGCGTATAATTTGCGATTGATTTGCATAAACGGTAAATAATCCATTCTCGCATGCTCAGTGCATTGTGTGCATGTCGCGAGCACATGAATTAGTTCTAATTAAGGCATGGACGCATCATTACACGCTGATTAGACGTGTTCGGAGTCGCCCATTACGATGTCGTCGCGTGTTTTGTCTCATTTTTTGACGTCGCTTTATCGACGCACACCATCGGTCTATTTCTGTATCATCGTTGCAGCACATGTTTCATTTGTCTTGTTGCTGATTTTCCGTTCTCTGTCGTTGTTGACATGTCGTTCTCTCCACAGCCTTGTGCAGCGCTTTGTGACCCTCGGGCGAAAGGCGCTATATAAATGCTATTATTATTGGTTCATCCACTTGTGGTGGTTCCATCGCTAGGCAACTCTAGCTAAAGTAAACAGTGGCGGCACGGTGGCGCAGTTTTTCAACACTGCCGCCTCACACAAATAATGTCCCGGGTTCGGATCTCGGCTCGGCTGCCTTTCTGTGTGGAGTTTGCATGTTCTCCCCGTGTCAGCATGGGCTTAAGCCTGGCACTCCGGTATCCTCCCACAGTCCAAAGACATGCTGCTGCATAGGTTAATTGGCCTACTGACTAAATTGGCCTCGGTGCCTTGTGATGGACTGGCGCCCTGTGTCTGCCGGGATAGGCTCCGGCTCACCGCAACCCTGTACAGGATTAAGCGGTTTTTGACAAGGAATTAATTAATAAAACGCTGCAATACTCTCGATCCATCAAGAAGTATGACTTCAGCGCGGTTTAACAAACGCGCTTTCAAATGAGAAAGTGTGTGGTAACGCAATATAGTGTTGTTATTTCTCCTTTAGAGCCACTTATATATTTAAATGCGAAAAAATATACGTATATATGCCTGGAAGGAACAGCTCAGAGTGAACCATTTAAAACATCACGGCGTCGTTGACAGCGTGCATTTTACCCATCGCCGTTACGGATGTTACAGCGATTCCATAAACATGACACGACAGCGTGATGGACACGCGCTAGGAAAAAAAATAACTCTGTGCAGCCACAAAAATACGTCAACTTGTTTATAGCAATATTACAGCCGGACGATTTAAATAATCGTGGAGAAAATCATCAATTTTGGGTCACACGTCCAGCGTGCCAACGAATGCATCGCGCCAGCATCTCACGGTGGATGTCTCCAAACACACCGTCAAAGCAACAGTTGCCCGCCAGCAACACGATTACAGAGCGATAAGTCAATCATTGTCAGAAACAGCTTAATCCTGTGCGGGGTTTGCGGTGAGCCGGAGCCTATCCCGGCAGACACAGGGCGCAAGGCAGGGCTGTATCCAGGATAGGGCGCCAGGCCATCAAAGGGCACCGGGTGCAATTTAGCCCGCAGGCAAATTAACCTGTGCAGTGGCATGTCTTTGGACTGTGGGAGGAAACCGGAGTGCCCGGCGAAAACCCACGCGGACACGGGGAGAGAACATGCAAACTCCACACAATTACAAAGCAATGCGTTGCAATTGAACCACACTGAGCAGTTAATAAACACGGCATTGTGACACAGGCTCGCGGGGCTAGCCGACGTTACACAGCCCTAAGGAGGAAACTTAGAGTTCAGGTCGTAATATAACCACAGTCCCATTCTGGCCTTGCCGATAGCTAGGCCCTTTGTGGCCCATAACCCTGAAGGCATCATTAGTTCTGTAGCAGGCTGGACGTTCCCTGGTGTGCACTTGGTCTGATTAGGATTCCCAGATTGAAAGCCATATACCGACCACCAACCCTTAAGCTCCCACAATCCACTATCCCAGGCCTGCACACACGCGCGCACGCACACGGCTCCCGAACTGACCAGAGTCATGACCCCGTGTCAACGGTATTTATTAGCAGCAGTGAGCTACCGCTCGCAACCTCCCCCCCACCACCACCACCACCGCCACCCACGTCTCGCTCCCGCCAACTACCCTGGCTGGCTCCATTCATCGCCCTATAAGGCTGGTCTGTATGCAATGGCATCTGGGTTTTTAAAATGCGGTGTGTATACCTGCACGCACCATCCTGTATGGACACGGCGTATATTTTACAGCATGTAAATAGCTGTTAATATTGCATTGTGTAGCATGGTTTTTTTGGGGGGGTAGAATGCGTGTGTGTGTGTGTGTTAGCGCGCTGGGCTACGAATCTGGCGACCCGAGTTCGAATCCCGCTCACGGCCAACACCAGTGACGATTTTCTGAACCGGTCCCGGGCCTCCCCTAGGTCGACTCAGCCTCAAATGAGTACCTAGTGCGGTGTGTAAACATTGCCACTAGGGAGACAAAGGCGGCCGGGCGTGGTACTGGTCACCCACCCCCTCGTGTGCCGTGTCGACCGTCATAGGTGCTCGCTAACGGCACTTGCCCCTACAGTCTGTTAAGGCTATACGGGGGATCTTTGTTGTGCATGTGGGGAGCGGTAGCTCGGTGGTTAGCGCGCTGGGCTACAGACCTGGCAACCTGAGTTTGATTTCCGCTCACGGCCAACACTCCTAAGGCGGCCGGGCGTGGTGCTGGCCACCCACCCCTGCGTGTGCCGTGTTGGCCTTTATAGGTGCTCGCAAACGGCATTTGACTCTACAGTCTGTTAAGGCTATACGGGGGATCTTTGTCTTTGTGTGTAGATATGTGTCTGTTATTTATTCATGTCAGCTCTGTTTGAGAATCGCTCTCAAGAGCTGCTCGTTCGCGCTGATCCTCGTGACGAGCATCGCTCTTCTCCCGTCACGGATGTTTCAAAATCGCAGCTCTTGAGAGCAATTCTCAAACATCGAGCCGTGAAAACCCACCTCGATATGAGCTCTATTTATACACTCAGATCTCAGAAAGCCAAGTCTCAATTCCTGGCCACGGACAACACCAGTAGAATGGCTTGGCCCACTTCTAGGTTTGCTCAGACTAAAAAGGGTTATCGAGTACGGTGTGATCAGCATTACCGTGGGGAAGATAACGTTTAAGTGGATGTGGTCTTCTTCTTCTTCTTTGCGATTCTTCGAAGCACGATGGTCAGCTTCTGGACATCGTTGTCTTTCGCTCGGCCTCGAAGTGTTTGGTAGAATTCGCAGGCAATCCCAAGTATTACCCCACAACTATCTCATGGGCCATAGTGGTGGGCTTCATAGGCCCAGGTGGCCTTGATAGGTGCTCACCCGACAGATCTTGCCCCAAACGTCTATCAAACTAAAGCAATAATCTTCACCATGGAAATCTATTTATCAAGGTAGGTATGTATGCCCATATAAACACACACGTGCGTACAGATCTGTGACTGGCTACACATGCTTTTGTATACGTGTGTGTGTGTGAGTGTGTTCGCGACATTATCATCATTGTTGGCCAGTGATAATGACACATTCTGTCAGAAACAGACTAAGCGGGTCATTAGGGAACATGCATCCATATGGAATGCAGCCACTAATGTGCATCCCGGTATAGCAGACGATTCTCCTCCTACGAAGCGTTACACCACCCACTGACCAAGCAGCCTTCCCACGAACGGCAGGACCCCCTTCTCTCTAAAGCCAGGGGTCTCCAACCAGTCGATCACGATCGACAGGTCGATCCCAGAGTCTTGAACAGTCGAGCTTAACGTACTGTATGCGAATTGCTCTGCATAGCTGTTCTTTCGGGATAGCCGTCTCGAGCGTTGACCTCTCTCCGCAACGTTTCGCCTCCCACGTTCGAGGCATTGTCAGGCGATTTCGAAATTCCTGATGATGCCTCCAACGTGGGAGGGCTTATATGAATAGTTAATTGGCCGATAACATCATAATATATAGGACGCAGTGTCTGGCGGGTTGGCGCCGGCTAATTCGTGGCTTAACTCCCCCCTCCCTCCCCCGTAGGTTACCTCGCACCTCTGAGTCGTACTCTCACACCTTCGAAATTGAATGAAATGTGCCACGCGTTGCAAACTGCATTTATGCTAACTAAATTGCCCCCGGTGCCCTGTGATGGACCGGCGTCCCATCTTAGGTATAGCCCTGTCTTGCGCCTGTGTCTGCCGGGATAGGCTCCAGCTCACCGCGAACCTGTACAGGATTAAGCGCTTTAGAAGACCGATGAATGGATAGCGCTTGCAAGCTCACTGGGCATTTTTCTGCTGTAATAATAAACATCTATGTGGACTTGGCTACGCTGACGCTGCTGTTCCTCTTCCTAAACCCCCGGCCACCCTTTGGTCTATGTTTAGCTAGCGCGGCTAATAGCGGCCCGCGTACCCGGCAGCCGCTGTAGCCATTGAACGGTGAGCAAAGCGTGCGGGCAGCACGGTCCTCCCCTGGGCTGGCACACTGACAAGTTAACCGGTGGACGTACCCAGTTAACCCGGTGTATTCGGGAGCGAGGAAGAGACACGTTTCCCACTGGGAGAGGCGCGAACACTCGGAGTCTGTTCGGCAGATGCCGCCTCTGTGCGGACTCAGGCCGGCGCGCCACAGCTGGGCCCACGCGGTGATTCTTAATTTAACGGGTTCAATAGAATGGCCCGATAATTGGGCTCCTCGAAAATCATTGCAATTGGGTCAACAGCTACGGCCAATCAGCTGTTTCCACTGGGGTCCTCTACACTGTGTGCAAGCAGCTGAATGCTGAACTACAAACAAAGATCCCCCATATAGCCTTAACAGACTGTAGGGGCAAGTGCAGTTAGCGAGCACCTATGAAGGTCGACACGGCACACGAGTGGGGTGGGTGACCAGCACCACGCCCGGCCGCCTTTGTCTCCCTAGTGGCGATGTTTACACACCGCACTAGGCACTCATTTGAAGCTGAGTCGACCTAGGGGAGGCCCAGGACCGGTTCAGAAAATCCTCACTGGTATTGGCCGTGAGCGGGATTCGAACTCGGGTCGCCAGATTCGTAGCCCAGTGCGCTAATCACTGGGCTACCGCTCTCCACATGCTGAATTACAAGCACACACAGATCGCGAGCGGCCGTATACAATGTTGGGGCTGGTGCTGTGAGCGAGCACCCATTAAGACCTGCACGGTGCTTGAGCGGGTGGTGTGGACAGCATCAAGCCCTCTCATTGTCAACCCGCTGCTGATGATTACAGACAGCGGCAGATACTCATTTGTGTGGCTGAGTCTACATAAAAGAGGACTGGTTCAGTCATCACTTGCCACTGGTGATACCGGTGGGCAGGAATCAAACTCAGGTAGACGGGTTTCTAGCACAGTGCACTAATAATAATAATAATAATTTCAATTTATATAGCGCCTTTCACCCGTGCACCACACAAAGACAGACCTTGTTTATTGATGTAGGTTTCCACGGCGATATCCCTCTCTCCCTGATGTTGTTTCCAACGTGGGAGGTGAAACGTTGCGAGGGAGAGAGGGAGATCGCTCGACACGGCTATCCCAAAAGCACAGCTCTGAAGAGCAACCATCATACCTTGTTTAGCTGACAGAGACTGCTGGGGAAAATGCTGTTAGCGGCACCTACAAAGGCCGGCACGGCACAAGAGGGAGCGGTGTGGTTCAGCAATACATCTGTTCACATATTTCTCCCCAGAACTGATAATGTAAACAAAATCCAAGGTTTTTTTTACTCATTCTAGCATTGAGACAGGTGTTAAGAACTTAAAAAAAAAGACCAAATGAACACCTTTTTGCAAAGGGTCCAGTTTGCAGGAAGCCACCCATGTACACGGGCAAAAAGATGCTCATAGACTTAACAGCGAGATCTCGGTTTGTACTTAGCCCGTCAGTCATCGGTCCTCACGTTAGGGCGCCGCTCGATTACAGGGCACGCTTGCAGGGCGCGGGAGCGGGTGGCGTGAACAGCTCTCGAGCCCCGCAATGAGATCTCGAGTGTGATCTGGAGCCGGCCGGGGTTCGCTCGTGCGCACAAGGCAGGGCTATACCCAGGATAGGACGCCGGTCCATCACAGGGCACCGGAGGCAAATTAGTCCGCAGGCCAATTAACCTAATGCAGCAGCATTATCTTTGGACTGTGGGAGGAAACCCGAGTGCCAGACGAAAACCGCGTCACGCGACCGTCGGCAGAAATTACAATGCAAACGGCGTGCGGCTTCATTTCTACCCTGAACTAATTATTACCTTGTAAAAGCATTAAGCGGCAACTGTTTGGCGCATTATCTCCAACAGACAATCAATTTACTGGGCTGCCCAACTATGTCATTGCAACCTTGACATTGAGATCAATGCAATTAATTTTGATTAGCCAGTGGTAGGGCTGCTGCTGCTGCTGCTCATAAAATGTGTATTAGGACACCGGCTGCGTATTTCCACTAATGGGCTCGGACGCCTTCTCCCCTTGTAAACCCTAGTTTTGCATGCGAACGGAACGATCTCGCGATGTCAGCGAAATTTCCGATGATTAGGAATGTGCGTAAAACAACGGAAGTAAATGGGCCATCATCTCGGGCTCGTTCCATAAAAAAAAACCACCCCGCACAGGACGCGTACATATTGCAATTGCAGGCGCCACTCGCGCGTCGTTCGAATGTGTCATGTTAGGGGAACACATAACACCACTGAAAGAATACACCTAAAGAGCAACCATCATGAATCGAGCGGTGAAAACCAGTAAGGAAATGGGAAACTGTAATTTGACCATCGCGCTTCGAAGAATCGCAAAGAAGAAGAAGTACACACTGTGCATTGTGCTTAAAACTGGATGCCCATAAACATATAGGCTGCTGTTGGTTTTCCGGTGGCCTGAGGGCAAGATGGGCAGGTCACGGATACTATGACGTTTGACGACGCGCAAGGTTTGTCGGGGGTGGCAGTTGTTTGCCCTCGAGCAAGACCTTTGCGAGGGAACTTCTGCACTCGAGCCATGGAGCCATCAAAAACCCACCTGATAAGGGCCTGTCACCGCTGCTCCGAGACGTGCCATTTCAAAAAAAAACTGCCGGGGTCATGTTGAAGTTTGAAACGGAGACCAGAGTCACTGTCTTTTTAAAGCCGAGGTGGGAGATCGCGCTACATTCTTGTGATGTCACGCCGTTATATACCATCGACAACAACAACAAAAACAACGGGCGGAATCGTGTGTTTAGCGAACACCCCCAGGCGAGACCGTGTTTGTAGAGTCCTGAGACTCCAGCTTTATAAATTACTTTCATGTTATGCACCGTGGCCTTGGTGCGTAGCTGCAGTGTGGCCGTTAGCGCACTTAGAGTCGAGTTTAGTTTCCAGCTTCTGCTCACGTCACTGGCAAGTGATTTACGGACCGGTTCTGCTCCCCCTTTTAAGAAACCCATGCTGACCAGCACTGTAAATCATCGTCAAACAGCCCTCATGGACTGACACCGCAGAAGGAGGCCTTCATCCAGCAGTGGATTGACATAGAAACTAGCGATTTTGTACTAAGCGTGTAACACGTTCCTATGACGTTTATTGTTGCTGATGTTTTCTGCTGACATGACTGCTTTGAGTTGGATTTATTCCTGATTTCGTTTTGGGAATATTGCTGCTGGCTCTCTGAAGTTTCACAAGAGGAATCATCATTAATTGGCAGGTAAAGCAGAGATAAGACGTAAAAGCCTAGGTGTTGTGCAGTTCAAATTTATGCTGATGAAGAATCTGAACCTGCTACACTCAGCACGGACATACACACGTAAAAAATACTTTCTCAATTGTAAATAGTGGCGTAGTGAGTAACGCTGCCGCCTCACAGCAAGAAGGCCCCGGGTTCGAATCCCAGCTCAGGGGCCTTTCTGTGTGGGTTTTCGACGGGTACTCCGGTTTCCTCCCACAGTCCAAAGACGTGTTGCTGCATATGTGAATTGGTCTGTTGACTAAATTGCCTCCGGTGCCCTGTGATGGACTGGCGTCCTATTTTGGGTATAGCCCTGCCTTGCGCCCTGTGTCTGCCTGTACAGGATTAAGCGGTGTCTGACAATGGATAGATGGATGTTACTGGCATTGAAAGGACTACAGATGAAACGCGATGTTCGCGACCTTATCACAACTCCGTTCTGGCTGATAACGCTGAGGGTTAGAACATCTGTGTTGTTTATGTCTGAACTCACTCAGTTGCAGAATTCACTATTTTTATGGAAAAAAATATTGTACACCTCTCACGATACAGACAGCTAACCAAATCTCGTTGGCTCAATATGGAAATTCCTTTGTGGTTAGTGAAACATATTAAATTGTCTAATCCAGTTGAGTCCAGCCCCAATAACTCTACCCGTGTCTCCTCCCACCGTCGCGACTGACCTCTAACCCCGAGCTCAATAACTGACGCATTCGTATTTAATCCCCTCATTTAAAACAAATTTCAAATCCTCCAGGCATTCTAGATTTCGTTCAGCGCCTACATATTTTTTTTTAATGCGGTGCTGAAGGTTTTAATCATTTAGCGTGCAACGAAACGCTCCACGCGCTTAACAAAAATAAATCGCTGAATCGTCTACGTTTTCTTTCTCGCGCCTCGTGCGATTGCGCCGTGAATACGAACATCAGGAAATGCGAAAGAACTAACATGTTCAGTATATATAATGTCAAAAAGATTCAAGGTTTAACATTTTCTGGCAATGAGACAAGTGTTAACATCTTAAAAACACCAAATAAACACCTTTTTGCAAAAGGGTCTAGTTTGCAAGAAGCCGCACGTGCTTGTGGCAAAAAAACGTGCAAACAAAATGCTGTGATAATATATGCATTGTCCTTGAAACTGATTGGTCCACATCAGAGACATATTTCTTTATAGCCTAGTCTCAGTGTTAGCCAAGTGTTTTAAAGATCTTAACACTTGCCTCTTTGCCAGAAAAGGTAAAACCTTGTATATTTTTTACATTATCTGTACCATGAATGTTTACTTCTCTGGCCTCCTTCAAAACAGCTTTCACAGCAATGGAAGCAGATCCAGAGAAACCCGCTCTCAGGAGCTGTTCTTTCGGGAAAGCCGCGTCAAGTGCTGCCCCTCTTTCCTCCGTGAAGTGTCGCCTCCCACGTTGGAGGCACCATTGGGCTTCTCAAGCCGCCAGAACAGCTCAGGGTGTCTATGCAGTGGAAATATCTGCACCTCACAGACAGAAGGTCCTGCCCGAGGCGGTTCGATTCACACCTCGGGCGCCTGTCTGTGTGGGGTTTGTGTGTTCTCCCGCGCCTGTTCTACGTGGATTTCCTCCGCGTTCTCCGGTTTCTTACCGCAACAAAAAAAACTCATTAATTAATTGGCTGATAACATCATGACATATAGGACGCAGTGTGTGGCAAAATGTTGGCACCGGCAAACCGCCTGGCTGCCTTTCCCCCCTCCCCCACCCCTGTGCATTTTCCTCGCGCCTCTGAGTCCTTCTCTCTTCGAATGAATTACCTTCGAAATTGAATGAATGTGGGCGCGTTACAAAAAACCGCATTTATTATTATCGTTATATACTGGTATAGGTTTTAACGGCTCGGTTCGTGATGGTTGCTCTTCAAAGCTGTTCTTTCGGGACATCCGTGTCGAGAGAGACAGAGCGCTCGACACGGATATCCCAAAAGAACAGCTTTGAAGTGCACCCACCAACCCTACATCAATGCGGATCCAGAAACGCAAACGTGTATATTGCCGTTTAACTGACACCCGAACCATCCCTTCACCTCCAAAGTGAGTGGCGAGCTCCAGCACCGTCACAAACCTTAACAATGCCTCCAGGGAATCAACTCTATATCTTTGCAGCATCCAAACAGTTGCGTTCGCCTCCCCCGAGAGAAAGAGAGCGAGAGAAAAAGTGAAAACAGATATAGAAAACACTTTTTTTTCTGCCTTATGGTTCCATTTGAAAATGAGAGGTTATGTACTGCCACATCGCTCATTATAATTCCATAAAACCAAATGACCTTCTATATATCACTCCGGGGGGGTGAAAGTTATAGCAGGGGTAGGTTACGTATTTAATTAAATAACCCGTGCAAATTAAATGCTTTGTCTTTTTTATGCTGGAGTAGATTTAGAAGGCGCTATATATATGTTTCAGTCACTGCGCTCTTGATATCATATTGACCTCGATAATATTTACACACGCCGTGTCTCCAGATCACTCTTGCATGGGACTAATATACGTTCTGCTGCTGAGCGCCGCGTGCCCTCTCTGCTCTGGCAATAACCCGCAGGCTGAAATGCCAGATGCACCAGATTAATTGCTTAATTGGCCTTTATTGACAAAGCAAAATCATAGCTGTGCCTCACAATGTTTAACTGTAAATGTTTTATTTGGTTAATGACGTGCAATGCTGTGTTTTTGTTTGGCGAATTTGCTATTTTTGTATTTGTCAATTTGCATGTTTGTTGTGTCGTAAGAATCCTGTAAAGAGCTTGCAAGCTCACTAGGTATTTTTTTTTCTGCTGTAATAATAAACATCTATCTATCACAGAGCCTCGCAGTTTAATGCGCTTCGGAAATTCCACGAGTGAGGCAGCAACAGTGGATGTGAAATGACCTCTGACCTGGATTTACATTTTCTTGCACTGCTGGCTCAAGGCCTCCAGTGAAGATAAGCATCACCCAGGGATTAATTTGATCTGGAGCTGTTCGGGGCTGAGCTCTGGGAACTATTTCCCGAAAGATTGTGGGTGTCTCTGTCATTTATATATAATGAAGCAAGTGTTTTTTTTAAGCCATGTATGTCCGCACTGCAGGTAGCAGGTTAGAATCCTTCATAAGTGCACATTTTATCTACAGAACGCCAAGGCTTTTATGTTTTGCTCCCCTTATTGCTGATGATTCTCCTCAAACCATAACACGATTTCAGATTAAAATTCCCATTTTGCACTCGTACCATCAACCCTCTTAAGTGCCTTTATCATGCCGTCTAAAGAACGTGTTACCAGGCATGTCCTCGCATAGAGTAATTCATCACCATCTAACCTTAAAAGTCACCGTCATTAAAATAAATATAAAGTACTTTGCGAGGAACGGAATACATTTTTCGTTTAATCAAGAAATACCTTCTACAAATGTAAATGCAGTTCATTTATGTAAATGGCCTTTAATTCTTGACATAGCAAATTGAGCTTTCCCTCCCCTTCCAAATGTTGCTTCAGAGCGGCGCGGCAATGAATCAAAATGAAGGGAGCCACGCGTTAGGCCGAAGGCGGCAGTGCCAGGGGGATGGCCGTCATTTCATTTGTGTTAATTTTCGTGCCTCTGTCCAACTTTTCCCCACTCCCCGAGTGCCGACACGAGCTAGGTGCTCGATCATGTGCAGACTCACGATATTATTTGCTTGTCACGGAAAATTAACGGGTAATTTGCCACTTATTTGACCTGACACCTCATTTACTTTGCTGTGTCATATTTACTTACTGCGCGGAAGGATCTAAATTATTTACAGGTTGCTGTTGGTGTGTCGGCAGTTTGGGCGGCAGGGTGGCTGTGCACTCGTAACATCCGCGCCTCACAGAAACAAGGTCCTGCCCGAAGCAGTTCGATTCCCACTACGGACGCATATTTGTCTGTGCGTTTTGTGTGTTCTCCCCCTGTTCTGCGTGGGTTTCCTCTGGGTTCTCCGGTTTCCTCCCACAACAACAAAAAAACACTAATTCATGATTTGGCCGATAACATCATAATATATAGGAAGGAGTGTGTGGCAATATGGCACCGGCTAACTGCATGGCTGCTCTCCCCCACCCCCTCTCTCTGATGTTTCCTCGCACCTCTGAATCGTTATACAGTCATTCATCGTCCGAATCCGCTTAATCCTGTATACAGGCTCGGGTGCTTTTTGTGCGCAGTTTGCATGTACTACCTGTGTCTGCAATGGGTTTTCGCCGGGCACTCCGGTTTCCTCCCATAATCCAAATACATGCTGCTACATAGGTGGATTGGCCTGCGGACTAAATTGCCCCCGGTGCCTTGTGATGGACTGGCTTCCCATCCTGGGTATAGCCCTGCCTTGCGCCCTTTGTCTGCCGGGATATGCTCTGGCTCACCGCAACCCTGTACAGCATTACGCGCTTTCTGATAATCGAACAGTTGAGCTGTGCAGTTATATTTAACAGTTGTCCAGCGGGGAAGGGTAACCAACATTTCAACTTCCCTCCTGGCTCAGATGCACCATGGATTCAGTGGAAGACACTCAACCGCCTGAGAACTAGAACGGGACGATCAAAAGATGCTTTGGTCAGATGGGGCTACAAGACCGGCCCAACCACCTGTGAATGTGGAGAAGCAGACCATACTATGGAACACTGCCTTGTCTGTGCTCTACTACCCAACCTCTGCAGCTCAAAAGACCTTGCGGAGTTCAATGAAAATGCAAGGGGCTGTGTAAGAAAATGGGAAACTGTAATTTAACATCGCGCTTCGAAGAATCGCAAAGAAGAAGAACTAACCGAGGCAGCATGTCTTTGGCCTGTGGGAGAAAAACGGAATACCCGGCGAAAACCCACGCGGACACGGGGGGAACATGCAAGCGCCACACAGAAAGGCACCCGAGCCGGGAATCGAATTCAGGCCCTGCTTGTAAGGCAGCAGCGCTACTCACCGCGCCACCGTGCTAACTATTGCGGGGAAATTATCTCTCTCGGACAATCATTGATGGCTCAACGCAGCGATCACCTGGGGATCAAGGTAGAAGCGTTCACGTCGCGATCCCTGTCAAGTGATACT